>BLSH010382056.1:126033-137685 GCA_018402905.1 Glandirana rugosa | reverse complement strand
TGCTCTGCTTCAGTATGTCACTGTACATGTTGGCATTCATGGTTCCCTCAATGAACTGTAGCTCCCCAGTGCCGGCAAAACTCATGCAGCCCCAGACCATGACACCCCCACCACCATGCTTGACTGTAGGCAAGACACACTTGTCTTTGTACTCCTCACCTGGTTGCCGCCACACATGCTTGACACCATCTGAACCAAATAAGTTCATCTTGGTCTCATCAGACCACAGGACATGGTTCCAGTAATCCATGTTTTTAGTCATGCAGACCAATTTGATGCAGTGTGCGGTGTATGGTCTGAGCACTGACAGGCTGACCCCCCCACCCCTTCAACCTCTGCAGCAATGCTGGCAGCACTCATACGTCTATTTTCCACAGACAACCTCTGGATATGACGCTGAACACATGCACTCAACTTCTTTGGTCGACCATGGCCAGGCCTGTTCTGAGTGGAACCTGTCTTGTTAAAGTGCTGTATGGTCTTGGCCACTGTGCTGCAGCTCAGTTTCAGGGTCTTGGCAATATTCTTATAGCCTAGGCCATCTTTATGTAGAGCAATGATTCTTTTTTTCAGATCCTCAGGGAGTTTTTTGCCATGAGGTGCCCAATTTGGACATTATCACTTAGGGGTGTACTCACTTTTGTTGCCAGCAGTTGAGACATTAATGGCTGTGTTGAGTTATTTTGAGGGGACAACAAATTCACACTGTTATACAAGCTGTACACTCACTACTTTACATTGTAGCAAAGTGTAATTTTGTCACATTAAAAGATAGAATAAAATATTTACAAAAAATGTGAGGGGGTGTACTCACTTTTGTGAGATACTGTATGTGTATGTGTGTGTGTGTGTACATTATATATATATATATATATATAGTGACGGTATGCAAGGCGAAGTGATAGGACGCTACCTGCCACCTTGGGCTGGTTTCCGGTCCGGCGTTTGTGGTACACTGGAGTCCACCAGCGGGTGGCTTAAATTACCAGGAAGAGAAGACACTCTAGTACTGATCTGGAACTCAGAGAGGGATCTGAGGGAGCTTTGTGTCTATTTGGAGTTTAAGGTCTCATACACACGGGTGTATGAAAAATAAATAAGCAAAACGTCGGGCCCGACGTCAGGGAAAAATCTGCGTTTTTTTCGGCGTTTTGCTTTGGCATTAATGAGCGTTAATGCGCGTTTGTGATCGTTGGCGTCAATAGGTATTTTTTTTAAAAAAAATATTCCTCTGCTATTTTTTAACCTGAAACCGCCAGCGGCAAAAATGCCGGTTAACGCCGGTATGGCGTAAGTGAGCGTTTTGCCGCGTCGGCGTAAAAAAAACGGCATAGCGTTACAGCCTCAGAACGCACTGGCCCTGGGTTCTACTTTCAGCTCACTAACGCCGACGCCCTCCACAGCTCAAAAATGTCGGCATTTTTATGGGGCCATTGAATAACATGGAGAGCTGTAAAAAACGCCCGTGTGTATGAGGCCTAATAGACCAGGTTTGCATTTTGGCTTGTGTTTTTGCGGGTGTCAGGGCCAGTCCCACACCGTACAGTGAGAAAACGATATTGTTTAGTTTAGCGCTGGATGGCAAGGACTTATTTTCTATTTTGTTTGTTTTTACCCTGAAAACCTTTTACCAATAAACCTGGCAAGCCGCCAGATTTTGAAGAAAGTTGCCTGCACGCTGACTATTATTCCTCAGGAAAGTTGATCCCCACAAGCTAATCTCCCACACGAGATACTCCTACTCTTATTTTATTTATAAGTTACTGGGACCTTTTTAAAGTCTCGTGTTTTGCATGAAATGGTTGTAACACTTTTAAAAAAAATCTCTGCTTTGTGTCGTTCTCCGTTTTCCGAAATGCCTGCATCTTTCTCCCTGCCTGCTCATCACATGACACTGGGCATAATTAATTTAAACGGCGGGTGGTAACCTTTCGATGGACCACTGTCAAAGGAGTGAAAACTGCACAGTGGGGAAAGGGCATTGATAGTACAAAGAGGTGCAGATTTTGCTGGCGGGCAGAAAATAAATGTCATATTTATTAAATATAAGCCTTACATGATCTCGTCTATTAACTTTTCATTTGCTGATGTAATTGTAGCAGGTGATGTGCTATAATCTACTCAACGAGGTTTCATAATTTTGTTGGTCAGCTGGGACCAAGCAAATTTGCATGCCAGAATGGACTGGCTGGTGCTTAGGCTTGTGCTGGTAGCGTAGCGGTAAGCGATGGTGTGTTCTGGCAGTACTCTACCATAGACTTCCTGTTTACTCCCAGATCAATTCTGGATTATCAATAAATACGAGGCTTCCTTGTGACGTCACTTACCCACCACTCCACCTTGGCCAATCAGAGGTAGCTTTACAATCATTGATTAAATGACAATGCGTCTCCTAAATGGAGGAGATGAAATAAATGTATGCAGTGCACTAAACTTTTGAGTTTTGAAGCTAATCGGATCAATTACAAATTATTAATTGTGCCTAAGCAGTAACCTGCAAATTGTACCTTTTTGTCCTTTCACCTGCAAAAAATAGCAATGCACTTTTTGGTATGTGAGGGTGCCTAGGTAACCCTGTGCCTACATCCTCATAGCTGTATATACATGTTGTGTCATTAAGTCACTGTGCCTCTGACTGCTAGTCTTAGGGGATTGGGAGTAGAGCTGCACGATTAATCGTAATTAAATCGCAATCTCGATTCACCCCCCCTTGCAATCTCCATCCCACATTACCGCGATTTTCAGTGCAGTTAATGGAGTCCGACTTGCAGGGCAACTCAACGCGACTTGACTGTAATAGAAGTCAATGCAAGTTGCCTGAAGTCTCCCCAGGAACCTTTTTCTAAGTCAGACCACTTGAGTTTCTCCTATCTGGGTAGATTGCCAAGCCTGAGATCATTGCTGACAAAAGAAGCAAAAAGATACTATGTTTCAATGAATCAAAGGGTTGAAGTGTATAAAAGAGTTTAGTTTAAACATTTAAAGACTAAATCTTTTCTGTCATTTGTTGCTTACAAGTAAAAATCCAGTATTTTCTGCTAGAAAATGACTTAGAAACCCCAAACATTTATATATTTTTTTAGCAGAGACCCTAAAGAATAAAATGGCGGTTGCTGCAATATTTTATGTCACACTGTGTTTGCGCGGCGGTCTTTCAAATGCAATTTTTTGGGAAAAATGACACTTTCAAAAAAAAAACGAAACAGTACTGTTAGCCCAATTTTTTGTATCTTTAAAATGTTATGCCATGAGAATCGTGATCTTTATTCTAAGCCAAAAAAAAAAAGTGATTCTCATTTTGGCCAGAATCATGCAGCTCTAATTAGGAGTGCGATTTGGTGATATCACTATTGTCCAGATCACGGTTTTCCATTGTAGCCCCCATTTTATCTCCTTTAGTAATGTGTGTTTCTCTAAACTGAGAAATGGAACTAATGTTTATCCTAATTACCTTTCCCACCATCCTTACCCCACCTCTAAATCTCCTCTATCCATATAATCTATGGTATCCATATCTTCATTTTAGTCCCTAAACTAAAACTAGTCCCTAAAGGGAGCCACAGTGGTGAGTTCTGTGGATGATGTGAGAAGATTTAGCCAGTATACATGCAGATCCACCTTCCCTACCGATTGATGGATGCGTCCACTTGCTGGACCCCTCTGCCTACAGTCTTGTGCCCAGCCCAGAGCTGGTGGGAAAGTAGTAGAATACTAGAGTCAGTGCTGATTAAAGCGTAAATGTATTTGATTTAGACACACTAACAAATTGAAGCCAAACTCTAGCACACACTTTATAATCCGTTACAGCAAACAGTAGTTTTACCCTTTTGGGATAAAGGTCTTGCATGGATAAACAAAAGCCTGATCATTTTAATTACCTCTGCCACTGTTAAGTGGTTTGTCTCATCCCTGTAACTGATGCATTCTTCTGGCGAGCTTGTGCTTTTGAAAAACAGACTTGTTGGCTGGATCACCAGAAAAAAACAGAAGAAAGCCTGAAGATGGAAACTAAGACAGCCATCACACCCAAGAATTATTAAACTGCAATATAATAAATGTTTGCTTTTGGGATTAATACTGTTTAAAGTATTATAAGGGTCATTCCAGCAGAATACATTAGCAGTGGAGGTTTGGTTAAAAAGTAAGGTTTTAAGAGTTTAGTTCCACTGTAACTAATCCCTTAAACTGAATGCTAGCTCTTAGGTTAAACAGAGTGGCTCCTGTAGTCTACAGTTTTTGCTTCTTTAATGGCTTCCAGAAAACTTTTTCATTTTTTTTTTTATCGTATGTGTGGGATTACCATTTTTGAGCATTTCTAATATTTAACCTGTTAGCCAAATATAATGCATGAATCCTGTACTAAACATGTTGTTTTGTATAGTTCTGCTATAATGCATTGTGCTAAAGTTGAACCTAATGGAAGAGGTCAAGATAGATGTGCACTATTAAACAAAAAAATCTTCCCTTTTTGTAAGTGGATTGGAAGCTACAATTGAATGCTGAAAAGTCTTCAGCTACCATTGTGTTGTTGGGAAAATGAAGACCATTAGTGCAGGGGGTGAGCAGATACTACAGGTGGTGTACATTCAGATTGTATAAAAAGTATTTTATGGGAATAAGCTCTTACTGTGCAGTTTATTGGGTATAGAAGTAAAACCATTAAATTGTATATTTCTTTTGTTGATTTTCCAGGAAGATAAAACTCTGATAATGTGACAACTTTCTCATTAGGCGAATGTAGGTTTTGTGGTACCATATGGAAAAATCACATTATAGGAACAAATTAGGAAGGCATGATAAAATGATATACAAAGATAGACCGCCCTATCTTCTTTTTGTGAGAGAACCCTGCAAAAGGTTTCTCCATCATGCATGTAGGAAGGTGAACTGACCTTTGTATCTGAACTACTGTTGGCGCTAAGATAATTAAATATTTAAATAATATACAGATATGCTTTCCTGGATGGAGTCCATTGTAGGGTATTAGACCAGAACGATGAATATGCCAAGGAATCCCTTAGGGTAGTGAGACTGTTGAACCTTGTAGTTTTCCCATTCACAAAACACTGGGCATGGGGAGGGGCAGGGCATGTGACTGCTAGCCGGTGAGGAAGATCCCTCCTAGCTGTCAGAAAGGGGGTCAGGGGAAGAGCGGGGTCTGGTATACATGTAACACGTTACATGTTTCACCCTGAATATGGGTGTAACATGTTCCAAGCAGTGTTGCCGACCTCCCGCAGTGTTTTTTACTGGCAAAACATGGGAAATGTACTGGCAGAGCACATTTTTTACTGGCAACTTGAAAAATAATAGAACTCCTATTAAAAACTAAGACAGTTGATACTTAAACACAACATGGAAACACTGGCAATACCTATAGTAAGTCATTTGCCTGGTTTACACTTAAAAATTCAGCAAAGCATGACAAATTATCAGACCCTGATATTTATAGACCGTTGTAAAAATCACTGATTTTTACAAACGGTCAGTAAATTTACTGGCGGTTGGCAACCCTGGTTCCAAGGGTTAACTTATCCTTTAAATGCTCTTATTACACTATTTTTACAAGTTATTAGTATAGAAATCAAGTGTTTTTTTTGAAGGCCCCTTTCATAAACAAGCTTCTTTTGAGCAGTGTTTTCAATGTCAGGCTTATTACTGGCTCCGCAAGTATTTTCATTTTATGCATCGTTTTTCTGATGTCTTCCACTTCATTCCTGTAATCATCTGGCATCCATTGCTTTTCACAGAGCCACAAGAAATTCATTTGGAACAAAAGAAAAGGAAGGCTTACTTTGCAGTTACCACAAGTGAAAATGTTTTTATAAACCAGTGTTATGCGTTTATTCCATCCAAATCAATTTTTCTGGACTTTGGATTTAGGTGAAAATGTGAAAAACAGTAAGACATTTCATGTTTGATTCCAGAAAAACTTTCATGTGCTTAACTTTTGCTTTAATGGATACTGTTAAAAGTGTGCATCATTTTAATCGAATGGTGTGTAATACCGAACAATGTCTTGTGCACTACAATTGCTTGTGCTTGGCTCCTGGAATTATTTTATACCCACATTCACACTGCTTTTCAGATAGACGTCGGGCAGCTTTTTAGATTGTGCACTTGAACTCCTTTATGGCATAGAATTTAGTCATGCTTAAAGTGCAACAATTAAACTTGGAATAGGTGATATTGCTATTGCTGACCTCCTTCTGAAAAAAGTTCCTTAACTGTTCTACATAACCACTGGCTTGAATACTTTCTGTTTGGGTAGGAGCTTTTATTGGGTCTTTTGGGCAGAAGTGCCTGTTGTGGCGCCATCTTGCTGAACAGCCTTCCCCACTACAGATGGCGGATCTACACTGAGTGCGTGTTTGCTGCTGTAACGGCAGCCAGCTTTTGCGGTGAGTCTCCATTTCACAGGGGTGCGCTGGATGATTCTGGAGCACTGTACTGGATCGCCTCTTCTTCACTTTTCAAATCATCGCCAATTTTTTTGTGCACATCCTTATACTGAACTTTGCTTTCACCAATACGTTTATATTGCTGATCCTATTATGGGTCTGCTCATTTCAATCTATATTTTTCACTTCATTTATAACACAGTATTTAGATTTCATTGCTATTCATTTACTTTTGGCGCTACACAATTTTTCTTAAATACTATTTATAAGTTTGGTATATTGTGCAAAAAAGTTAGTCTGGCAGAGTAACACCAGCACCACATCCCTTGTAAGAAAGTACCGAAAAACTGAGAGAAAAGAAATGGGACTTTGAAGGTGCTGGTAAATCCCCTTCCCTGAAGAATTACACCAATAATATAATTAAAAGGTAAACTTTATTATTTCAATAAAAGTGCACATGGTGTGGGCTCCACTGAAAACAGTGGTAGCCAACCCAGTAGTGAGAATAAAAACATGTAGATGACTCAACAATATCTGTATACACAATTCATGGTCCAGATGTTAACAAAGTACCCAACATTCCTGGCTATTATACACAGAAACAATAGAGACCATGCCAGGATAGTGCGGTATGTCGATCCATGAACTGAGTAGTGATCCTGCTGTTCCAACACGTGGCAGTCGTTCGGGTGGCTCGGTTGCTCTACCAGTTGGGACATTGAAACTTTTGCTCCCTGGATCAGGGATCCCGGATCGCCATCCCCCCTATTGTTGGGGTGTCTGGCGCCCGATATTCGTAGGTTGGTCCTTACACCCCTCCTAAACTGTGAACTTGATGTCCATAGTGTCCATGATGTCTCACTACTGGGTTGGCTACCACTGTTTTCAGTGGAGCCCACACCATGTGCACTTTTATTGAAATAATTTTAATTATATTATTGGTGTAATTCTTCAGGGAAGGGCATTTACCAGCACCTTCAAAGTCCCATTTCTTTTCTCTCAGTTTTTTGGTAAGTTTGGTATATTCCTGATCTGTGTCAGCTGCCGCCCCACCACAGCGCAGAGATGCAGAGTGGAGATAGGTGATATTAAGTAAGTTTCCAGACTCGGGTACAAGGGGATATTTTCCTGGACAGGAAGGAGAGCCAATTGAGAGATTTGTGCAGCCTGAAAATAGCTTTGTGAGGGACCGCCTTGTAGTATTTTTGTCTAAATAGTATATGTTTAGTAACTCTTGGCCTAGTATTGCCCAAGATAAAGGTGAGAATCTTTGCCTGGAAAGTTTGCAGGACATGCAAGGGACCTCTAAAGAAATACAACAGCTTAGGTAGGATAGTCCTCTTAACTGCTGAACCTTCTTCCAAGCCAAGAAACGGGGTAGCATTTACATTCCAATAAGTCCCGCAAGTGGTGTATCAAAGCTGGGTAATGGGTCTGAATTAGCGTGTCATAAGAATTGGTTAAATAGGCACACACATTTTGTTGGAAGTTTGTTAGGGATCCAAGTGAAATTGTCATGAATGCTCAGTAGGTTTGCCACCTTTTCATCAAGCCAAACCCGAACACGTTAGTGGCGCACTGAATTTTAATTTTTTTTGCAGTATACACTTTAGGGTTATAAAAGACATGGGATACCTTTGGGTGCCCAAGAAGAGCAATAATGCAGTGTTGTGATGAACAATGGGGGTGGCCAAAAGGTATTATACCCCAAGGACAATCTGTACCCTCGTAAATTTGCCCCAGGTCAGTCTGTCTCCTAGTATAATCCCCCCAGGTCAGTCTGTCCCCTAGTATAATCCCCCCAAGTCAGTCTGTCTCCCAGTATAATCCTTCCCAGGTCAGTCTGTCCCCAGTACATCACCCCAGGTCAGCTAATGCTAACAGAGGTTGGTGTGAAAGGGACATGAAGGACTCAGCCCAGGACACTAATCAGAGAGCTCAGTATTTTAGAGGCACCCATAATGATGTAATCACGAAACCCATACAGAAGTACAAGGAGTAATTTGAGAACCCCAACTAGAGTCATGAACCCCCCCCCCCCCACACACACACACACACACACACACACACACACACACTTCCAGGTGTACAGACCCCTCTCCAGGAGAAGGTGACCCCTTAACAGGAGGAGTGCATGGGGGTGATTAGAAGGGACTCCCTCCCACCCATCCAGGAATAGACAAATTCAGGTAAAGGCCCATCAATGAATACAGGAACCCCCTTCTAATTAATGGAGACCCCTGACCAGGAAGACCACAGGGTGGTGATGACACGGGTCCTCCATGGAACTCCCTTCCCTCCAGTTATAGGAGATCCCTGGATAAAATGACTACAGGGGGGTGATCAGAATGGAACCCCCACCCAGGAATACAGGAACTCCCACCCCTCCCACCTCTAGATAATGAAGACTTGCAGCTAGGAGGACTACAGGGGTTGATCAAATGGGACCCTTATCCAGGAATTCTCCTCCCTTCCCCCTCCAGATAAAGAAGACCCCCAGCTAGGAGGACTGCAGGAGATGATGAGAGGGGACCCCCATCCAGGAATACAGGAAATCCCCCTCCTCCAAAGTACTAAACATAAAAATAAAATATTTGCGCTAAAGTGTTCTTTGAGAGCAGCAACTATCATGTGATAATAAACCATGTGACATAACATATATAGATTAAAGTTGCGCTAAAGAAATTGAATTAATTAAATACGTGCATCAATCATATGTGCATAACTCAAAATGATGAAAAACAACACAAAACTGACCACTTATATAACACATAAAGTGATATGAAACAGAAAAGTCCCAGGCCGGAAGTAAGAGGAGGAAAGGAGGGAGTATACCCGTACCAGTTATCCACAGATATATACCAGCAGAAGGTTATTTCTGCCTGCGAGTTTGACCCACTAACGATAGTGAGTCCTGGATTTCTGGTAAGAGTACCCAAACCATCTTTGAGCACATCGGGTGTGTGTACTTTGGTGATGGATTATTAAGCTTGAGTGCTACTCCAACACGCTCTGAAGATTTTTGTTTGATTCACCCTATATGGGACTTTTGGGACTTTTTTTTCGGATTATTTATATTTATTTAAAGGACACTTGAGGCAATTTTTAAAAAGGATTGATTTATTTGCAGGTCACTACCTGGGACTTTTCTGTTTCATATCACTTTATGTGTTATATAAGTGGTCAGTTTTGTGTTTTTCATCATTTTGAATTATGCACATATGATTGATGCACGTATTTAATTAATTCAATTTCTTTAGCGCAACTTTAATCTATATAAATCCCCCTCCTCCCCCCTCCAGATAAAGAAGACCCCCAGGTGGGAGCACTGCAGGGGGTGATAAGTGGAGACCCCCCATCCAGGAATACAGGAAATCCTCTCCAGTTAAAGAAGACCTCCATCTAGAAGGACTGCAGGGGGGTGATAAGTGGGGATCCCCATCCAGGAATATAGGACTCCCCCCTCCAGTAAAAGAAGATCCCCAGCTGGGAGGACTGGGGGTGATGAGGGGGACCCCCATCCAGGGACATAGAGACTCCCTTTCATCCCCCTCCAGTTAAAAAAAACAAAACAAAAAAAAAACAAAAAACCACCCCAGCTGGGAAGACTCCAGAGGGTTGATAAGAGGGGACCTTGCTTACACCCCTCTAGTAGAAAAAGACCACTGGTCAGGAAGACTACAAGCAGCTGCCTGCCCCCTGCTCCCTCTTAATAAGGTGAATGGTGTGTAGTGAGTGAAGACATCCAGAGAGATTCACACATAGCAGTCCCAGGAGGGGGCAACTCACGGTAGCAGAGAAGTAGGCTGGCTATGGCACGGATGTCTGATGGAGCTCTGCGCAGGCTGTCCCTGCTGCTTCTACTCCTCTCTCTGTCCTCACTGCTGAAACTCTCACTCGCAGCGGTGGCGACGGGGGTGGGGTCACGGACAAGCATTGCTCTTCCTCTGCCCTAAAATCACTAAAGTTCTGGCCCCCTTTTATTCTATGCCACTCTGCCTGGGCTTTGAAATTGCCAGGAGCCACAGAACAAGGATTACCTCTTCTGCTCGAAATACATCAAATAGTCCCGGTGGAGTAACCCTTGTGCTGTGGTTCCCGGCAGTTTCAAAGCCCCAGTGGAGTGGTATAAAAGAGGGGACCGGAACTTTAGTTTTATTGGGGAGCCTCAGCACAAGGAACACTCCGCCGGGACTATTTGATGATTTTAGGGCAGAGAAAGAGTAATGCTTGTGCTGTGGTTCCTGGGAATTGCATGCCTCGACCAATTGGCGTAGAAGAGGAATCTGTGGGAATTGCTCCAGACCACTGGTACCTTAGTCCTGTTCCCCCCAGAGCTGAGCAGATGGAGCCCAGAGCCACAGTCCGGTGTGAACAATGTGTTGGGGTGTCAGGCGGACTGAAACCCGAACACATGATTCAAAACCCGACTGGGTGAATACCGGACATGTGGCAGCCCTAATGCTCAGGAATGCCTGTGGGGGGGTTCTGGATTTTAGATTTGACAAGTAATATGAAGTCCTAAAACAGAGGCAAAATCTTGTATAAGGTGGAATAAGTTGGGAAGGATAGAATTGGTTTTATGTAGGACTGGATCATCCGTGCAGTGAACATATGTAATTTGTCATTATAATCTTCTATTGCTGTTCAGGGGTTTGGAGAAGGAGAGCCCCTATGGCTGAAAGGATAACACAAACAGCAGGGAGAAAGGGGGCAACCTTGTCTAGTCCCTTTTTGTATAGGAAAGGAGTCTAATCTGAAACCAGAGTATTGAGAAAATGCAGATGGATCCTCATATAATGCACAAATATTAACCACTTCCTTACTGGGCACTTAAACCCCCCTCCTGCCCAGACCAATTTTCAGGTTTCAGCGCTGTTGCATTTTGAATGACAATTGCGCGGTCGTGCGACGTTGTAACACAATAGGAAAGTCGGTATCCCCGAGAGGAAGAGGTTTGGGGACTTGTCGTTATCTTCTAATATTACTGTTTAATGTATACAAGTGACGTGCCTACTAGGTCAGGATGTATTTTGGTTAAGATAGGAAGGGTTGAATAAGGTGGAATATGTTCTAAAACGGAGACAAAATCCTGAAGTATAATGAACAGTTTAGATTTTAGGTCTTGGGGGGGTGTCCGTAAGGACTCGTAATCCCGACGGTGTACAGGCCATAAGTGGGTCAGCCCAAAACTTAGTACACAAGCCCAAAGTCAGGCGGACTGTGGGGTTGTGTAACAAGTGTGGCCTGA
>BLSH010382056.1:92060-119267 GCA_018402905.1 Glandirana rugosa | reverse complement strand
CAGTGCCACCTCATCAATGCATACCAGTGCTGCCTCACCAGTGCCACCTCACCAGTGCATACCAGTGCCACCTCACCAGTGCATACCAGTGCTACCTCACCAGCGCCACCTTACCAGTGCATACCAGTGCCACCTCACCAGTGCCACATTACCAGTGCATACCAGTGCCACCTCACCAGTGCCACCTTACCAGTGCATACCAGTGCCACCTCACCAGTGCAGTCTATCAGTGCCAGCTAATTAGTACCCATAAGTGAAAAATGTTATATCAGGAACTCACCTCCTCATTGTGGCCATTACACTCTGCCCATTCATTTTGAAGGCAATCCCGCCCCTCCTGTGGACTACATCTCCCATAATTCATTGTAGTACAGAAGGGAGGGGGAGGGAGGAACACTGTGCTCGGTTTCCCTCCCCTAACCTCTGTACTGCGGGGAGAGTGCAGGGAGGAGGGAGGAGGGGGCTGACATAGGAGGAGAGGGGCGGGACGCTGGGAGAAGGAAGAGTCCACACAGTGATCTTCTTTATGACAAATGCAGGGCCAGGCAGCTTCCCGGAGGGCGGCGGCTACTAGATGAGAAGAGCCCTCCCCCTCTGAGTGTCATACACTGGACAGAGCGGCTCTTCTCATCTAGCAGCCGCCGCCCTCCGAGAAGCTGCCTGGCTGTGATCAGCCTTGAAAAAGTGGAGAGGAGTGAAGGGAGAACTTTTACAGTTCTGCGCCTCCTCCCTGCGGCGCCTGGGTGCATTGCACCCCGCGCACCCGCCCAGGATCGGCCCTGACCCTGACACCTGTAATGATCTCATGTGCTAGACACACGAAAAATTGTTGCTATCGACCATCTTGTTCAGAAATCAGCCATGACAGTTTAGAGTACCTCACTCCCTCCCTCCTCCCTTTAGCCATGGAATTCCTAATCTCGCTTTAAAAAGAACCATTCTCTCAGCTAATTGAGTCACCATGATGTCTGTTTTTGTTGGCCAGGCCTATCGTAAACCTATAAACCGATCCATTAAGAAATACAGAGCAGGCCGTCAAAGGAGGCCCAGAGTTAATGAGGGTCGTAAAGGGACTGTTAGAGCAGAAGTGACCTTTCAGAGACCTCTTCCCAATTCAAAACTTAAGAAATCTCCACATGATTCATAAATTCAGACGGGAACATGACACCTTAATAAAAATTACATATTTGAATGCAGAATTTTATATGGAACAAATTGAATCCAGGCATGACCAGATTCATACATACAAGTGGGAGGGTCACTGTCAGATGCCTCCTACGTGACAAGTGTGTATGAGGTATCCTGTGTTTGGTATGCATGAACATGAAATTCAATGCCGAACCATAATTTCTGTGTTTCAGAAATGCACCCTGTACATATTGAGAGATATCAATATTCGTATGAAAACTGTATGTCAGGGAGAGTGATTTATGCTATCCTCCACCCGGACAGCCCACAGGCCCTCCTTACCCATTTGAGTGGTCAGGGGTATCTGGCCCCACCCCTTTGGTCCCAGAGAAAAGGGGATCTGCAGAAACAGTGTTAGTTCTCCGTTTACCATCAAACCACGAACATCTGACAAATTGAGAACCAGTTGGACTCATTGACCAAGCTCTGTTTAACTCAGACATTAATAGCAAGTATCTTTCCTCCTTAAATTCTACTTTATCTCTTTGTTGCTATATTGTCTTTTTTTCTGTAAATATTTTATTTGCACCAATTTTGACCCTTTCATTATTTAAACCTGAAAAGTGTTCATCTTGTCCCTAAAGCTCTTAATGCAAACTATAAACTAACCTGGCCCTTGCAGTGCTACTGTTTAGAGTAAATCATCTGAATATACCTGTCTGTGGTGACAGTGTGTGTTACAGGCGATTTATTCTAAAATTATAATTAATATTGCTAACATTACGAGTCCCTCTTGCTCGGTCAAAAGAAGAGGTGGTGGCAGTGAAAGGGTTAATTGCTTAAATTAGCCCGGTGACAATTGCTCTGTTTGCTGGTACCTAGATTGTGGTCCCGCAATCTGGAAAATATTTGTGCTGGATGCAGCTGAGAGTGGCATTGTTATGTCAGTGACGGCACAGTCCTGTCATGAGTTAGTAAGGAGGGCAGGGATCTGAAGCACTGGGGATATGGCTTATGGTGGATATTGGGAATTGCCTGTAGAACATGGGAGAGGAAACTTTTTGTTGTACGGCCTCTTGATTGGGACCTACTGGGGGGGTATGCAAAGCCCTTACTATATGTAGGGCTGAGGCTGCCTCCCCCTCATACCCCCCCTTTTTTTTTCTGCTCCTCCCTTTCTCCCTTTCTAAAATTAAAAGCAACATACATGGTGCTCCTCCAATGTTTGATTATATTATATATTTTTTGTTTTAAATTTTGCAGACTTAAGTGGGAAACTGGATGTTATCACTAAAGGGTTAGTCCAACACTCCCCAGACCGGGTTGGGTGGATCTGGCACCACCTACCTTATGATGGGGGATGGGGGTCGCTCCCGGGTTCTAGCCGCGCGGTGCCATGCTTCTGGTAAAACGGTGATAATACGGGTGAGCACAATGCTATTGATAAACTATGTATATGTGGTATGCCTTTTCTTTATGAATTGAATTGCTTTACTATTTGATATATTGTTTTTGATTAGTAGAAAACTCATTAAGAAGTGGAATAATCCTGAGGAAGCAATCTTTGCGAAACATCGATCACTTTTTCCACGTTTTCAACTTGGCAACATACTGTTTTTTGTCTACATGTATACCGTACATATTGGATGTTGTATGTGTTTTTTCTATATCATTCTTAAGATGGTTTTAATTTATGGATTAATAAACGCTTGGTTTTAATTCAAGCAGTGGTACCATTGTGTTCATCTGAGACGGCAACTACTCCTTTAACCCGTCCAGATCCACGCTATAGCCAAAGTACGGCTACAGCGCAGATCTGAAATGCCGGGTCGACGTCCATGGACGTCCTGGCCACGTGCGCACTCCTGGCACGCACTCACAGGCGGCGCACGCACGTGCCCGTCGCACGCTGCGTGGCCGTGCCCGCGGGTCGGACGGACTTGGTATCCGCCCAAGACCCACGATCCCCTGTCAGACCTGAAGAACGGGGAACCGCCGTTGTTCTCTGTGACAGGGGACATACCAGATCTACTGATCCCTGTCACTGGGATCAGTTAGATCTGTTATGTCCCAACCATCCCCGCCCCCCCCCCCCCCACAGTTAGAACACACCCAGGGAACATTGTTAACCCCTTCACTGCCCCCTGCTGGTTAACCCCTTCACTGCCAATGACATTAATACAGTAATCAGTGGACATTTAAATTTCTGATCGCTGTATAAATGTCATTGGTCCCAAAAAAGTGTCAAAAAAGTCTGACATAACCGCCCCAATATCACAGTCCCGATAAAAATCGCAGATCGCCGCCATTACTAGTAAAAAAAATGCCATAAATCAATTCCCATAGTTTGTAGATGCTGTAACTTTTGTGCAAACCAATCAATATACGCCGATTGCGATTTTTTTTTTTTTTTACCAAAAATATGTAGAAGAATATATATCGGCCAAAACTGTTGAATCATTTTTATTTATTTTTTTTGGATATTTATTATAGCAAAAAGGAAAAAATATTGGGTTTTTTTCAAAATCATCTCTCTTTGTTTGTTTATAGCGGCGATCAGAATTGACGCAGAGGGGATTAAATACCACCAAAAAAAACTATTTGTGGGGAAAAAAATGATATAAATTTAGTTTGGGTACAACATTGCATGAACGCGCAATTCTCATTCAAAATGCGACAGAGCTGAAAGCCAAAAATTGGTCTGGGCAGGAGGGGGGTTTAAGTGCCCAGTAAGGAAGTGGTTAAAGTCCTGTTGGTATTGTCTTGATGGGGCATGTGCCTCATCTTGAACCTTTTGCCTTTTTCTTTTATGTGTACATGATACACAGATGTGGATGGGATTGCCGTCTCTAACACTGACCACTTCATCTTTATTCAAATCTGATACCCACGTTCGTCACAGCACCCAATCCCCTAAACTTAACCAAACACGAAACCTTTTGATAGGAAAAATGCATATTACATATTTCCTTATTATTAACCCCAAAAAAGTGACAAAGCACCCTTGAAATGCCATATTTACCATTTCAAAAGAAGATTGAGACTTTGCATGGAGCTAATAGTGCAGAGATCTCCGTGCTAAAATTCATCGATTTTGCAGTGTAGGCTAACTGATCCACAGGTTTCTTTTATTGATGACTTAATACGCTTGTTTTCTTTTGAAAGTGTACCCGCATGCTGTGACTCTGGGTGTAAGCTATAAGATTTAGAAAGTGTTTTTTAGAGAAAAGCTTCACCAGGAGCACTAGGGCATGCATCAGCGTACAAGCCGAAAATGTAACATGTTTCGACCACGCTTGTCAGCACCTGGGTAGTGTCAGTAGTAGAGATAAACCGCAACAAAGCTAGTATTGTGTATTCCTAGAAAAGGAGGACATCAATGCAATTTGCTAAATCTAATTAAATACATATGATCCCATGAATAACATCAAAACTTTTTTTCTTTTTGAAAAGCGATTAATAAATGATAATTTTCATGGGAACAAGGCAGTTTTTTTTTTTTGTGGTCGGGAAGCACCCAGCAATGACAGGTGTTGTGTAAAGCCGACTGTACAAATCAATGACTGGGTGCGGCTGAACGCTATCCACACATCATCACATTTACATGAGTACAGGGACAGATGAACCGCCCTCAGGGGTGCACAAATGTCCCTGTACGTATATAAACCTTCAGATGTGTGGTTACCAGTGTACAGCCGTAGGCTGTCATTGATGTTTACTGGTGGCTGTACACACAACCTTGTCTGTTTTCCTATCACACACCTTTCTGGCAAACAAGGCTCATGTAAGGGTGGGTGCTGCAGTGATCACCAGCTGGGTCCTGGAAACCTACAAAGTACATATTTGCCAGAACACCGTGGATCACCGTGCAAAGATTCTTTATTATAGAGAGATCACATCACAGAGGAGTGCAACATTTCGGAGCCGCACAGGACCCCTTCGTCAGGCATGTGGTGATCTAAGGGGTCCTGCGCAGTTCTGAAACGTTGCACTCCTCTGTGATGTGATCTCTCTATAATAAAGAATCTTTGCACGGTGATCCACGGTGTGCTGGTGAATATGTACTCTTGCTGTACACAAAACCTGTCAGCGCCGGATGCCTCGTGGCTGTATAATCAAACACCTTTTTCACTATGTACGGACCTCCTTGCCTGTGTGAGTGAGCCCCCAGAAACACAAAATGGCTTGTCCCGGTTTTTATAGTGAGTAGGAGATAGTTCCACTGCAGCTTCAATGTTTTTTTTCAAAGACTGTTTAGATATGAATAGCGCTTCCTGGAACTCTTTAAATTAAAGAACCAAAACTACTGCTGTTTTTCCCTGTTGACTATTGTGCAATGTCGTCATATGTGACAGATCTTCTTATGCACGTTATGTTTTTCAGAGGAAAGCCACTGTAGTGATCCCTTCTCTTAGAGCCCTTTCACACTGGGGCTGCCTGTGCGTTAGCAGTAAAGCGCTGATCGTTCTAGCGGAGCTTTACCGCTGTTTAAGCTGCGTTTTTCGGCCACTAGCTGGGTGCTTTTTTACCCCCAAGAAGGGGTTAAAAGTGCCAGTGTTGCGGCGCTTCCGAAGTGCTTTTCGGGAGCTTTGGAAGCGCTGCCCATTCATTATGCAGGGGCATTTTGGGAGTGCTGTATACTGCGCTCCCAAACCACCCAAAAGATGCCACTTGCAGGACTTTAACCAAAATGCCGCAAGCGCCCTGCCCCAGTGTGAAAGCACTCGGGCTTTTACACTCGGGTGGCATGGGAGGCAGTTTTCAGCCGCTTTACAGGCTCTATTTCTAGCGCTAAAACGCCTGAAAACTGCCTCAGTGTGAAAGGGGTCTAAGGTTGCATCAGGATGGTTAGATCATGTGACCTGAATTTAGAAAATTAGTAGTACTAATTATTACTTTCACGGGTTTTAAAAATGGCTGTTTAAAATGCTTGTATATGAGATTACGCTAGTAAATATGTTTTAGAACCTTGTGTTCCACTTTATAAAGTGTATCTTTAATCTGAATGTTAAATCATATATTCATTTTCATAATGCATTTCAGTTATATTCTAGCCTACGCCTATTACGCTAAAGAACCTAAAAAGTGGTTGCAAATTTCAGTCATGGCATTTGAGCAAAGCACATATATCTGCATTGTTTACTTATCTCTCTCCAAAGCTTTGAGTGTGGTTTCTCTCTGGTGCTTCCTTCCTCTGTTATCAGCATGAGTCACTTCTGAGAAGTTTTCCTGACATGAGATAAATTTGTGTTAGGATGGAGGAGGGGGGAGCTCAGAACAGAGCTTTTCTATTCACAACACTGTTCTCCTGCTGTGTGAAGGGGGGCGGGGGGTGTTCCTTCCCTCCAATCAGCTCTCACACACTAGAACTGCATCCTCTCCACCCCCTCCTCTGTGCTGTTGATAGGTGAAGAGAGATTTTTGTTTTTAACGAGAATTGTACTTTTGAAAGGGTGTAGAGAGCAGAAGACTGCAGATAAGTAAAACCTATGCTGGAGAATTTGTTTCATCATCTTCTAAGGCTATTCAATTCACTGGGTATATGTGAGGGTTTACAACCACTTTAAAGTCTTTACATTTACTTTGTGAAGATCCCCACACATTGCCGTCTTTGAATTCTGTAATGTATATTCTGTATGCCTTGTGAATAGGCACTGCTGCGTCACAGATCTCAGAGCCTGCCTTCTGAATTACAAAGGTGATGAGAGGTGGCATTTTAGGAGGAGTCTACAGAAATCACTACTTGCAGGTAGCAAGGTACCATTGTTATTTTGCCCACAGCCAGGAATGAGGTAGACTCACACAGCCAGGTGCACATACACAACCAATCATTGTTTTCAAAAATCAGTCTAGTTTTGTTTATATTTTTGGAGAACTTTGATAGGGAAGTGGGATACTCCAAGAAATGGAACTATTCACATTTGAGGACTGAAGTGTCGATTAAGCTCTTGTGAAGTCCTTGCTGAAAGCAGATAGCAGACTTCTCCTTGAAAGTAGTTTCAGGAGTGAGCAAAGTCCCTCAGCAGTAGTAGTAGTAGTAGTAGTAGTAGTAGTAGTAGTAGTAGTAGTAGTAGCAGGGCAAAGCTCCTTGGGTACCAGCTAGTAGAACTGAGCAAAGTCCTATGCAGTAGCAACAGTTGGGCAAGCTCTTCAGAACACTAGCCAGTGATCCCTTGTTCAGACCCTCAGCTGACTATATAGCACACCAGAAGGGGTTAATAGCACAAGTCTTTAGATCCTTTAGGTTTTCTGTACAAACAAAATGTCCAGAGACAGCTGGTAGCCTTCTTTCAACTTCCAAGCGACCCTCTATACCAGTGATATCAGACTAGATCTTGAATAGACAGTCCCTTTAGCCAGCTCTGTGTAAAACCAGGGTCACTCTCGCTAACTTCAGGCCCTCAGGACTTCCACTTGAAGCTGCATGTCGGCAATTCAGGTTGCCTACCTGGGGCAGCTTGGTGCAATCCTCTGCTAGGAAAGACCCAGAGCCCATGTGCTCCTAGAATATAAATATAGACACCCAGCATGCATAGGGGCACCTCCTCTTGTAATTGGTCTAAACTCTGTATGAATATTCATGCTCCAATCTTCATGGTTTCTGCCTACTATCCAGCACTTTCCATAGTTGGTAGGACACAGTGAAACTTTAAGACCGCATGAGCAGCACCAGAGCACTCTGAGCAGACTACACTAGCTGATCACAGCTCTCTGTTAAGCAGACAGCAGATACATTTACTTAGCTGTCTGTTAGGTTGAGAAACCAAAAACTATTAGACACATCCTAGCGCCTACCTAAGAGGGTGCTACAATAGATTTCCTTTAACTTTAGGGAATTGATGCATTTCCATTCACCAATGGTCATTTATCAAGCAAAATCGTGACAATTTTAGATGCACACCTATCGCAAATTAAGCTGCCCCTCAATTAGCTAATTATGTGTAAAATGTTTTTTGTGTATTTCAGACCCTGCACTTGTTGGACAGGTTTGCAGAGGTTTACAACAGATTTAGCATTGTAGATGAGATCGATTTTGTACTTTTTTATAATTTTATTTATTTCAGGTACTTGTATAGCGCCGCCAATTTTATGCAGCACTTTACATATATATTGTACATTCACATTAGTCCTTGCTCCTCAAGGAGTTTACAAGCTAAGGTCCCTAACCCACATTCATACAGGTAGTGTGATGGTTGGGATTTGAACCTGTGACCCTTTTGCTGCTAGGCGAAAGTGCTAACCAGTACTGAGCTGATAGGATAGTGTCCAAGTGCTGCAGTCTTAAAGTGTTGTGATTCAGACTATTAACTATAGATGATGATAATATTCATGATAAAGACCTCGTGCACACTGGACGTTTGGCTGCCTTTCCTCCTGGCAGTAGCGTTATGGCAGAAAAAATGCTTGCAAATGCATTTAGGCACATCAAGCACTTGGGCGCTAATTCATTTCATTAGCCAGAATAATAATTCTGACCATTGAAATTAATTAACACTCAAGCACTAAAACACGCCTAGCATTATCACAAGTTTAGACTCCTTTTTTCTGCCAAAAGACTGCTGCTCCTGGACCTGCTGACAATGGGGTTTTTTCTCCAAACGGAAGGGCCGTTTTTCCCATTGAATGAATGTGGGGTAGGCAGCCTAAAGTTATGGATACAATATTGGGAGTGGGGCAGATTTTATTTTGTCACAGTGCTACTTTAACTTAAAGTGGTAGTAAACCCATGCATTTAACAGGTTAAAAACCAGTCACATTTCCGGCACGTGCCGGAAATGTAACACTCCCATTGGTTGTGCTCTAAACCAAACTGTCAAACCATCCAATGGCTGGTGTCATAGCTGATCACATGTGCAGCATCATGGCAGTTGTAGATTAAACAGAGGCCAAGATGGCAGCTTCCTTGGCTGAAAATGATAGGAGGGTTTACTACCACTTTAAAGCAGCAGAGAAATTCTATGAATCACGTTAGTCAATAGTACATCTGTTTCATAATTTTGTCTTTCTGCTCCTGTTTTTGCCTTGCTATTCGACATAATTGATGAATGCTCCCCTACCCCTCCGCTGCACCCCAGTTTTATTCCTGATGGATTTCTCGAACTTTTCCACATTTTCAAATATATAAAATATACTGGATGTAGACAACTCCATCTATCATGTCAGTGGCCTTTCTGCATATCAGGATGCAGGTTGTAAAGTTATTGCTTTTGAGTAGTATTGTAGAGTTTAAAGGTAGATAAATGGAAGGCAAGTACAACTAAAAGCAATTGATTGAGTTCTGTGGATCATCCCGGAGCTTTTCTTTTCATCCTGGACATGTGCTCAGGATTTTACTAAGATCTACGTCTGCGAGCGTGTGTCGCCTGCCCCATCTATCATCTGATGGATGTTGTGCTTGCGTCTGACAGGCAGTATTTTGGTTTAAAAGTTTAATATTCTTTGGCTGCAAGACAAATGCTGGATTTGGACTTAATGGTCCGTAGAAGCGAAACGTCTCAAGGATAGAAATGACGCTTGCCATTGTACAACAGGGAATTTATAATGGACTTCTCTTTCTGTAGTTAATATTCTTCCTATCCAATTAATGTGGCTTTGTGACAGTAGAATAAATCAGACAGATTATGAATTTATTGTTGGGGTGATATATCCATATGCTGGCACGGCATTCAGTAATAACATTTGGGGTATTACAATAATTATAGTTTTAAAATGTAACAGCCTTCTTTCTTTTGTTCTATTTGTAAATTAGGGTACACCTGATGGAATGAACTGTCCTCACGTGGCGCATTGACTGAATAATTTTAATTAATTTTTGACCACACCTCTGTTTATTACAAGACTGGTTTAAAAGTGAATGTTTGCTTAAAACATTCCATTTTTTTGCAGTACAACATATGTTATGCCTTTAGCTACACTACATAACATAGACAAAACTAAAGCTGGCCATAGATGGATCGAAATTCCCAGGGCCGTCTTTAACAAACAGGGCAGCAGCCCTGGGCCCAATCTTTGGGGAGCCCAAAGCAGCTGCCGCTTGAGACCGCAAATTGGGGCTCCGATGATGACATTGCAGACCGCACAGAGGACATGGGAGGCTATATTCCCAAGCCAGCCAGCAAAGCAGGGGGCAGGACCAGGAGCTCCACTGATGCTCTGACCCAGCCGCCCCATGTAGCCTGTATGCTTGGAACAGAGTGGCTGTAGTAAGAGCAGAGATCAGAGTGGGAACCCCATCCTCGGACATCTGCATTCCTCAGCCAGTAGTGATCTGCTGTAATATCTAGCAACCAATCGGTGAGTGGTAATGATGTACTGTAATCTATAGCAACCAATCAGTGAGCAGTAATAATGTGCAGTAACCTCTAGCAACAAAATGTCAAGCAGAAATTATGTGTTGTAACTGGTAAGGATAGGCTGTAACCTTTGCCAACCAATTGCAATCACTGCGTGATTTGCTACAGTAAACTGATTTTGAGTCTACCTGCTATTTTTTTGTATGTCTCAGAATGGGGGGGGGGGGGGGCAAGAAAATGTTTGCCCAGGGCCCAATCAATATTAAATATTAAAGATGGCCCTAAGTGTTCCCATTATGAGAAGTCAATGTAATGATCGACAAATGGACTAATTAGAAATGGTTTGATGAACGCTGGTTACAATACTGGTCAGTGTATTCTGGCAGCAAAGGAGTCCTGCTGTCAGAATACAATAGCACAGTGGGGAGTATTCTCCACCCACCTTGCTTGTGTGGATGGGGGAATCCATTCAGTTTTTTTTCAAACAGCCCGGTGGCTAATCAAAAAAAACTGACCTGTGTATGCCAGTAGTTCTCAACTCCTGTACTCAGGACACACTACCAGGCCAGGTTTGCAAGATAACTGAAATACATAACAGGTGAGATCATTTGCTGCTCAGTGATTGCAGTATTCTAGTCTGCCTCTCCTCAAGGTAACACTTAAAATCTGGCCTGTTTGTGGGTCCCGAGGACCGGAGTTGAGAACCACTGGTGTATGGCCAGCCTTAATGACTAATTTGAAAAAATTGTTGGTGGATATTTTATAAAGCACCTCATCCAAAGCAATCTTGACACAAGTGAAACAATTTGGGGTAATTTTTGTAGTGCTCGATGTGCTATAAAATTATTAAATATTTTTATTAGACTAATCACATTAATTCCAAAAATGAACTCCAAAAAGCTATTGTCCATCCTCGTACATAATGCTTATCCTCTGTCTAAGCTCCAACAGTGCCATGGACCCCTTCATGGAACTAAATTGAGCATAATGAATGACCATTATATAATTCACAAAGGTGTATAGGGTGTCCAAGTAGAGAGAGAGAGTGCTCTTAAATCACAACGCGTATTGCGGGTTATAGCCACTTCCTCAGGAGGGAAGGAGGAGACGTCAGATAGATGAATCAAACCAAAAATATCTAACACACACAGCTCCGCTGCAGGACACAATGCACAGCATCACTGACTAACCCTGGGGGTGGGCATGGGGGGAGCACAAGGAGAGAAGAAGGCTGATATTTTTTATGGGGTTTTATAAACCACGTTAGCAAGCTATGATCATCTCTGGGACCCAGAAATGTGCTACAGTACTTAGAGGGGAAAAGAAAGCCTTCTCATACCCAGGACACACTGTCCTGCAGATACCAGGGGTCAACCCTTTAGGTATCTCTTGCTGATAAATGTCTAGGCTTCAGAGAAACTGGATTCGGGGCTCTCCTGATGTCAAGTGCTCATGGTGCACCTTGTAAGATGGCCAGCCTTAGAAAGATTCACACTTGAGTGAACCTGACCCTACACACTGCTTGTTGCTGAATGCATCTCTGCAAAATACCCTGTGCCAATAGGTTACCAAAGATCTTCTTGTGTGCAGAGAGAACCTGGGAGTACAGAACAGCCCTGAACCTCCTCTTCTGGGATCCCCCGCTGGCACGTCCGCTCTTCTGTATCTGCCCCCTTAGCAAGCCGCTTGCTAGGGGGGCAGACATGCGGGCCCAATCCTGAGCCAGGGTGTGTGTGTGTGTCTATTGACACACACAACATGGCTCAACCCTGCTCCCCGCTCCCTCCTCAAAGGAGTTGATTGACAGCAGCAATAGCCAATGGCTCCCCCTGCCCCCTCCATGTCCAGTGAGGAGAGAGACTTGCTAAAAGATTTGCATTGTATGTAATTTAGTGATACCTTCCCCTCACTATGTATTATGGAGAGCGCTGGCACCTTTCAGATTCTGAAACCTGCTGTTGATAGAGATATTGCAAGCCTGCTATATAAAACGTGTACTTTGGCCTTCTAGTGAATGTCAGAAGTAGCGCTCTATTAAATAAACACATAGAAGTGAAACAAAGCCTTTAACCAGCAAGGCAGAGCCCTAAGCAATGGAAATAACCTTGTTTATCACATTGATCTGCTAAGGAGGAATATGTAATGCATACATGTTGAGTTGGCAAAAGTGGTTAGGCCTCATGCACACAGGACGTTAAAAAAAAAAAAGGTTCCAAAAACATTAGCTTTGTAGCGAGTTTGCCAGTGTTATTGCAGTAGCGTTTTTGAGCGTTATCGGTTTTTTAGTGTTTATTTTTCTCAGTTTTTTTTTTTCCCAAGGGATCAAAAACGTCCAAACATGCTGGTAAACCGTGTTTTTGTGCATTATTCAGCTTTTGAACGTTTTTACAGCTGAAAAACTCCTCTCGAAACCCTCTAGACTTGGATTTTTTTTTTTACAGCCCAAAAACGCCCCAGCCTAAAACAGCTGATAACAACCTATGCGTGCATGAACACATAGGATAACATGATGGGGAGTTTATTGACTGTAGAAAAAATGTCTGAAACCAAAAACAGCCGCTGTAAAAAATTTCAAAAACATCCTGTGTGCATGAGGCCCAAAGACTTAACTGCTTCCCGACCGCGCGCCGTCTTTTCACGACGGCAGTCGGGGAGCTGGGCGCGAATCGCCGTAAATATACGGCGATTCGCATTTTGGCCACCAGGGGGCGCGCGCACCCGCCGCACTCCTGAGGAGTGTGCCCGCGGCTCGGGCGGACCCGATGTCCGCCGGCGAGCCGCGATGAGCGGCTACAGGGAAAAGAAGGGGAACCGCCGATGTAAACACGGCGGTTCCCCGCCCTGTCAGTGGGGCATGAGAGATCTACTGATCCCTGTCACTGGGATCAGTTAGATCTCTCATGCCCATGTTAGCCCAACCCCCCCACAGTAAGAACACACCCAGGGAACACAGTTAACCCCTAGCTCCCCCCCCAGGTTAACCCCTTCACTGCCAATGACATTTATACAGTAATCAGTGGACATTTTAAATTTCTGATCGCTGTATAAATGTCATTGGTCCCAAAAAAGTGTCAAAAATGTCCGACATGTCCGCTGCAATATCGCAGTACCGCTAAAAATCGCAGATCGCCGCCATTACTAGTAAAAAATAAAAACCCCAGAAATAAATTCTCATCATCCATAAACGCGGCCACTTTTGCGCAAACCAATCAATAAAAGCCGATTGCGATTTTTTTTTATCGCAAATATGAGGAAGAATATAAATCGGCCAAAAACGGTGAAAAAAAATGTTTTTTTATATTTTTTTTTTTTGGATTTGAATTTTAGCAAAAAGTAAGAAATTTGGGTTTTTTTGCAAAATGGTCGCTCTTCTTTTGTTTATAGCGGCGATCAGAAATGACGCAGAGGCGATCAAATACCACCAAAAGAAAGCTCTATTTGTGGGAAAAAAAGGACGCAAATTTCGTTTGGGTACAACGTCGCACGACTGCGCAATTGTCCGTTAAAGCGACGCAGTGCCGAATCGCAAAAAGTGCTCTGGTCCTAAAGCTGCAAAACCTTCCGGGGCTGAAGTGGTTAATACATACAGTATATGTCTCACCATAACAACGTTTCCATCTAGCAAAGATACGCCCATTTTCAGTACATGATGGATTGTGATTGCCATAGAGCTGTGAACTGTCCTTGTGTTTTTCTTGTCCTGCATGCATGTGGGCTTCCACAACTACAGCTGAACTTTGGATGAGTAAGTCTGGAATTTAAAAAGGTTAGCACTGCAACACAGCATAACAAGTGTCTTTCTGACATGGTTGTAGATGCCTGGGACTTGGCATTTCAGCGGAGCAATTATTTTCACCATTCTGAGCACTCGGTGTATTATTATAGAAAAACTCTAGAGGGCGCAAAGAAGAAATACTGTTCCTGTAGTGCAGTGGTTCTTAACCCTTTTTGAGTCTTGGACCCCTTAAAGATATTTGGCGATCATCAAGGTTGGTTTTCCTTCATATCTTTCAATGGGAAAACCAATGATTAGGCCAAAGGGGGAGGGCTATATGGTAAATGTTTTTTTGTTTTTTTTTATCACTCATAGAGCCCTTGAAAAGCACTCTTGGACCACTTAGGTGTCCCTGTCCCCTCAGGTTAAGAACCCCTGCTCTAGTAAATGTTTATCAGGGAAATAAAAACATAAGGGTATATAAAACGTACAAATATAAGAACATAATAGAATTAATCAAACCAATAACCAACCAATTATAGTTATCAGCAGCGCAATATATAAAAAATTCACACAAATTATATATGAGTGTAAAACATAAATATATATAAAGTGCTAGTGCTTATTTAAAAGTTCAATATAGTGAAAGACTCCATGCATTGTGAAGTAACTTCAATCCGAGAACTCCTTCACCCGTGTCACCACGTGAAATGTACACATACTGAGGCTCACCAGAACTTCAAAGGGTTAACCGCGCGGATCGTCGTGTGGCTCCACCCTTGACGCGTTTTGTCACTTCCGACTTGGTCACAACGGCCCTTGTGACGAAACACGTCAAGGGTGGAGCCACACGACGATCCGTACGGAGCATTGGTTATCCGACCATGTCGCTGCAATACAGTGGGGAAGCGATCGTGGATGGATAACAATCACCAAGTCGGAAGTGACGAAACACGTCAAGGGTGGAGCCACACGACGATCCGCACGGAGCGTTGGTTACAGTGGGGAAGCGATCGTGGATGGGCAACAACCGCTCGTTTGTATATCAACGATTGTTGCTAGTTTTTACATGTAAGCGTCTCTCTTAGTGTATCATTTAAAAACACCTTTCATTGCACTATGAGGGGCCTCTCTGTTTGTCCTTTCCATGAGTGATCTATTTGGAGGAACACGGAGGAATTGCTAGCTGGCTTGATAGGCTATTAACCCCTGATGTTTTCTGGATGACCATGGAGAAGTATTAGCCCCATTTGGGAGATGCGGGTAACCCTTTGAAGTTCTGGTGAGCCTCAGTATGTGTACATTACACGTGGTGACACGGGTGAAGGAGTTCTCGGATTGAAGTTACTTCACAATGCATGGAGTCTTTCACTATATTGAACTTTTAAAAAATAAGCACTAGCACTTTATATATATTTATGTTTTTCACTCATAAATAATTTGTGTGAATTTTTTATATATTGCGCTGCTGATAACTATAATTGGTTGGTTATTGGTTTGATTAATTCTATTATGTTCTTATATTTGTACGTTTTATATACCCTTATGTTTTTATTTCCCTTGAATTTACTTCACAATGCATGGAGTCTTTCACTATATTGAACTTTTAAATAAGCACTAGAACTATATATATATATATATATATATTTGTTTTTCACTCCTATATAATTTGTGTGAATTTTTTATATATTGCGCTGCTGATAACTATAATTGGTTGGTTATTGGTTTGAATTGGTGTATATTCTTTACAGGGGCTGCATATGTGTTTTTACTGATTGATGTATAATCGCATCAATCAAAAGATAGATTTTTTTAGCGCAGTTATTCACTATAATTATTCATAATCGAATTAATACAGATGAAAAACTGAGCAGTATTTTAGAGCTGAGTTGATGGTCAAGGAGATCAGCCTGATGGGTGCCTTAACAAGAATAAAGAAACATTTGGTGATCGACTTGTGCCCTATTCCCTGCAAAACAGAAGGCGAGGTACTCCTTGATTGACAGTAGAGATAGAGGGCTGGCATCACAACTACCTTAATGACTTTACCCCACTGTGTTATTATATTGTAACTCTGCTCATCACAATGCATTCATATAAATATCTGGGGCTGGTAATAAGCAAATCTATGGGCATTTGTCACATTTGCGCAGCCCAGATTTCATTCCAGGCTTAACAACAAAAGAGTTAACAGAAATATGTGAAAGGAGAATTTCTAAATTCAGACTGACAATGCGTATTTTGTTTTAACCACATCTGCTCTAGTTATTTAGGGACAATGAAGAACAGACTTTCCCATTGGCACACCAGTATTTCATATAAATATCTGCGGCAGACTGTTAAACCTGCCAGTTACAGCCTCGTACATTCTGCTTTCGTAAGCAAAATGTACAACTTCAGACACCAGTTTTCTATATTAATTCCTAATTCCTGTACATGCCTTATTTACAAAAGGTGAACTTATTCTTTAAATTGTGCAACATGTTACACCCATATTTATACCCCAACCCTCCGAGTCTCCGTTTGGGCAGCTAGCAGGTGTTCTTCTTATTTATTCACAGTGTTCTGTGAATGGGAAAACTACAAATCCCAACAGCCTTTGCGGCTGTTAGCTTGTACTTCTCAATGGACTTCCAGAGCGCTGTTGATCGCTCTTGGTAGTTCACTGAGCTTCCTGCCAGAGCGTAACTGCCTGGTTGTATTGGAGGTCAGGGAAGACCGATAAACAGAAGGTCTGCAGGACAGTGGCATTACACCTGTGATTTTCTCATTGTGGGTGCAATGCTTTGCAGGTTCCGAACAACAAAATTTAATAAATGCATATTTTTACCTGCAAAGAATGTGCATTTATTATTATTCATTTTATTTATTTTTTTGAAAAGTGAACTTTTCCAAGTTGTTTCTGCTTTTGTATGGTTGTGGTAGGTAAATCAACATCCCCAAATCTACTGGGGAAACTATCATTTGCCCTTGTTTTAGAACACAGCAATATCTTGCTTTATGGAAGCCAATCTAGTTTACGAAGTTCTATCTCAAGAATAATTTGGTCTATTTAGCCCCCCCATGACTCCACAAATTGGACCTGTCTTCAGCTGTATATACTGTACCATGGGGGGGGGGGGGCTTGTCAGTCTGCTTGTGAGAGTGATTAGGTGAAAAAGAAATCATATACAGACATTTTTTTAAATGTACGCATTTATTGATGAACTCAAATGCTCTTCAAAATACATTTGGATAAACATTTTTTCAGTAATAGTGTGGTGTTCAAAATGAGTGCTTTAATTCTATAGACATTGCACATTCAACTAATATTTGCCTTGTGTTTGGGCAAATTTTCAAGCTTGTAATGTACATGTGAGAAATAGAATAATTGGTTTGGAAAATGAGGGCAAGCCACAGCAGAACAAGGGGTTAATTTAATGAAAATGCAAACTTTAATATCCAGCTTATGGCCTTGCAGAACAAGATCTTGCCTATGGCCATATTTTGACTGTTCGTGCCAATGTGCCAGTAAGGGTTAATGTGCACGGGACCCTTTTTCATCCTCTCCTGAATGATTTTTTTTTTTTTTGACAGCTGGAAGCCGGCGCTTAAAAACGGCCGTTTAGACGTACTTTACATGCCACGTTTAGCCACGTTCACGTTTAGGAGCATTTGTTTTCTTTTTTAATTAAAACTCCAGTAAATGAAACGCTGCTAATGTGGGTTACCTCGTTTAGCAGTGTTTACAAGCTGTTACAGGCATTTGGCATTTCAAATACCTTGGAACTGGCGTCCGAACACATTTTTTTTGTGTTCCAAAAAAAGCTTCTAAACTCAACTGCCTAGAAACGACTGCAAACGACCCTGAAATGTACTGATAAGATAACCTAGAGGAAAGTTCAGGGGCAGCTGAAAAAAAAGCCCCACTGCTCCGAAATGTCCGTTTACCCGCAGCAATGTACATCAGGCCTTACAGCTCAGCTCAGTACTAATTGCAGTGTGCCAAGGTGCCCCCTGCATATCCTGGAAGTGACATCGCAGCTCACATGTTAGAGCTGCAGAAGATTTTTCCCGTCATGAAGGAGCATCCATAAAATGGAAAAATTGTATACTCGCCTTTCCGTAATTTTCCTTTCCTGGAGCATCTTCATGGCAGCATACACATGGGTTGTGACTCCGCCCCCACAACATGATAGGACTGGTTAATTATAAATCAAAGACAGACCCGGCTCTCAGCAGTCTCTGTAACTATCACCAATTTGGGCGGGAATCTGTATGCTGCCATGAAGATGCACCAGGAAAGGAAAATTATGGAAAGGTGAGTATACAATTTTCCATTTTCCTGGTGCATCATGGCAGCATACACATGGGAACTAACTTGCCATATGGGAGGGTGCAAAAAAAATTTTGTAATGATCAGAAGTGCAATTATGCACCATGAATTTTCCAAATTTTACTGTCTTAAGCCCGGTTCACTTAAAGTGTAATAAAGGTGTTTCCTGGGAGGACCATATTGCTGACTTGCAAATAGCCTCAGGAGACCCTCAGCACTGAGCTGTGCACTGAGCTGGCACTGCCCTAGTTGAATGTGCTCTTAAGTCACCCGAAACAGGAAGGCCTTGTGGAGAGTAGGCTCTTTTAATTGTCTTAATCTAGGATAAGACTGTACATGTTGATGCTGATTGACCCTGCCTTAAGCCACACTGGAACCAAGCACAGATTTCAGCTTTCCTGAATGAAAAGGTAGCTGCCAAGCAGGTCACCCAGGTTAGATCAACATCCATGGGATGTGGTTCTCTCACTCAACCAAGAAAGATGGGAAACTAACTTCCTGGTTAAAGTCGAAGGAGAAAGACACCACATGGATAAAGGCAGTCTGGAGTTTTAGGACTATACTGTCTGGGTAGAATGTTTAGGTGAGGCTCCTTGAGTACAAAGTCTGCAGCTCTGACACCCTTTTTCACAGAGGTTGTAGCAACCAGAAATATGATCTTCAGATTTCAGAGTGTAGCCAATTCCGTAGGATAGAAGTGAGGCCTTGATGGAGATGAGGAACAAGAGCAAATGCCACATAGGGAACAATGGTTTCCTGGCAGGTATATAAATTCATGCAAGCCTATTGAGAATTGCATCACTAAAGGGTTAAGGAATCTCTGTAAGTTCAGACAAGGCTGAAGTTTGAACTTTAAACATATTTGAACCTAGGCCATTGTTTCGCCCCAGTTGTAAGAACTGTAGAACCTTGGCTCGTTTAGGTGATAAAGGACTCCAGGCTTTTACTGTGTGAGATCTGAATAATTTTCCCATATTCTTTGGTAAGTCTTATTCACAAAGACCTCTCTGGCTTAACACAAGGTAGCCACTACCTGCACTGAGTACCCTTGACTTGGACCTCTCAACTTCCATGCCATCAAAAAGTAGTCTCTTGGAGGTGGATGGCAAAACTGGCCATGAGAGAGCAAATCTGTCATCCCTGGAAGAGGCAGGAGAGGCACTAGAGCCTCCTAGGCCAAAATGGCATATTTGCAATTCTTGATACATTAAGTTCCACCGACAGCCTAAGAATCCTACCCTTCCACTGCTGTCTAGACATTGTATAAATCTTGCTCCTCTTCTAAAAAGGAGTGAATGACAGAAGGGCTTTGAACACTACTCTCAGTTCAAGAGCATTTAATACTATGCCTCATAAGCTGAACATCCCATGACCTCGAGCAGCCTGCTCTTTGAAATGCGTCCCCCAACCTTTCTAGCTGGGGTCTGATGTGATAATGTTCCATTCAAAACAATTGGTCAGTTACTTTCTCTATCAGAGGACAGATATCCCCTTGTGGAAGTTTTACTGAATTTTCCCCGTCGCTATTGCAGACAGTGAGACCTTTGTGAATGCCCTGGGGGAGATGTACAGACCGAAGGGGAGGCACTGAAACTGGCTTTTCTATCTTGCATGGCTCCATCTTCCTGTGCTTGTTGAGGGTTTTTTTTTTTAACCACTAGGCACAGATTACCTGATTTTTTAAATTTATTTATTTTTTACAGAAAAGAAGTGAACCGAATCCTCATCTCCTCTGGGCAAGTGGTTGCTCATTTATTTAATCCGGCTACAAAAATTGACCAGAATTTTTTTAATTTTCCATTAATTCTGGTAGCCTGGCTGACTGGAAGAGATTGAAGGGTGGATATCCCACCTATCAATGTTATATGATCATTATGCTCATTGAATTACACCCCTGCATGAGTGAATGTTTGTCATGATGTTATACTTTTTAAAAAAAAATGAATTTACCAGAAAGGTGGACATCCCTTAAACTTCCACCAATGTCAAGCCAACTGATCCTGAATATTTTCAATCCAGGTGTGTGCGCAAAGCTTCACACAGGCACCCCTTGTATGAGTGCACCCTTAAAAAGACTTTTGCTGTTCTCCCAAGACAGGTGCCTTAGATTTTTAAGGCTTTGATAATGAAGATTGGGTACTTCTCCAGTTCCTTCACCAATCTTTTCCTGGTCCATAGGATTTTGCCTCCTAGTATCTATTTGGGAGGTGCCGTCTGTATGCTGGACCTTTCAGAATTTTCTGTTTTATGTCAGATGATATTCTCCCTGACCTGACAGTGGTCGCCCTTGTGGAGGCTGTATCCTGTCTACTCCCAAATAGATTGGATCCGTTGTCTGGTATCTTGCACCAGTTTTATTCATTTATTTTAAGGCAATTCGCCAACCATGGCTTCAGCTATAATACCCTCCTTGCTGTGACTGTGGGGAACACCGCTCTTGAAAAACATCAGTTGACGTCTACTGATGACCTAAAAAGAAAAGAATGGATTTCAGCTCTTACAAAGCCGTTACCACCTTGTCTCTTCACTTCTTCCAGAAGGGCTTCCTTTTCAATCTTCAGGGCTGTAATTTTCTGTAAAATGCAATGCAATATGACTATCTGGAGGTGTTCTGTACACAGAATGTGTACGGAACACCCCCCTGCAACATCATTTCCTGTTTGTGTGACTGACTCACTGACATTCCCAGAAGTCTGCACCAATATAAAAGTCAGATTTTTGGCATCCACTGCAACAAAAAAGTAATTTTGGTAAGATACTCCCAATAGAAAAATCATGTCTAAAGGGATGCAGACCCTGCCACCTTCCTCAGAGTCCGGCAGGTGCAGCAGCTGGTTGATAATTACGAAAACCACTCCCATTAAACCCACTCAGCACAGGGGCTGGTTATTGCTTGTCTGCTGCCACCTGCAGATGCTACAGTATGTAGGGGCACTTCAGATCTAGATCTAATTTTCAGACTAGAGCCTCCTTGAACATAACAGCAAGTTGACATGTCTTGCCAGCTACATTAATGATGCATCCCTCATTGAAGGAGACTGCAGCAGGTTCACCGTTTTTTCAGAGTACACAGTTTTGACATCCTGTTTATATGGGCCTTTTTCTCTGACCCTTCCATTCTTCCTGGATTAACTCCTCCAGTTGTTCAGTGAAGGGAATAAATACTTTATAACCTTGTGGAGAGTTTCCTCCACTTCACCCCAGGCAATTGCCTTACAAAAAGGCTCTATTGGGCAATCTTCAAAGCTTGTGGCCCCTTTAACACTTTCTTCCTCTGACAAGCTTTCCAATTTGGACACCGCCTACTGGCTCTGGTTGGAAGTGCTAGGCAATTCAACCACCGACTGGGGAGTACAGGCTTCATGTATCAACTGCTTGGCCGATTCTTTAATCAAGGCGGCTACTTTCCAGACATCCCCTTATTAGTCAGTTGTCGCTTCCTCCAAGTGGACTTGACATACTAGCTTGTCAAACAATGACTCTCCACCACAAATGCAGCCACCATTAGGGCCGGTAACCTGTGATGTTTGTAAACAGGGAGAAATAATAATCAGGGGTGAGATGATGACCTTGATCAATGTTGCCTGGATGTCTGTGCCTAATTGGTGACTGTTCTGGCTTTTAGAAGGCTACCTTCATCTTGAGGTCCTTGCAGGGCACCTATTAGGTCTGATAACGTGTGATGTCTGTAAATGGGGAGAAATGACAATGAGGGGGTAAGACGGTGACCTTAATCAACATTGCCTGGATGTCTGTTCCTTTAGATGGCTCCCTCCATCTTGTGGTCCTTATAGAACTATAGATTATTAGCTCTCTTTTTCTCAATCTTCACTACTTACCTAATCCCTTTACCTTAAAAGCAATGGGTGGTCTGACTGCACAGTGTTCCCCATAGAAACAGAGCAAGCCTACCTCGAAGAGCTCGAAAAATGTACTCATATTGGAGAATGCATATAAGGTACTATATAGATGGTATTACACCCCGGCTAGGCTGGCTCGTTTTATTCCCTCCTATTCCCCCCTTTGTTTTCGGGGATGTTCCTAGGAGGGCTCAATGGCCCATATCTGGTGGTCGTGTCCGGGGGTGCGCAGATTATGGATCAGGGTCTACGCCTTACTCCGCAATCTATTCCATGTGAACTTGAAAAAAGACCCCTACGAGGCTCTTTTAAATAAACCAATTTCTGAACTGCTACCCCCAGAGCGACAGTTAGCTCAGCACCTCTTTACTGCAACCAAATTGACTATAGCGAGAGCTTGGAAGACCCCTTTACTCGGTTTTGAAGCAGTTAAGAATCGCATGAATGACATCATGGTAAATGAGAAGTTGACGGCGGTACTTCTGGACTCGCATGATATATTTCTTTGGGTTTGGCAGCCGTGGCTTTTCCAAGCTTTCCCTTCTAGGTGTGACAGTTTATTGTTACATCTTTAGGGTTTCGCTCGGCTCGGGACTCATTTCTTCTCTTTCTCTCTCCCCTTCTTTTTCTCTCTCCTCTTATCTTCTCCCTCTTTCTTTTCTTCCCTTTTCTTCTTTTCTTATCTTTTTCCTCACTTCCTCTCTTCTTCCATTTAACCAATGTAATATGTTTCTCAAGTTCGCCTGTGTTAAGAGATGTTGGGACCTGGACAGGTCCCATACCCCGGGTAGTGACAAATATGTTGTCACTAAGCCCTGACAGGCCTCACCTTCATTAGGATTAAAGCAATGTTCTCTATATATTTTTCCTTTTTTTTTTTTTTCTTACGAGAGTAAGCAGCCTATACATTACAGGATAATCGTAATTGTCTCCACAAGCGGCTGCTTAATCTATACGACCTGCTCGGTCCCGGAGTGACCGGATGGGCTGGATATGAGGTTTCTTATTTTTCGGTGGATATCACAACTTTTTCTAGGAGAATATATATCTTTTGGATTTCTTTTGTAGAACATATATGCTTCTTGTTCACCTTATATGTCATTGTGTCATGCTCTGTATTTATAAGTTCCAAGACTTGTACAAAAACTGTTTATTGCCTGTTACATTGGTTACAATGATCCCAGAGCAAGCATTGAGAAGGGGATAGGAAGAGCCCAGGTGAACGCCATAAAAAGTACAATGATCCCAGAGCAATACTGAGAAAGAGATAGGAAAAGTCCAGATGAATACCATACAAAGGGAAAACATACCTGCAAACAATGAACACATAAGCATCCAGCATGCATGAGTAGAGAGCTCCACCATGTGATGCCCAAAAATGCCATAAAACCATTTAAAACTGTCACATTTTGCCATTAGTAATATCAATGCCTGAGCATGCTCAGATCATCATCTTGGAAAAGCTCTAGCCAGGAAACTGGTCACAGAGGCCGCATCACTTCCTGCCCCTCATGCTCAGAGTGTACTTGCACTGCTGCAGCCATCTTGGAAATGGCAAACGCCCAAAAAATAATGAAAAGAAGTAAAAAGCATATGGAATGCAAAGGGAAATGCTGTCACTTACGTCAAAGCTTGTTTAAAGCTTTCTTTGAGAGGCCTGCACCACCAGAATGGGGCTCCAACCATATAGCTCATTTAGAGACTGTACAGGAAGGACATCCACCCAGGAGAGGCTGAAATATGCCCCCCGGACCACCAGAATGGGGCTCCAACCATATAGCTTATTTAGAGACTGTACAGGAAGGACATCCACCCAGGAGAGGCTGAAATATGCCCCCAGACCACCAGAATGGGGCTCCAACCATTTAGCTCATTTAGAGACTGTACAGGAAGGACATCCACCCAAGAGAGGATGAAATATGCCCCCCAGACCACTAGAATGGGGCTCCAACCATATAGCTCATTTAGAGACTGTACAGGAAGGACTTCCACCCAAGAGAGGCTGAAATATGCCCCCCAGACCACCAGAATGGGGCTCCAACCATATAGCTCATTTATAGACTGTACAGGAAGGACTTCCACCCAAGAGAGGATGAAATATGCCCCCCAGACCACCAGAATGAGGCTCCAACCATATAGCTCATTTAGAGACTGTACAGGAAGGACTTCCACCCAAGAGAGGCTGAAATATGCCCCCCAGACCACCAGAATGAGGCTCCAACCATATAGCTCATTTAGAGACTGTACAGGAAGGACTTCCACCCAAGAGAGGCTGAACTTGGCTGGGGTGATAAACGGTAAGGGATACCTCGCGACTCCAGTCCTGATCAGGTGAGGAAAAAAAAGGAGAATGCTGTGAGCCGGGTCTGTCTTTGATTTATAGTTAACCAGTCCTATCATGTTGTGTGGGCAGAACCACAACCCATGTGTATGCTGCCATGATGATGCACCAGGAAAGACTGAATAAACAGTCACTTTGACATTCTTCTACAGAGACATACTGACAGACAAACTGAACCTTACAAGCAGCACTGTAGACTTCTACTTGTGCTCAGTAGTTTTGCTGAGTGCAATGGAAAACATCATATCCTATTCCAAGGCAATTTACTGCACTGTAAAATTGTTCAGGGTAAATCTACATTCCAGAATTGCCGCCTTTGGGTTTACCTGTATGTGCTACAGCAGGTAAAATAAGTATTGAACACGTCACCATTTTTCTAGGTAAATATATTTCTAAAGGTGCTGTTGACATGACATTTCCCCCCATGTCGGTAACACATGCAATACATACAAACAAAGAAACCAAAAGAAATATGTTCAGAAACTAAGCTGTGTGTAATAAAATACAATGACACAAGGAAAAACTATTAGGGCCTGTTCACACCATAGAAATGCAGTCCAGATGTGTTCCGGATGCTTTTCTACATGCACATTTTTTGGTGCGTTTTTGATGCAGTCTGGTGCCTTTTTTTCTTAACTTAAAATAAGGACATGTTCCAGTGCCATTTAGGTGCATTCCAGTGCCTTTTTGGTGTGTTCCGGTGCATTTTGGAGGTGGTTTACCGCGTTCCTATACAGTTCAGTGCAGAAAAAAGTTCAGTGTGAACTGGCCCTTAATATTTATTATTTACGGAGGTCCGATCTGTAAAAAAAAAAAGGGCAATGTCAATTCACTGGAGCGCAGCTTGGGAATGAACCTGCTCGAGTGCCCTATAGAGGTTTGCTATTGGTGGTACTCAGCAGGGGGGAGGAGCCAAGACCACCTAAAAAGAAGAGGCTGCTCTGTGCAAAATTATTGAACAGCACATGTAAGTATATCATGTTTGTTATAAAAAAAAACAAGGTGTATAACTTTTTTGGAATCACTGCCTATGGAAACTTACATTGAGTTCTTTGTAAAGTGATGTATATTACTTTGTGGATGGTTTAAAACAGGGGTCTCCAAACTATGGCCCTCCAGTTGTTCAGGAGCTACAATTCCCATAACGCCTAATCATGTCTGTGAATGTCAGAGTTTTACAATGCCTCATGGGACTTGTAGTTCTGCAACAGCTGGAGGGGCGTAGTTTTGGAGATCCCTGGTTTAAAATATTCAAAGCACTTTCATAAACACAGCTTGTTGAATAGCAAAGGTGCCCCATAACTATATAGCTTGTGGGTTTTTAGAAGAGATAAATCTGGATGAATCTTTAGTAGGTCTTTCTAAGGCTTAGGCCTCATACGCACAGGAAGTTAAAAAAAAAAAATTCTAAAAACGTCAGTAGATTTGTAGTGCGTTTTTCAGCTTTCTCCAGCGTTATTGCACTAGCGTTTTTGAGTGTTTTTAAGCAGTAGCGTTTTTGAGCGTTTTTATTTCTCCAATGGACCAAAAACTTTGGTGAGACGCGTTTTTGAGCACTTGAGCATTTTTATAGCTGGAAAACGTCTCTCAGAACCCACCAGTCTTGGGGGACGGGGTTTTTTACAGCTTAACCACTTCCCGCCCGGCGCATAGACAAATGACGTCCGGGCGGGGGGGTTCATTATCCTGACTGGACGTCTATTGACGTCCTCAGGATAATCCGCGATCGCGCGCCCCTGGGGGTGTGCATCGCGGCGATCGGTGGTGCCATGGGTCAGTCTGACCCACCGCATTACCGACCGAGGTAAAAGGCTTCAATCCGAAGCCTTTTACCATGTGATCAGCTGTGACCAATCACGGCTGATCACACTGTAAATAGGAAGAGCCGTTTATCGGCTTTTCCTCTGCTCAGGTCTGCAGACCTGAGCAGCGGAGAGCCGATCGGCTGCTCTCCTGACAGGGGGGGGGCTGCGCTGAACATTTATCAGCGCAGCCACCCTCAGGATCATCCCACTGGACCACCAGGGAGCCTGCCCAGGACCACCAGGGAGCCCCCCCCCCGGACATCACAAAGAGGCCGCCCAGGATCACCAGGGAAGGACCACAGAGGCTGCCCAGGACCACCAGGGAGCCCCCACTAGACCACCAGGTAAGGGCAATATTGTGCACTGTAGGGATGGCACTGTGCCCATGTATGATCCCGTGACCACGTTGTTCGTGACAATCCCTACCGTGACCGTCCGTAGTATGTACCCGTGTCACGGTAGGGATGTCACGTGTTATAACGGGAATGGACCACCAGATCACCCCCGAGGGACCACCAGGACCCGTCGGAGACACCAGGAAGGGACCACTAGGACCCGCCGGAGAAACACTACAGGCCCCCCCCCCGAGGGACCACCAGGACCCGTCCGAGGGACCACCAGGTCACCCTACTAGGACTCCCACCGACGCGACTATTTACAAGTCGCGTCGGGGGGGGGACAGTCCTCTCGTCGGCTAGCCGAGAGGCGACGAGTCCAGACGTCTGGACTCGTCTCCTTTTCGGCTATTTG
>BLSH010382056.1:54915-66349 GCA_018402905.1 Glandirana rugosa | reverse complement strand
GCTTTAACTGACAATTGCGCGGTCGTGCGACGTTGTACCCAAACGAAATTTGCGTCCTTTTTTTCCCACAAATAGAGCTTTCTTTTGGTGGTATTTGATCACCGCTGTGTCATTTCTGATCGCCGCTATAAACAAAAGAAGAGCGACAATTTTGCAAAAAAAAAACAAATTTCTTACTTTTTGCTAAAATACAAATCCAAAAAAAAAAATATAAAAAAACATTTTTTTCTTCGGTTTTGGCCGATTTATATTCTTCCTCATATTTTTGGTAAAAAAAAATCGCAATCAGCGTTTATTGATTGGTTAGCGCAAAAGTTGCCGCGTTTACTGATGACATTTTTTATTTTTTACTAGTAATGGCGGCGATCTGTGATTTTTAGCGGTACTGCGATATTGCAGCGGACATGTCGGACACTTTTGACACTTTTTTGGGACCATTGGCATTTATACAGCGATCAGTGCTATAAAAATGTACTGATTACTGTGTAAATGCCATTGGCAGTGAAGGGGTTAACCTGCAGGGGGCACTCTAAGGGTTAACTGTGTAACCTGGGTGTGTTCTAACTGTATGGGGGCTGCCCTGGCTGGGGAAAGGGGATGATCACAGCTTCCATATACAGGAAGGCTGTGATCATCGCCCTTCCCCCTCTATGAGAACAGAGAACCGTGCTTACATACACGGACCTCCGTTCTCTTTCTGCTGGGGGGCCATCGCGAGTAGCCGGCGGAGATCGAGTCCGCCCTACCCACTCCCTGGCCCCCCCCAACACAGTGAGCGCGCGAGCGTGCCTCCGGCGGCGTGCGCTCACAATATTAGTTATCGCGGCCGCCGTCAGGTGACGGCGTTTCGCGATAACAAGCCACCTTGCAGCTGTCCCGCTGCAGCGGGCGGTCGGCAAGTGGTTAAACAACCAGTTGGCAGGGCCGGATTAACAGAGGGGCTATTGGAGCTGCAGCTCCAGGACCCTTCCTTAAGATAGGCCCAGCCCAATGGTGTGAGTGAGTCACTAATACTGCCCAGCCCTGCTCTGTATCCAGTGTACACATGATTGATATGTAAATTGCGGCAGCATATTTCATTTGTTTTAACAAAAAATTGTTTCCAATTTCATTTTATTTATTTTCATTATTTAGGCCCACCAAAATCCTCAGCACCAGGCCCATGATGCTCTTAATCTGGCCCTGCCAGTTGGTATAAAATGCAAACAAGAGTCTCACAGTATTGTCAGTCAGCACTGAGAATCATGGAAGAATTTCAAGCATAATCTTTAAAGTGATTGTAAAGGCAGAAGGTTTAATGCATTCCATGCATTAAGATAAAAAAAACCTTCTCTGTGCAGCAGCAGACCACAGCCCCCCCCCCCCAAAGTCAGTGAGCCAGTGAGGAGAGAGAGGGGCGGGGCCAGACCGCACTGCTCCATGTCTGAATGGACACACAGAGCAGCGGCTTGGCTCGGGTACCCCCATAGCAAGCTGTTTGCCTTGGGGGGGCACTCGGCAGGAGGGAGGGGCCAGAAGCATCGGTGGGGACCTGAAAAGAGGAGGATCCAGTCTGCTCTGTGGAAAACCATTTTACAGAGGAGGTAAGTATAACATGTTTATTTTTACACACATAAAAAAATTAAGACTTTAGTGTCACTTTAATGTGGTTGTAAACCTCTGACATTTAAAAATGAATAAAGCGCATCTTTCTATAGTGTGTGCTTACCAAAGTGTGATTTCTGTCTTTTCTGACAGGTTGTGTGGACTCTAAAAGATCAAGGGAGACAGAGGAGGGGAGCTCCAACACACAGCCTGTGATTGACCGCCTCAACTGGTCATGTTTCCCTATGAGCTTCCCTCAGATTACACTTAGCTCTCCTCTGAGCCATGCAGAGTGTGACATCAGATCCTCTCCCCCTGCCTCTGGAAGCTCAGAAAAGCTGTGTAAAATCTGCACTGTAACCACTTTCATACCGCACGAATGCTAGCACTCCTCTCCTACATGTAAAAATCATCATTTCTTTGCTAAAAAATTACTTAGAACCCCCAAACCTTATATATTTTTTTTAGCAGAGGCCCTAGGGAATAAAATTGCAACTTTTAATGTCACACGGTATTTGCGCAGCAATTTTTCAAACGCAATTTTTTTTGGGGGGGCGAAAAAAACACTTTCATGAAAAAAAACCAAAACCGTAAAGTTAGCCCAATTTTTTTGTATAATGTGAAAGATTATGTTATGCCGAGTAAATAGGTACCTCACATGTCACGCTTTAAAATTGCGCACACTGGTGGCATAGCGCCAAGCTTTGGTACTTAAAAATCTCCATAGGTAATGCTTTATCACTTTTACAGGTTACCTGTTTAGAGTTAGAGGAAGTCTAGTGCTAGAATTATTGCTCTCGCTCTAAAGTTTGCGGTGATACCTCCCATGTGTGGTTTGTATGCTGTTTACATATGCAGACACGACTTGCGTATGCATACGCTTCTATGTGCGAGCACGCGGGGACGGGGGCGCTTTAATTTTTTTTTTTTTTCGTTTATTTTATTTTTATTTTTACACTTTCCCTTTAAAAAAATTTTTTTAGCACTATTATTTCTATTACAAGGAATTTAAACATCCCTTGTAATAGGAATAGTGTGTGACAGGTCCTCTTTATGGAGAGATGTGGGGTCTATAAGACCCTACATCTCTCCTCCAGGCTGGAAAGCATCAGATCAAAAAAAAAAGTGAACAATCTGATGCTTTCCAGCCGAGTCCCCGGCGTTGTTTACTTCTGCTGGCCCGGACGTGACATCATAAGGTCGCGCCCGGGGCCCCGAGAGTCATAGAGATTGCCAGGGACCATCTGCCCCTCAGTTTTCTTTATGACTTCCTTCCGGCACCGGCGGATCCCTCCTCTGGCTCGCCGATTGCACGGACGAGCCCGTAGAAGCACAGAAGGGCGGCAGGTAAGAACCGGGCGCCACCGGTAAGAACAAACAAGCGGCTGAACAGCCACTATGATTATTCTTATGGTGGAGGCAGTCGCCAGCTGAAAAAACTGCTGCAGGCATCATTCAGATATCCCCACTGAAAGCCCAGGACATCATACAACGGCCTGCGGTATGGAAGCGGTTAAACAGCTGTAGAGAAGAGATGGCTGCAGGTAAATGGATACAACTTATGCTAGAGGATCTATTTCATCTCTGTGTATCACCTGGGGCCAGTCACTTCACTGGGTGTACAACCACTTTAATGCAATTGAAACATTTCTCCTCCATCCATATTCTGCCCCTAGATGTACCGTACTGTCAGTCAGGATGATATGTTATATATTTTGGCCACAGATGCATGGTTTGTGAGGCGGTCATGTACTGAAAAGTATATTGGTAGTACTACTATTGCAGAGAAAGTAGGTAAAGTAGCAATTCCAAGAACAAGGGAAACCAGTCAACTGATTGCACTATCTAGGACAGGGGTAGGCAACCTGGGGCCCTCCAGCTGTTGCAGAACTACAAGTACCATCATGCCTCTGGGAGTAATTGTAACTGCCAGCCTTGCAATGCCTCATGGGAAATGTAGTTCCACAACAGCTGGAGGGCTACTGGTTGCCTACCCCTGATCTAGGATGTATTTTGATATTTTCATGAATACCATAAAAACTGGGACACCCAATTATGTAATTAACAACTTTGGTTACTAAAGCTTTATTTAGCCTGCCATTACCTGTACCTACAACCAGTGGCTGCATCATCATTGAGCAATAGGTGGTATAGAAGGTGCTGAGCCTGAGGTCTGGCTTTAGAACTGAAGCCCCTCTGTAGCCTGGTACCAGTGCCAGGACAAGGTCACCCAGCACCCAAGGCAAAGATGTCAAACTGCGCCCCCTCCTCATTTATGATGTGCAAGTTTAGGGGATCCTACCCCCAGTAATCACTACCACTGTCACTACTCCTGTCAGCCTTGTACAGAAGGAAGGTGGCCTCATCCCTTCAGTAAACCATTGTGCCCAGGACAGCTGCCCCTCCTGCCCACCCCTGTTCTGCCTGGAACACTACATTTTATACCTGAATAAAAATGGAAGCAATGGGTGAGTAGACTGTGCTCTCTGTATCCATTTCAAAGCTAACTTTATCATTTTACCAGCAGTGTTTATCATTTAGTAATTTCAGCAATACCTTGTCTTAAATGATATCCTGCTAATTAATTACAGTTCTCCTGTATAAAAATATGTATAATAAATGAGGGCACATTTCTGGCACAGAAGGGGCTGTGATGTAGACGCACAGAAAACTGCATAAGTCCCGTTTCCTAAATCTTTTCCTGCAGAACCCCGGAGATTTGTGCTGTTATTGTGCTTATAAGAAGTAAAGCAGATCTGTCAGGTTTTTTCCTCCTCTCTCTCCTGTACACTGTCATAAGCTGGAAAGCAGAAGGGATATGATGGGAGCTTTCCCGTACATTAAGGGATTTGCTTAGAGGAGTGAGGGCAAAAATCTGTATCAGCCTGTGCTTTCTAGTTTCTGATTACAATCTGTTTCAAGGAAGATATGAAGTTTTGCATCACAGAGCTTACAATCTAAAAACATGCATGTATCTGTACAGAACCATAGAACCTGGATCTTCTAAGAAAAAAAAGTTTGCTAACGAGCAGGGCCCTCTGATTCCTCCTGTATTTAAGTGTATTGTATTTGTACTGTCTACCCTCAAGTTGTAAAGCGCTGTGTAAATTGTTGGCGCTATATAAACCTTGTATAATAATAAATAATGTACATTGAAAGGGAGTCAGGAAACCTATCAATGTTTTTGGTTTCTGGGTGGAATCCCATGCAGCAGGGGTGGTTCATCCGTTAGGGGCTCAGAGTTGCCGCCCCCCCCCCCACATCCATGCGTCTGGCCCCCCTAATCTACATTCAGGACGCCGGATGCATGGATTGCAATGGGGGGGGTGTGGGTGTTTGGTGTTTTTTTTTTTAATCACGTGATTAGAACCAGAGGCTCTAATAGGCTTCAGAAAAGAGTGGGCTCGGGGTGCAGAGCAAAGCACTCGGAGCCCACCCAGTTGTGTGACACTAGCGGATGAATATTTGCTATTACCACACTGAATCTCCTGCCTGCCAGTCAGAAAGCGAGACCCATTTCCAGAATGGCCAAAATGATAAGCGATCCAAGTGGACCACGATGAGGAGGGAGGAGACGTGGAGGCCGCCAGAGGACACGTAGAGGATGAAGCCACCACGCGGAGGGAAGCGTTGCCTTTGGGAAAGTGCGGGGCTCATTGACCGACCGATGGTTGTGGTGGTTGTGTGCGGACCCGACAGACATGTGGGGGTGGGGGGTGTCTGGTCCACACATAACCACCGGCGGCTTCTATGCACACACTTCATGTACATAAGGCTTGAAGTATAACTAAAGGCAAAACTTTAGTATTAGACAGAGTATAGAGGGAATTAGAACACCTGTTAGATGGTTATTGCCAGCTCTTCCCCCATTAGGGACATTCACCTTCTTTATTTGTCCTGTTTTTACCATTATAATTTAAAGTGAAAGTATAAGAAAATTACAAATATTGGGTTATCCCCAGAATAGTAGGGGAAATCTTCCAAAGCGGACACAAATTCTGGTGACCTGGAGGGCCCCAAGAGATTCCCTTTAATTTGCAGGGATTTCCTGTCACTTCCTGTTTTGGCTATTGGACAGGAAGTGAAGGTAACTCTCCCCAATGGGACACTCTGTCCAAAATGGGAAAAAAGTCAGCATTTTAGAGACTATGAAGAGTTTCTAGAAAAAAAAACAAATTAAATCGGCAGCTTCCTGTTAGAGAACAAGTGGCATACTTACCTTTCCAGTAGCCCACTTACCTTTAGAGTAGCGCTTAACTTCCACCTCCCCTCCTTTACACCATTATGTTCTCTGGCAGTGTCAGAATCATTCTTTACTTCTCGGTACGTTGGATGCTTGTGTCCCCCAATTGTGCTGTGGTCTTATAGTAATGTAGGGGTTGGACGATAGAACTACATCCAAGGTGCAAAATAGTCAACTGACATTACCAGAAGTACAGAATGCCAAAGACTGATGGAAAACACCATTGTTGCAGTTCTGATTGCACCAATACTTTTTTTCAAGTACTCGCCGATGCCAATTACCGATACTTTTTTTTTTTTTAATGTCATGTGACAGTGGCACTAATATGCAGCTCTGATAGGTGGCACCGATGAGGTGTGGACTGTGTGTCAGTAGTTTATTTCATTCTTTTATTACAATTTTATTTTTTACAATTCTTATACATATATATGTGTGTATATGTATGTATATATAAATATATATGTATGTATATATAAATATGTATGTGTATATATGTGTGTATATGTATGTATATATAAATATATGTATGTATGTGTGTGTGTGTGTATATGTATGTGTGTATATATATATATATATATATATATATATATATATATATATGTTGTTTATTTTTTACAATGCTTTCTTTTATTTGGGCGGGGGGGGGGGGGGAGTGGACAGTGTCAGTGTTTCTTTTATTTATTACAGTGTTTCCTTTTTTTTTTTTAAATTAACCCTGTTGGGGTTTGGTGAGATATCAGGGTGTAAACAGACCCCTTACATCTCCCTTTTGAGACAGAGAAAGGGACAAAGGACACAGATTCCCCAGTCCCTCTCTCTGCAGCCTCAGCTGCACTGAAGATGAATGGATAGGAGACAGAGGCTCCTGTTCATTCATAAACTGAAGCATTTTAAACACAGTATACGATGCTCATTTATGAATGGACAGAGTCCATTCAGAAAAGAAGGAAGGAGCCGGTAAATGACAGATTCACCGGCTCCTTTGTCCACTCTCCTTCCTGACAGATACAGGATGGGGGGGGGGGGGCGGATCGGAGGAGGACATGGAGGGACCGGAGGAGCAGGGGGGCCTGAGGAGGATACAGGGGACACTCAGGAATGATCAGTGCGGCGGGGGAAGTTACAATCACTCTAGGGTTGCACTGATACCGAGCATTTGCAAATGCTCCCGATGCCTAGTCCGATACCTGGACACTCAGGGGTGATCAGTGCGGTGGTGGGGGAGGTTACAATCACTGATCTCCCTGGGTGGCTTTCAATAAAGCAGCTGAAAGCCGTGCAGGGGAGAGGAAGAGAAATGGCTGTCAGCGGCTTTAATGAAAGCTGCCCAGGGAGATCAGTGATTGTAACCTCCCCCACCACTGTACTGATCACCCCCGAGTGTCCAGGTATCGGATTAGGCATCGGGAGCATTTGCACGAGTACAAATACTCCTGCAAATGCTTGGTATCGGCACAGATACCGATACTAGTAATGATATCGGGTGCAACCCTAGTTGCAATGGAGGGGGAAGTAGGAGTCATGGGCCACTAGAGAGTGCGTATAATACCTCTTGTGCCCTTGGTTCACACATATGCGAACACAGACCTCTCATGTGATTCGCACCCGAATTGCTGTGCCGATCACATGCGATGTCTGTGCAATTCGAGTTCAGCCATACAGTTTGTATGGCTGAACTCGCATTGGACTCGCACAAAAAAAGGTGCAGGGACTTTTTTTTTTTTCTCCCACACTGGAATCGTATCGCATTCCTGTCCAAATGCACAGTTTGCACTGCGATCTGTGAACCGATCTGGGGGTGTATTGGCACCTGCAGTGTTTCGCATAGGGCAATGTTAACTGCCCGAGGGGGAGATGCGATGCGGGAACCCGCACTGGAATCGCGCTGGTTCCCGCATCGCAAGAGTGTGAACCCAGGCTTAATCTAGGGGTTGCAGTTCTCATTTCTTTAGACCTGATAGGGAACCTTTTAAAGCTTTGTGGATTTAGCCTGCTGTGTTTCTAGAAAGTGTGAAACTGGATCATAAGATTACATTATTAATAAGGTAGGCATTGAAAAAAGGGGCAATTAATGGAGTTATGTTTTTATAAAATAAAATTATTAGGGATACTTTCGTTTCTGTGGGGAAACAATTCTTGAGCGACCAAAAAGAGCATGTCCTATACAGTAAAACCTTGGATTGCGAGCATAATTCATTCCGGAAACATGCTTGTAATCCAAAGCTCGTATATCAAAGCAAATTTCCCCATAAAAATAATGGAAACTCAGATGATTCGTTCCACAACCATTTATTCATAAATCCTTCAGTCTGTAATCCATATAAAAAGATTATAGCAATGTGACTTAAAGGCAACTTCAGGGAATGCCTAGGTATTCTTCCTGTAATATTATATCCAAATCACATCAATTAAGATGAGGATCCGATTTAGGGCTAATGTACACTGCAGCTAAAAAAAAAGCTGTTTTTAAAGGCATTTGAGCTTTTTTTTCAGCTTGAAGAAGCCTGTGCTTTTTTGTGATCTTGTGCAAGTTTGATTGAGCTTCTTCAAGCTCCTTTGAGCATAAGTTTTTTTCCCACAAACCCTCTATGGGCACAAGTCGGCTAGAAGTCACCCTGAAGTTGTACAGGAAACTTTTCGGAGCGACTTCAGTAGTGCTAATTAAGACTGCTATCGTTGACTAAAATGGGACGTGACCCTACTCGTATTGCAAGACCTCGCTCGTTTATCAAGTTAACATACAAAGATTTTGCTCATCTGTAAAGCACTCCGTTTAAGTTACTCGCGATCCAAGGTTTTATTGCACTCACAAGTGACCACTATTGCACAGAAAAGGAGGTAAAGTGACCCTAAGCTATATCTGTATTCTCCAAATACAATCCATATGTATCCGCTACTTAAGGACCAAGCCTATTTCTGACATTTGTTGTTTACAAGTTAAAATCAGTATTTTTTGCTAGAAAATTACTTGGAACCCCCAAACACTATATATTTTTTTTTTAGCAGAGACCCTGAAGAATAAAGTGGAGATAATTGCAATACTATGTCATTTGCGCAGTGGTCTTACAAATGCAATTAAAAAAAAAAAATACACCTTTTTGAATTAAAAAGATGAGAAAACCGTAAAGTTAGCCCATTTTTTTTTTTTGTATAATGATAAAGATGATGTTATGCCAAGTAAATTTATACCTAACATGTTATGCTTTAAAATTGCGCACGCTCGTGGGATGGCTACAAACAGTACTGAAAAATCTCCATAGGTGACGCTTTAAAATTTTTTACAGGTTATCTGTTTAGAGTTAGAGGAGATTTGGTGCTAGAATTATTGCTCTCGCTCTAACAATCACAGCGATACCTCGCGTGTGGTTTGAACACCGTTTATATATGTGGGTGCGACTTGCGTATGCCTTCGCTTCTGCGCGTGAGCTCGACAAGATGTGGCGCTTTAAATTATTATTTTTTTATTATTAATTTTACTTTTTATTTTTATACTGTCCTTTAGTCACTTCAGCCCCGGAAGGATTTCCCACGTTAGGACCAGAGCACTTTTTGCGATTCAGCACTGCGTCATTTTAACTGACAATTGATCACCGTGATCTCTCAAATGCCGCCTGCCAGAGCGGGGAACTGCCCATGTTTTTCTTCGCTTCTAGGCAATCGTGGCTCGCCGGCGCCAGCGAGCTGCGGCCACACTCCTGCAGAGTGCAGTGGGCACCCGCATCCCACCCGTTAGCCGCGCACGAGCGACCCGCTGTTTATGGGCGGCGATTCGTGGGACAGAGCCACTCTGCAGCAGTAAATGTAGGCGACGTGGTCGGCAAGCGGTTAAAAAAAAATTGGGACACTTTTATTCCTATTACAAGGAATGTAAAGATTCCCTGTAATAGAAAAAAAGCATACCAGGACCTCTTAAATATAAGATCTGGTGTCAAAAAGACATCAGATCTCATATTTACACTAAAATGCAATAAAAAAAAAATGAAATGTCATTTGAAAAAAAATAAATAATTTTTCTCCTTTTAAGAGCTATGGGCGGAAGTGATGTTTGACGTTGATTCCTCCCTGCAATGCTATGGAGCTGAGTGGAACGGCGTCATCCGCTCACTGGGCTCCCAGGCATGGACGGTGCAGGATGCGATCAACTCCACTGCTACCGGCAGGTCCAGTAAGCGGCGGAGATGATGGAAAAGTGGCGGGGGGCACCTCTCCCGCCACCAATAAAAGTGATCTTGTGAATCCACTGCAGAAACCACTTTTATCATCTGCAACGGTATTCAACGGCAAAGTACCGCCGCTTTAAGGGAAGGTGACCGGGGACCGCTTCCTCTCCTGGCGCCGTAGAGCCAGAGGGAAGTTCACCCGCCTCGGCGATCTTCTGGGTCACCTCACAGGTCCGACAAGACACGTCGGCCAATCACAGCGTGACTCGTGCCCGGCTTTGAAGCCAGAGCCAGGTGCCCACACTTGTGATGCCGGCACCATATGGAGAAGGGGGAGAAGAGCGACTCTGTGGGCGGCCGCATCGCTGGAGCCTGGGACAGATGAGTGTCCACTTATTAAAAGCCAGCAGCTACGCTTTTTGTAACTGTTGAGTTTTAATAGGGTGGAACTCCGCTTTAAAGCGGTTGTTAAGCCACTTGAATAAAATGCTCCCATGCCCTCTGTATTAGAACAATAAGTTCCCCTGTGTCTGTGTTATAACATAAATATGCTTAGCTGTATAGATCACACCAAGCTTCCTATGATCAGCTGTCGTTTTTGTCCTCTCCTTTGCTCAGCCAGAGTTCCTGGGGTGGGGGGGTCGAGCACAGCTGCTGAGGTCAGCTGGAGAGAGGAGAGAGCCGTGTGTAGGAAGCCACTGTGCTATCTATACAGATAAGCATCTTTATGAAATAACACGGACACAGGGAGCTTATTGTTCTGATACAGAGGGGATGGGGGCTTTTAGGCCTCATGCACACAGGACGTTAAAAAAAAAAAGTTCTAAAACGTCAGTAGCTTTGTAGTGAGTTTTTTCAGCTTCTTTCAGCGTTTTGCATTAGCGTTTTTGAGCAGTAGCATTTTTTTTTTTCAATTGATTAAAAATGTCCGAAACCGTTGGTGAGATGCATTTTTGCGCGTTTTTGAGCAGTAGTGTTTATTTTTTTTTTCCACAATGGATCTAAAACGTCCAAAAACGTTGGTGAGCACCGTTTTTGCGTGTTTTTGAGCCTTTTTACAGCTAAAAAAAACGTCTCTCAGAACCCACTAGTCTTGGGTTTTTTTACAGCTCAAAAACTCCCCAGCTAAAAACAGTTGACAACAGCCTATGTGTGCATGAACACATAGGATAACATGATGGGGAGTTTATTGACTGTAGGAAAAAAAATGTCCAAAAACGTCCTGTATGTATGAGGCCTTAAACTTAAAGTAGTTGTTAAGCCACTTGAATAAAATGCTCCCATCCCCTCTGTATTTGAACAATAAGTTCACCTGTGTCTGTGTTATAACATAAATATGCTTAGCTGTATAGATAACACACCAGGCCTCCTACACTCAGCTGTCATTTTTCCTCCTCTCCTCTGCTCAGCCAGAGTTCCTGAGGGGCGGGGGGGGGGGGGGCAGCAC
>BLSH010382056.1:42452-54905 GCA_018402905.1 Glandirana rugosa | reverse complement strand
CTGAGGGTGGGGCCGAGCACTGCTGCTGACGTCAGCTGGAGAGGAGAGAGCCGTGTGTAGGAAGCCGCTGTGTTATCTATACAGATAAGCATATTTATGACATGAATGCAGGGGAACTTCTTGTTCTAATGCAGAGGGGATGGGGGCTTTTAAAGTTAATAGAGCAGAGAGAGGGAGTAGGGAGATGAACACAGGCACAGCAGAATAGGAGAGCTGTGAGTGACACAGACACACACAGACCACGGTCTCTCAAAAACAACTACATGATAATTGTAGTCTGTACTCGGGGGGAGTCAGGACCTGGCTTTATCAAACAGATATTTTAGGACATGGATATGCGATTAGCGGACCTCAATATATTACATGACCAACAGCTAAACTGCATAGACCACAAAGCAGCCAACAATTTTGCTTTGAACACAGTATCTTTTTTTTGGTGTCTCCTGGCTGATCCCCATACTGTACAAGTCCCATCATGCCTCTGCCTCTGGGTGCCATGCTTGTGGCTGTCAGAGTCTTACTATGCCTCATGGGATTTGTAGTTCTGCAACATCTGGAGGTCCGCTAATTTCATATCCCTGTTCTAGGGCAGTGATTCTCAACCCTGTCCTCCAGTACCCCCAACAGGTAAGGTTTTGCAGTTTTCCTTTATCTTGCACAGGTGCATTAAATCAGAGTCAATGACTTGGTATTTTGGACAGCTATTTTATCTAAGAGAAATTCCCAAAACATGGCCTGTTGGGGGTACTTGAGGACAGGGTTGAGAACCACTGTTCTAAGGGATACAGAGAGATCATTTAAAAAGCAAAAGCATCATGCTGCTAATTCCACATTAAAGGGAAAGGAGCAGCATTTTTTTTGGGTTACCTTTGCCCTTTAAGGCCAGAGGGCGGAAGTGACGTCGCTCCGGTCCTCCAAGGGCATAGAGTCAAGTGGGGGCCATCTTGCCCTCACTCGACTTCCTGCCCACCACTCCCACGGATCTGATTGTTTCTGCCACTGCTAATCTCTCCAGTAAGCGCAGAAATGATGGGGAAGCTGCGGGAGAGTGGGCACATAAAAGTGATCTTGTGGCGAATCTGCCGCTGGGACCACTTTTATGTGAAAGAAGATAGTTTACTGTGCAAAAATATACCCGGGTTTATGGCAGAACCATAAGATATAACAATATATATATTGTTAAAGTAGCGACGTACATACATGGTGGACAGTCCGTAAGCGAGACCCAGTAGTCTTTTTTTTTTTTTTTTTTTTCCATAAAGTTTGCTGCTTCTTTGTGAGCTCCTGAACGTCTCCTATTTGCTGTAATGATATCCCTGATTTTGTTGCATTTGGGTCACCAGATTGAGAATAGATCCAGTTATAATGAGTCTGTTTCATAGTTCTACATTCCTACTATTTGGCGTTGTCCTTTTGAAGCAATTAAACATTTTTTTGAGTGGTTTCAGATTCAGTCAAAGCAAAACTTGATAGGATAACCTGATCATCAGTGCAGATCCCTTTTTCTGGATGATGTCATTACACAATAAATAGCATGCGGCATCGTTTTGCGCACATAAATATTGCTTTATTGATGCACACAGTTCCCTGCTCCAGATGCATTACAATAGATCTCAAGATGAGAAAGCCGACAAAGGGATAAGAGTTCTGTTTGTCTAGTCTATTTTTTTTTTTTCTTCCCTGTGATGCTTTATATGTTGTGAACACATGGATTGCGGCAATGGCGTTCGGTATACATGCGGAGACGGTTGGGAGTTCATGTGGATTGTAAACACAGAGAAAGCGAGTGCTAATGAACACCTGTTTATGAGTTACTGTAGCAGCCCTAGGGCCTGGGTGCTGCTAATCTTCAATGCCTCAGACAAACACCTGTCCTGTTTTATGTTTGCTGTCTGCTGTCTGTTCCTCTGTTCTAGTTAACCCTTCACACGGGAATCACGCAGTCTTTTAACCCCTGCCTTTATATTTTATTACCCCAGTTTATCGGAACGCTTTCTGCATGTGCGAACATTCTCCTCTCATTCGTTTGCAAAGGTGCCCTTGTTTAGAAATGGTTTTTGCAGCTAATTGCTTAGAATTCAGGAGCAATTCAGTTTATTTTGGTAGCCAACAGATGAATGCCAAGCAGTTTACTGCATTTGCCAGTACAGGCGTGAAAAAATGTATTTACAAATGTGGCCTTTAAGGCCTCATACACACGGACGTTTTTTTGACGCCGGCGTTTTCTGGCGTTTTTTGCAGCTCTCCATGTTAGTCAATGGCCCCATAAAAACGTTGGCGTTTTTGAGCTGTTGATGGCGTCGGCGTTAGTGAGCTGAAAGTAGAACCCACGGCTCATCGCGTTCTGAGGCTGTAACGTTTTGGCATTTTTTGACACCGACGCCGCAAAACGCCAACAAATGCCAACTAATATTGTACCGTCGTTTTCCGGCGCCAACGTTTTTAGGTTGAAAAATAGCAGAGGGATGATTTTTTTAAAAAAACGCCTATTGACGCCGACGCTCACTAACGCCGAAAAACGCCGATTTTTCTTCCTTGACGTCGGGCCCGACATTTTGTTTATTTTTAAAGATACGCCCTTGTGTATGAGGCCTAACACTGTATTCTAGGGAAAATAATTCTGTAACCTGCATTTTCAAAATTAGGCCATTCATGTAATCCAATGTAAACAAGCCCTGGAAATTTTTTTTTTATTTTCTTTTGTCAATATCAAGCAGTTAGAGCTCAGCTTGGTTGCCTGGCTTATGAGATTTGTTTAACCACTTCAGCTCCCCTTCATGACCAGGCAATTTTTGTGACACGGCATTGCGTTACTTTAACTGACAAGTGCGCAGTTGTGCAAAGATTTACCCAAAATTAAATTTATAGGTTTTTTTTTCCACACAAATAGAGCTTTCTTTTGGTCGCGTTTGATCACCTTCTGCTGTATTTGTTTTGCGCAATAAAAAAAGAAAAGACCAACAATTTTGAAAATAAATAATTAGTATTTTCTGCTATAAAACATATGCAATAAAAAAAATCTAATTTCTTCATAAATTTAGACCAATATGTATTCTGCCACCTAATTTTTGCAGCAGACAAATCGGACATTAGCCACTTGAATACCAGGCACTTAAAACACTTCCCGCCCAGACCAACTTTCAGCTTTCAGTGCTGTTGCGCTTTGATAATTGCGCGGTCGTGCGACACTGTACCTTAACAAAATTTTATCATTTTGTTCTCACAAATAGAGCTTTCTTTTGGTGGTATTTGACCACCTCTGCGGTTTTTATTTTTTGCACTACAAATAAAAAAAAGACAGAAAATTTTGAAAAAAAAACAGTTTCTGTCACAAAACTTTGTATAAGTACATTTTCTCCTTCACTGATGGGCACTGATGAGGCTACACTGACGGGAACTGATAAGGCAGTACAGATTGGCACTGATGATGGGGCACATACTGTGTTTCCCTGAAAATAAGACACTGTCTTATACATATTTTTCCTCAAGAAAACACACTATGGCTTATTTTCAGGGGATGTCTTATTTACTTAGGAAAAGCAGAGATAGGCCAGCAAAGCTGATGTGTACTGTAAGTGCTGAGTTTTACTTCTTCCCCCCCCCCCCTGAGGTCTTGCAGCATACGGCACAGAACGACGAGAACCAAACGACAATGCTGCACAGAACAACTGGGACCTGACAGGGGGAGCCAACCTTGTTGATGGGGCTGCCCGCACCTCTCTGTTCACCTCCGAGGTACGGTAGCAGCCGTCACGATGGGGTGAGAAGAAGGGCTGCCCGTTGTTAATGCTCTATGCTGTGAATAGCCACGCCTACTGCTATGTCTTATTTTCGAGGTATGGCTTATACTGCCCAGATGCAGAGGAATCTTGCTACGGCTTATTTTATAATGTCTTATTTTCGGGGAAACACGGTATATGCAGCACTGATGGGCACTGATGGGCACTGATAGGGGGCACTGATGGGCACTCATAGGCGGCACTGATAGGTGGCACTGGGCACTGATAGGTGGCATTGCATGGCACTGGTGCCTATAGCACTGTTAGGGATGGCATTGGCAGGCATCACATATGGGCACAGTACCATCCCTACAGTGCACTGTATGCCCCTTACCTGGGTGTCTAGTGTGGGCTCACTGGTGGTCCCTGGGTGGCCTCCAGGTCTTCTCCCCAGTGGTCCAGTGTGGCGACCCTGAGAGGGGCTGCAATGATAAACATTCAGCGCAGCCCCATTCTCCCCATCAGGGTAGTAGCCGATCGGCTCTCCACTTCTCAGGTCTGTAGACCTGAGTACAGGAAAAGCCGATAAACGGCTCTTCCTGTTTACGCTCTCCAAACAATTGGCAGGTCCCGACGGACACCAAGTTTGCCGGACCCGCTGATTGGCTCCCGCTGTGTACAGTCACAGCGGGAGTGGGTCGCTGTCGGTGCGTGTCCGCGCCCCAGACCTGGAAGTGTCAGTGCTGAGGGAGAGAGGGGCAGGGCAGTGGCAGACAAGGACATTCATAGGCATTAGAGCTGTACGATTAATCGTTAAAAAGTCGCAATTCAACCCCCCTCATGATCTTAATCCAGCCTTTCCAAGATTCATACAGTTGCAGAGCCGTTCTCTGCTCACTCACAGCTGTGAAAAAAAAAGCCAAATGTTTATCAACATTGTCAGCACTGGGAGATAACTATAAACATATCATTTGGTTCTTTTAGGTCAAAGGTATGAACTTCGGTTTGTAAACGAGGTCAGTTTAACCACTTTAAGACTAAACCATTTTTTGACACTTGTTGCTTACAAGTTAAAATCATTTTTTTTTGCAAAAAAAATACTTAGAACCTCCAAACATTTTATATATATATATATATATATATATATATATATATATTGTACAGGACGCCGTGGCTGTGTCCTAAAAGGACGCTATATTTCCCCTCTGTTTGGACTGTGGTCCCTTTGAGGGAACAAAAAGAGTTAACTCACTGGTCAGAGGAAGTAGGTTTAAGAGAGACGGGAAGTTGTTGGTGGGGGTGGAGGAGTCTGGAGGAGACTGTGAATGGGGAACAGTGGATGGTGTTGCAGCTGTGGAAAGGCATAGCAGCTGAACCAACGGAGGAGCTAATTAAACAGCTATCCCTGGCTAATATGTAAGTGCAGACTCGCCACGAGGAAGCTAATTAGCACTTAGAAACCCAGCTGGAGGTACAACAAACTCACCACAAAGAGGCACTGGCTCAGCAGCAAGAAAGTACTCGCCTGTTGGTGGCCCAGCTCGCAACCCAGCAGGCAGCCCAGCAAGGGGTTATGCAGGCTCAGGTGACTGCCTTACAAGAAGCCATGCAGCAGCTTTCTCAGGGGCGTGAGCAAGTGGCTGTTGCCCCTGGCAACCAGGTGACTGAGGGCAAGCCATTTTTTACAGAAATTGTCCTTGAGTGACGATGTAGAGGCTTTTCTGGCTACATTTGAGAGGACAGCAGAGAGAGAAGGGTGGCCCCAGGACCAGTGGGCTGGCCTCATTGCTCCTTTCCTCACTGGAGATCCTTAAAAGGCTTACTTCGACCTGCCACCTGATGCTAAAGATTATGAAAAATTAAAGGCAGAAATTCTGGCTCGTCTGGGGGTGACTATGGCTATCCGGGCCCAACGAGTGCACCAATGGAAGTATCGTCCAGATTGGCCACCCAGGTCTCAAATGCATGACCTGGTGCAGCTGGTAAAAAAATGGCTGCAGCCCGAGGTGTTGTCTGGCCCCCAAATCATGGAGCGGGTTGTGCTGGACTGATACCTGAGGTCCCTGCCAGATGACCTTCAACAGTGGGTCAGCCATGGAGACCCCAAAACAGTGAACCTTCTTGTCGAGATGGTGGAAAGATTTACAGTGGTGGAGGATCTACTCGGCCCTACCAAGCGTCAAGAGCCCAGGCTGCCACGGCCGGTTCGTTCCACTGCTGCCCTTCGGAAGGATATCCCACGGAGTTCTGGAACAAACACCCTGGAAGGCCAAGAATCAGTCCCTGTATCTCCTCAGTGTGCTGTTCCTGTTTGGAGAGTGGGGGATGTACAATGTTGGCGATGTCATTCCTGGGGCCATACCCGGGTACTCTGCCCACTGCAAGAGGAGCCCATGGAATGGGGGGTTATCCGGAGGGGGTCTTTTTTACGCCCATAAAGCATGCACCACACATCTTGACCTTAGTGGAGATTTGAGTGTGAAGTTCAAGTGAACCACCTCCCTGCCAGGGCGTTGTTGGACTCCGGAAGCATGGTAACCCTGGTTCACCCCAGAGTAGTTGGGAGGGTCGGCCTGGTAAACAAAACTTTAAGGGTCGTGTGCATTCACGGGGACACTAGAGAATACCCTCTCATCTCTGTGTCCATCTCCTCAGCATGGGGCACAGGTAATCAAGAGGTGGGGGTGGTGAAAAACTTGGTGCATGATGTTATAATGGGACGAGACTGTCCATTTGCGAAACTGTGGGAACAAGAAAAACATACATGAACGACCCAGAAACTGGGGAGAAACTAGCCCCTCTGTTCTTGCTGTTTAGGGGAATAACCACAAACTGCCAAATACTATTAATGAGTATGAAAATGCTGATGATGTGATTAATGACAAAAGTAATATAGATACTGTTAAGGATGCCAAACTATGTGGTTTCCAGACCTACCGGAACCCTGAGGGGGGGAACCTTTTCCACTTCAGGTAATGCTGGGGGAGGAGGATGAGGAAGTGGCCTCTATCCCTGCCCTACCTGAGTTGGATGTTACCCAGGGGGCATATGGTACAGCCCAGATGCAGGACCCCACTTTGGCCCAGGCACGGGAACAGGTTGTATTGATAAATGGGGTTCCCCAAGAGCCAGGTGCGAATGAGCGATGGCCACACTTTGCCATATGTGATGACTTGCTTTATCTGGTTAACAAGGCAAGAGAAAGTGTGGTAGAACAATTGTTGGTACCCCAACAGTATATATGAAAGGTTCTAGACCTGGCCCATAATGATGTGTTAGGGGGACATCTGGGAATTGAGAAGACGGAAGCACGGATCACCGATCGGTTTTACTGGCTGGGTCTGAAAGCAGAGGTAAAGAAATACTGTGCCTTTTGTCCCACCTGTCAGTTAACCGCTCCGGTTACTCACTTCCGTAGCCCTTTGGTCCCTCTGCCTATAATTGCGGTCCCATTCGAAAGGATAGCAATGGATATAGTGGGTCCCTTCGTAAAATCTGCTCGAGGTCACTCCTACATACTGGTGATCCTTGACTATGCCACCCGATATCCTGAGGCGCTGCCCCTGCGGAATACCTCCTCTAGGGCGATCGTCCGGGAGTTATTCCAGTTGTTCACACGGACTGGTTTTCCCAAGGAAATACTCAGACCAGGGCTCTCCTTTCATGTCGAGGGTTATGGCCGATGTGTGTAAGCTGTTCCGGATTAAACAGCTGCGCACATCAGTCTACCATCCCCAAACAGACGGTTTGATAGAACGCTTTAATAAGACTCTGAAGTCCATGCTCAAGAGAGCAGTACAAAGGGCTGGGAAAGACTGGGACTGCCTGTTACCAGCTCTCCTGTTTGCTATCCGGCAAGTGCCACAGGCCTCCACAGGGTTTTTGCCCTTTTAGTTGGTGTATGGGCAGAGACCTCGCGGACTACTTGACTTTGTTAAATAGGAATGGGATAGTGAGCCTGTTCCGCATAAGAGTGTACTTGAAGATGTCTCCCAAATGCAGGAAAGGATCCTAACTGTGATGCCACTGGTCAAGGAACATTTGCAAAATGCCCAGGAGGCTCAACGGCGGGTCTATAGCCGCTAAAATAAGACATTTCCAAGTGGGGGATCGAGTAGCGGTGTTGATCCCCACTGTGGAAAGTGAATTCTTGGTCAGATGGCAAGGTCCCTTTGAAGTGGTGGAAAAAATGGGGGAGGTAAATTATAGAGTACACCAGCCAGGCAAGAGGAAACCGTACCAGATATAACACGTGAACTTGTTAAAGCCCTGGACGGACAGGGAACCAGTGACCTCCCTGGCTGGTGAAAGACTCAGGCCTCAGGTTGGGGTGGAGAGTGTCCAAGTAGCAAATACTCTATCTAAAATCCAAAGTCAGCAAGCCAAGGAGTTCTTGCAGAGAAATAAAGAAAAATTTTCAGACTTGCCAGGTCTAATACCGTAGAGCACAATATTATTGAGGAACCAGGAGGTTTTTGTCCGGCCTTACCGTGTCCCAGAGGCTCAAAGGAAGGCCTTTTCAAAGTGAAGAAGATGTTGGACCTGGAGATTATTGAAGAATCGCAGAGTGAATGGTCGAGCCCGATTGTGTTAGTACCAAAGCCCAACGGGACTCTGATTCTGCAATGATTTCTGGAAACTTAATAAAGTTTCAAGGTTTGATGCCTACCCTATGCCCCGGGTAAATGAGCTTATTGAGAGACTTGTTCCAGCCAGGTAAATCACTACCTTAAACCTTACTAAGGGATATTTACAAATCCTGTTGACTAAGGCTGCTAGAGATAAAACTGCGTTTTGTACCCGAGGGGAGTTTTCAGTACAAAAAAATGCCTTTTGGACTTCAAACTACTCCAGCCACGTTCCAGCGAGCAGTGGATAGGATTTTACGGCCTCACCAGGAGTATGCCTTCGTATATTTGTATGACCTAGTCCTCTTGAGCAGAGATTGGGAATCACACTTGCCCAAAGTTGGACTCCCTTTGGAAGGAGGGGTTTACAAATAAACCCTGAAAAATGTGCTTTGGCAATGGAGGAGGTGAAATACCTGGGGTATATCGTAGGCAAAGGGCTGGTGAAACCTCAGGTCAGCAAGGTAGAGGCTATACAGAGTTGGCCCCGCCCCCTCACAAAAAAGCAGGTACGTGCATTCCTGGGCATGGTGGGATACCACAGAAGGTTTGTACCCAACTTTGCCACATTGGCAGCCCCACTGACCGATCTAAGGGTCGGTAATCAGTCATGATTGAGTGGAATGCAGATGCCGAAAAGGCTTTTTTGGAGCACAAATTGGCACTGTGCCAACACCCTGTCCTGATGGCACCAACTTTTTCAAAAGAGTTCATTGTCCAGACCGATGCTTCCAATGTAGGGTTGGGAGCGGCTCTGTCACAGGTTGTCCATGGTGAGGAGCACCCGGTAGTCTTCCTCAGTAGGAAGTTGACGCCAGCGGAGAAAAATTACGCTAGAGTTGAGCGAGAGTGTCTGGCCATTAAGTGGGCTCTAGAATCCCTTAGATATTATCTCTTGGGGAGGAGACTGTGGTCTCTTTAAGGGAACAAAATGGGTTAACTCACTGGTCAGAGGAAGTAGGTTTAAGAGAGACAGGAAGTTGTTGGTGGGTGTAGAGGAGTCTGGAAGAGACTGTGAATGGTGAACAGTGGATGGTGTTGCAGCTGTGGAAAGGCATAGCAGTGTCCTGTTTGGAGCCCAGCTAGCAGGGGAGGTTACCCACTGGAGAAACCCAAGGACTGATTAAGTGCGATAGCAGTTCTGAACTGTGCAAGTCGGTGACAGTTATATTTATTGCCGGTCCCCCGAACTTTATGTATGTATATGTGTATATATATATATATATACTTTTTTTTTTTTAGCAGAGACCCTAGAGGATAAAAAGTCGGTTGTTGCATTATGTCACACTGTATTTGTGCAGCAGTCTTTCAAACACAATTTGTTGGAAAAAATATACTTCAATGTATTAAAAAAAACTAAACCGTAAAGTTAGCCCAATTTTTTTGTATAATGTGAAAGATGATGTTACACCACGAAAATCGTGATCTTTATTCTAAGTAAAAAAATTAGACCATCAGTTGTTAGGAAGCTGGGCGCTGGCTCATGCAATAACCAAGGTTGTAATAGTGCACAATAAAAACCTACAGGTTTGTGTAACAAAAAAAGGCAGACTTGACCCACCTGCCGGGTTGTTGTCAATTTTTGGGGAATTTTGGAACGATTTTTAGACATTTTGCCAAGGCATCCTGACGTACCCAGGAGGCACTCCAGGGTGCCATGGCAAACTGGTTGAAAATGCCTGCCATAGACAATACCACTCCAGTGATCTCTGGGTCCCGTGCTAAGCAGATGGCTTGCTGCATTCTGACCAAAGGAGTTTGGCCTCCCAGCACTGGTGCCATTCAGAGAATGGTTTGCGTTTTCTGATTGAATGCATAGCATTCTCTGATTGTACAAGGGGGATAGACGAGGCAGTGGTGTCACACTCGCCACCTTATCCAGTTAGGGAGGATGATTTGCATTCATTCATAAAAGGCAATGCATTTGTAGATTGTTGACTGTGCCAAAGGGTGTTTTGTGTTCATAAAGCAAGATCACTGGAGTAGAGGTGTCTACTTCAGTGGTTTCCAGCTTCTATACGGATCAGTAACTGTGTATAGAATATCTATACCTGAAATAAATTCATATTCTCGCCAGTAGAATGCATTTATGGTTCACACCATACACACACACATACTCGACATTAGAAACCAAGTGCACAAGGCCAACGATTTCTCTTTTCTTCATACAGGTGCACATACTAGACCAAGTCAAAGGCATGTTCTTTTTGGTGAATTTCCTATAGTTTTTAAAGATTGCACGAATAATAGACCTCTTGTCCATGGTAGCCTAAAAAAAAAAAATGTTCCTTTTCATTCTGTAGAAAATTGAAAGATGGAATGTTGTTGCTAGGGAACGGCGCCACTTTTCTTTGCTCCAGTTTTGAACTCCGCACCACTATCAACCTCCTTCTGCTCAGTCTAGAGTGATGTTCTGCTCCCTTCCCAGCGTTTCATGTTTTCATAGTAAATTCTTACAGCAGCGGATTCATGTCTCCTGGTGTGAAAGTATTTTTTTAATCTTGTCTGCTGTGTGTAATCCTTAAAAATAACTCCTTCTCCTCAGAGAAATGTCTTGTATGATATTACTCATGGCCTGCAATAAGATCTTGTGCGGTTAGGCAATTCCCATACTAGATGTGGAATTGAAACTGCTAAGTACATATATAGATCTCCATCTATTGATTACATCTTCAAACCGTGATCTGGATATCTTTTTTTCAGAATATCTGGAGGGATGATTTCTAATCCAATAAGCATGTTACAGTTGCCAGTAGTTAACCATTTAAGTCCTAACTTTAGCATTGTTACAAAATGTTCAAAAAAGTAGCCTGTGATTTTTTTTTTTTTTTTTAAATAAAAAAAGCAATTCAGGCTACAGTACTAACCTTGTTGTCTTCAGCACTGTCACTTGCAGACTTACTGTGATCCAGTGACAGGACTCTTCTGGGACAAATGACGCTGGGTGTGAGTATTGCAGCATGCTACTTGCTGGAAATCATTCAATCCACTTCCTGTGAGCCCAGTGTTTCTAGGACCACCATGGGATCGCCTTTGGCCCACTGGGGAATGCTGTGGAGAGTGGTGCCATATCGCATGTGCAATATTTAGGTTTCACCCACTGCCGGACAAAGAAGAAGACCCATGAAGTCATGCAACCAGAATGAAGAATTCAGGAAAATAGTATGTAAGCGGAACTAAACTCTCTCACTCAAAATGAACTATTTTTCTGTTACAATATTTTTATTGTAATTCAACAAGAGCAGAAATGAGTGCATAAATGCTTATGCAAGGGCCAAACATGAAATGAAAAACATAAGATCTAGAAAGAATCCTATACAGCTAATATTAGGCAACCCTGGGTCACAGGGATGACAACTAATATCATATAACAATAGGAAAAATCATGACCCTAGGGCAGGGTTGTCGGCATCTCTGGAAGGACCTACCCAAGGGAACAAGCCCCCGGGAGGATTACAGGCACCCAAAAACATAGGTAGGAAGAAGCCAGAGGGGGAAGGAAGAAAGTAAGAACAAGAAAAAGGTGCCCAGGAAGAAGAATGAAAAAGGAGGAAAGAACTTCTCGGGACTCCGAAGCACTGCAGGTGGTAGTCATAGACAGCCCAAGCAATCCAGGAAAATTGTGGGAAATGCATAGAAAAGCCACGGTTTCCAAACCTTAAATTTGTGGACATACTGGACATCTACTCATTAAGCCTCAGAGCAGTCACCTGCACCCTCACCCCCTGGAAGGCAACATTTTTGGTCTTCCAGGCTTAGGCAAAATTAAATCTAAAAATTAAATCTAAATTTAAATCTTTATCCTGCTAGCATTAGTAAAAGTATAGTAAGACACATTTTATTTACTTGTTTTTAAACTTTCTTTTTTTTACATTTCTTCAGTTGCCTTCTGGTTCCTGGCCTAGGCCAAAATGATGTCCTATATGAGCCTTCATGGACCTTTTTTTCTTTCATCTGAAGGGGGGGCTTTCACAGCTAAGCACATCCTCCTGCCTGCATGTCTGAGTGAAGGGCATATGGCAGCCAGGAAGTAAATGCTACATGAATCACCTGCCCTTACCCAAGATGGCAGCAACTAGAAATGCTGGGGGGGGGGGGGGGGGGAT
>BLSH010382056.1:26183-40979 GCA_018402905.1 Glandirana rugosa | reverse complement strand
TTTTTTTTTTTTTTTTTTTTAAAAAACCCTTTCTCTGCTATTTTTTAACCTGAAACCGCCAGCGCCAAAATGCCGGTTAACGCCGGTACAGCGTTAGTGAGCGTTAGCGTCAAAAACGGCAAAACGTTACAGCCTCAGAACGCGCTGGACGTGGGTTCTACTTTCAGCTCACTAACGCCGACGCCGTCTACAGCTCAAAAACATTGGCATTTTTATGGGGCCATTGAAAAACATGGAGTGCTGTAAAAAACGTGCCTGTAAAAACCGCCCGTGTGTATGAGGCCTTAAAGTCCAAGATATGAATCTGTGAATATTGTGCAGGTAAACACCTCCTGTGTCCCTCCACCTTCACATTTATGCACTCACCTCCATAAAAGACCAAGCCTGGTCACCACACGCCTTCCCGTTTATATCTGCTCATCAAGGGATCATTTGTGCCCCTTAGACTTCTCTAATGCAGAGGGTCCTAGGTGGTCCGCAGTGGCAGCACTCTTAAAGCATTAAAAAATCTGACATAGTGCTGAATCATTTAAAATGACATTGATTTAAAAAACAGCTAAAAAACTCACATGTTCCTGTGCACAGTTGCCTGGTGCACTCAGATGACACACATCGCACTTGAATAGGTGTGCAGCCCCTTTAGGATCACTTGTGGCAGTACATAAAAAACTTTCTGCTTGGGGGTGCTGACGTCACTAGGTCCTCCCTACGACGTAAGTTTCCTCACCTATCAACGTGACTTTATTAACCACTTCAGCCCCGGAAGGATTTCCCCCTTTAGGACCAGAGCCCTTTTTGCAATTCGGCACTGTGTCGCTTAACTGAAAATTGCGCGGTCAAGCGACGTTGTACCCAAACGAAATTTGCGTCCTTTTTTTCCCCACAAATAGAGCTTTCTTTTGGTGGTATTTGATCATCGCTGCGTCATTTCTGATCGCCGCTATAAACAAAAGAGCGACAATTTTGCAAAAAAAAAAAACACATTTCTTACTTTTTGCTAAAATACAAATCCAAAAAAAAAAAAATATAAAAAAACATTTTTTTCATCGGTTTTGGCCGATTTATATTCTTCCTCATATTTGTGATAAAAAAAACCGCAATCGGCGTTTATTGATTGGTTTGCGCAAAAGTGGTCGCGTTTACGGATGATGAGAATTCATTTCTGGGGTTTTTATTTTTTTTTTTTTTTTTTACTAGTAATGGCGGCGATCTGCGATTTTTAGCGGTACTGCGATATTAGGGCGGACATGTCGGAACATTTTGACACTTTTTTGGGACCATTGGCATTTATACAGCGATCAGTGCTATAAAAATGCACGGATTACTGTGTAAATGCCATTGTCAGTGAAGGGGTTAACCTGCAGGGGGCGCTCTAAGGGTTAACTGTGTGTTCCCTGGGCGTGTTCTTACTGTGGGGGGACTGCCCTAGCTGGAGATGGGAAGTGATCACAGCTTCCATGTAGAGGAAGGCTGTGATCAGTCCTCCCCCCCCCCCCCCCTCACAGAACGGAGGTCCGTGTTTACTTACACGGACCTCCGTTCTTTCACTCCGGGGGGGGCATCACGGGTAGCCGGCGGAGATCGAATCCGCCGCACCCGCTCCCTGGCCCTCCCCGGACACAGTGAGCGTGATCTGGCAGCCGCCGTCATATGACGACGTTTCGCCTACAAGAGCCACTCTGTCGCCGTCAAATGCCGATCAGCGGTCGGCAAGCGGTTAAGGAGAATTGTGCTGTGACCACACCCATACAAGTGCGATGTGTGTCATCTGAGCGCATATTCACGGATTCATACCTTTGACTTTTATTCTCACCACAAATTATATATATATATTTACACGGGTACCAGTGGATGTATCTGATCACTATGCACTAGCACTTTATCACTGTATGGAATTCTTGGGAAGAAGATATTTTACATACGGTTTGTTGTACCATCACAGCGGCTGTTATTAGTGTTTTATACTCATTATTTGTAATGTGGTTTGTATCATATTAATTGGTTTGCACAGAAGAACTTTATGATTTAAAGGGAAGCGCTCTACCGTCTTTATAATCAATCTTTTTTAGCCTTGAACACGCACCAGGTTTATAGCAGCAGACCCTTATACCGATCTATCTTCAGAACTATACATAGTAGCATATTATTATTATACAGGATTTGTATAGTGCCAACAGTTTGCACAGCGCTTTACAATATAAAGCAACAGTACAATTTAAAACAAGAGGGTTAGAGGGCCCTGCTCCTGTGAGCTTACAATCTAAGAGGGGGGGGGGCTGGTAAAACAAAAGGTAGGGACTGTGGGGGGTGAACTGATCTGGGGAGTAAAAGATTCCGTTGTTAGCTGGAGGCAGGATAGGCCTCCTTGAAGAGATGAGTTTTCAGGGATTACCTAAAAGTGGACAGAGTAGGGGATAGGCGGACAGATTGGGGTAGAGCGTTCCAGAGGATGGAAGTGGCTCTGGAGAAGTCCTGGAGATGAGCATGGGAGGAGGAGACAAGGGAGATAGAGAGCAGAAGGTCTTGGGAGGAGTGAAGAGGACGGTTTGGGCGATATTTGAAGATAAGATTGGTAATGTAGAATTGTAAATGGCTTTGTATGCCGTGGTTAGGATTTTGAATTTGATTCTTTGGAAAATGGGAAGCCAGTGGAGGGATTGGCAGAGAGGAGTGGTGGACACCGAACGGTTGGTAAGGTGGATGAGTCTGGCAGCAGCATTCATGATAGACTGAAGAGGGGATAGCTTGCGGAGAGGTAGGCCAATTAGAAGGGAGTTACAGTAGTCGAGGCGAGCGATAACGAGGGAGTGAACAAGTTGCTTAGTAGTGTTTAGCAGTTAGAAAGGGACGTATTTTGGAGATGTTTCGAAGGTGAAGTCTGCATGATTTGGACAGTGATTGGATTTGGGGCTGAAAGGACAGGTCAGAGTCTAGGATTACACCTAGGACCTTCGCATGAGGGGAGGGACTGATAGTTGTATTATTGATCTTGATGGAGAAGTCAGGGGGAGGGGCACGGGCTGGAGGAAAAATTATGAGCTCAGTTTTAGAAAGATTGAGTTTGAGGAAGTGGTTTGACATCCAAGCTGATATGTCAGTTAGTAATGCGAGAGGAGACTGAAGGAGTGAGGTGAGGAGTAGAGGGATAGATTTGTGCGTCATCAGCATAGAGGTGGTACTGGAAGCCATGGGAGTTTATTAACAGACCAAGGAAGGAGGTGTAAATGGAGAAGAGAAGGGGTCCAAGGACAGAACCTTGAGGTACCCCAACTGAAAGGGGAAGTGTAGAGGAGGAAACAGTTATAGGTCACACTGTAGGAGCGCTCTGATAGGTAGGAGGAGAGCCAGGAGAGAGCAGAGTCTCGAAGGCCAAGAGAGTGGAGTTTTTTGAGGAGGGGGTGGTCAACAGTATCAAAGGCTGCAGAGAGGTAAGTAAGAGTATGGAGTAGTGGCCATTGGTTTTAGCAGGTCATTAATGAGCTTTAGTAGGGCAGTTTCAGTGGAGTGTAGCAAGCGAAAGCCAGATTGTAAGGGGTCAAGAAGGTTGTTGTCAGTGAGGTAGGAGCCAAGACGGAGCTTAGCATATGTTGGCAAGTGTATTTCACATGCATTGCACTGTAGCTGCTAAGGGCCCCATTCATCTGATCTGGAGGAGTGCATGCAGCACAATGCACACAAAATACATGCAGAACCATTTTTTCCAGTGTGGTGCAGGAGTATGTATGTGGGAATGGGTCATATGGGAAAAAAAATGTTTTGTTTATCCGCACTTCTGTCTGTGTTGGAAAGCACCTCGTGTTGAAAAGCCCTTTGGAATCATATATTTACCTTTTCATAGTATTACAAGAACTTTACTACAATTTACATCTCGTCTGGTTATATAACATTACCCAAATATAACTACTGGAAAACCAGGCCCTTCTTTTGGCAGGTAACACTTCGTGTAATCATAAGTCATGGTCATTTTATGGGATCATAATGGTTTACATATGAAGAAATATAAAAATTATGAGCCATATGTTGCAGTAGGCAACTGAAACCTGTATTATGCACCCAGTATTTGGAATGCTCAATGACATTCTGCTGACTGCTAGTGAAGCTATTGCCCAATCTGACCAAAATCAGCTGGACAAGAGGGATCAATGTATGTGGGTACTTTTACTCATTCATACTTACAAAATGCACTAGCACAGTTATACATATGTAGCCCCCTTGCCCTAAACAGGGGCTACTATATCAATTTTGTTTTTGGCTGGGCTGTAGTTGGCTCAGACTGTGTAGTTTTTCACCTGTTTTTTCCCTAAACTTAACGTGTTACCCTAAAAAAGAAACCGGGTCTGTTCCTTTAAAGCATGTTTTACAGCACAGTACTTGTGCTGTGCAATTTGGCCCCCTGTATCACCAGAAATACCTGATTGATCCTGCCTGGTGCTGTCCTTACTTTTGTAAACTGACCACAGTATATCATGGCTGCTGAGCCATGATACACTGTGGTCAGTTTACATGCCTCCGTCGTCCGCTGTGTCTTCTCTCCCCCTCCCTCCCTACCTGTCAGCTCTGTGTCCGTGCCCACCCCCTCCACTCCTGCTGCTAAAATTCTACTTTGCATGTCACATCCTCTCTGTTTAATAATGTAATCTTCCCCAGTGTCTGTGTTTTATTTAAAAAAATGCAGCTATATATCTCATTTCAGAGTGTCGCTCATGCGACCGGCTGGCTCTCTCCTCCTGACTGATGTCAGTGGGGGAGTCTCAGCCCCACCCACTGCAGCTGTCAGACGGGGAGAAGAGAGGCGGCGGGTCAAGTGAGTGCTGAGCGGCATTTTTTTTTAACAGACATGGCAGATTACATTACTAAACAGAGAGGATAGTGTGACTTGTGAACTGTAATTTTAGCAGCAGGAAGGTATGGGTGGGCACAGACGCAGAGCTGACAGGCAAGGAGAGAGGACACAGCGGATTATGGAAGCATGTAAACTGACCCCAGTGTATCAGGGCTCAGCTGCCTTATGAATATTTATATTTTCTTCAGCCAAAACAGTAGGCGTTTTATGGCACTGGTGCATGCTGGGAGAGCATATATATTTGGGCCATGCCATGTGTTTGATCTCTTCCCCTGGGCTGAGGCCTAGGGAGGTGCTGCTGAGTTGACCTCTGCTGTTAGGCTCAATAACCTGCTTTGGGGGCTAACATGTGCTGAAGTGGTCCTCTAGCTGTCCTGCCTGGTCTGGAGGAAGCTGTGCCAAGCAGGAGACCCGGGGGGGGGGGCACTTGCTGGAGAGAGCCATGAAGAAGGCTGGTCTCTCAGAAGGTATTGTAGTTACTTACTTGGAGAAGGCACTGACATTTGGGAATGTGCTTACAGTGTTGCCAAGTCAGTTTAAAAGTTTTGACACTGTGAAGCAGGACATTGATCTGAATCTGGAAAGTCTGTAATTGATCTGCTATGGTATCTGGAACCCATTAACCCTCACCTCTTTAACCGTAATGCAATAAAACCTTAAAAAGTCAAAAGTGACTGGCTGGCTCCTGATATCCTTTTGCAGCCCCACCATTGTAGCTCTGGGGTGAAATGCTAGGCCGCCCCTGTCTCTGGAGGAGCTAATCCTGCCTTTGTGGTGTCAGAGGGGTGCTACACATTTCATTGTATTCATTTTCAATGGGTTTCCTTGACTTGACTGGAAAACACTGGAATGCAATGCTAGTTATAACACGGGTTCCTGAATTCTGGGGTGAAGGAGTCTTGCAGAGCAATATGCTGCCAGGAGTGGGCCAAATAAAAAATAATATATTCTTTGTGCTTGAAAACACAGCAAAGTACATGACATCCGTTTTTTTTGTGCGAGTTATCCCTTGCAATTCATGTGTTAAATACAGTGATCACTCAGATTGTGACGGGTGTGAACCCAGCATGCCACAAATGTGCTTTTTGTCACTTCCAACAACAGTTTCTAAAACTCCATTGCTGTTCATCAAAACAAAGTGTTCTTTTTGCCTGTGTGATTTATATCTGTGAATTACATGTTCGTATAGAGTAAAAACTGAATACAGCGGAACAAAATATAAAGAACGCCACCAAAGTGGAAAGCTTTGATTATGGCAGCAGTGACAGGGCAGATCTGACGGAGGGGTAGGATGGAGATGTTAATAGACATGTTTAGCTCCAGACACAGAGAAGCCAGCCAGATTAGCAAAGCTGGGGAGGATTCCAGATTGGAAACCTACTTTTTAAAAATAGGATAAGATCTGTTATTATCCAGGGCCAGATGCAACTGTTGTCCAGGCATTTGTTAAAAGCGCTTTGGAGGCTTGCCTGTGCAATGTAGACACTTGACAGCACATATTACCGTTTTACCCCACCCCAAGACAAGGTCACATTATTAAAGAAACGCAGTTGGGGTGTGCGTGTGTGTGTGTATGTGTGTATATATATATGTGTGTGTGTGTGTATGTATGTATGTGTGTGTGTGTGTGTGTGTGTGTGTGTGTGTATGTGTATATATATATATATATATATATATATATATATATATATATATATATACACACACACTATCTCACAAAAGTGAGTACACCCCTAACATTTTTGTAAATATTTAATTTTAAGCACCTCTTTAACCACTTGACCACTGGGCACTTAAACCCCCTTCCTAACCAGACCAATTTTCAGCTTTCAGTGCTCTCACATTTTGAATGGCAATTGCTCAGTCATGCAACACTGTACCCATAATGACATTTTTGTCCTTTTTTTCACACGAGTAGAGATTTCTTTTGGTGGTATTCTATTTTTGTTCTATAAATGAAAAAATGCCGCAAATTTTGTTAAAAAAAAACTGCAATTTTCTTTGTTTCTGTTATAAAATTTTGCAAATTAGTAACATTTTGGACAAAATTTATACTGTTACATATCTTTTGTAAAAAAAGAAAAAACCAAATTTGTGGATATTATTTGGTCTTTGTGAAAGTTAGTCTACAACCTATGGTGCCATTCACTGAAAATTGATCACACCTGAAATACTAACGGCCTTTCTCATTTCTTAAGACCCTAACAAGCCAGGAAAGTACAAATACCCCCAAATCACCCCTTTTTGGAAAGTAGACATTCCAAAGTATTTAGTAAGAGGCATGGTGAGTTTTTTGAAGTTGTAATTTTTTCACACAATGCTTTGCAAAATGATTTTTTTTTCTTTTTTTCCCACAAAATTGTCATATTAACAGGTTATTTCTTACACCCAGCATATGCATACCACAAATTACACCCCAAAACACATTCTTCTACTCCTCCTGAGTATGGCGTTACCATGTGTGAGACTTGTACACAGCGTGCCCACATAGAGAGGCCCAACATGCAGGGAGCACCATCAGGCGTTCTAGGAGCATAAATTGCATATCTAATTTCTTGACTACCACTTTTGAAGGTCCTGGAGCACCAGGACACTGGAAACGCCCAGAAAATGACCCCATTTTGCAAAGTAAACACCCCAACGTATATTCTATGAGGCATAAGGAGTCTTTTGAACATGTCATTTTTTCCACAAGTTTTTGGAAAATGGGGAAATAAAAGGAAAACACTTTTTTTTTTTTTTTTTTTTTTTTTTTTTTTTAACACAAAGGTGTCCATTTATACAATATTTCTAACACACAGCATGTACCTAGCAAAAATTGCACCCCAAAATATATTCTGCTACTCCTTCTGAGTATGGCGATACCACATGTGTGACACTTTTACACAGCCTGGCCACATACAGAGGCCTAACTTGCAGGCAGCACCATCAGGTGTTCTAGGGGCATAAATTTCAAATCTAATTTGTCTACCTATTACACTGTAGTGGCACGGATGGGCACTGTAGTGGCACTGATGGGCACTATAGCGGCATGGATGTGTCACGGACGGGGATGGCTGAGCACGGCTAGATGAATGAGAATGGCTGGATGGGTGAGCATGGCTGGATGGATGGGTAAGTGGCACAGAATGAGCACAGAGCAGTGCTGTGGGCACTACAGATCCTGCCCACAGCACTGCTGCATCTGATCTCTCCCCTCACACTGTACCGATCGGTACAGAGAGGGGAGACACAGGCCAGATATCCGCCGGCTTGTTTACTTCTGATCGATCACATGGTAAAGGGCCGCTGCGAGTGGCCATTTACCGGGATATATGATGCGCCGGGTCTCCTGGAGCCAGCGGTCACGGATACTCCTGGGTGCGCACAATTCTGGGAAGACGTTATAGTACGCCCTCCCAGAATGAGTTCACCTTGCAGCTGTGTTTGTACATGGACCGGTCGGCGAGTTTTTGAAAGAGGAGTATGGCTTTTTTTTTTTCTTCAAAAATCGGGAGGATGCAGCATTGGTCCGATGCTGCATCTGTCCCCCGCCAGATCAAAGACTTCCGATCGCTCGGTTCTCAGAGAGCTGTGAGCAGAGAGCTGGTGTCTTCCAGTCAACAGCTCTCTGCTCTGCCCACCCACGCTTACTGGAGCGCTGGGCTGTGGAGAGGGCATGAGCGGCTGGCTCAGTCATCTGAGCTGGGTGCCGGTCCAAGGTTTTAGGCGGATCTCGACCATATTGTTGCAATCTTGCTCCAGCCTGGACTGGCTCTGTGACGTCAGCCAACAGTGGGCTTTAGCCCGCTGTCTGATGAAAACGGGTAACGAGCTTTGGCTATACTTTTCCTTTTTGCACCTATTCTTGGCTCTGAAATGTCATAGCTTGGTTTTGTCTTCTGCCTTCAAGCTAGCCTACACAGGTAGACTAGATTACTTAGACATTCTGTCATTACATTCACTTGAACTAAAGTGAATGCATAGTCAAAAGTGTTTTTTTTTTTTTTATTGGGAAAGGATTTAACCCCTATGACAATATTATTTGCTGTTTCTCACTAAGATTTCCCCTTACTTCATGTTTTGGAGGCACAACGGCAAATGAAAATAAGGGCTCATTTACACCTGCAACAGTATTTGAAAAGTGATCCGCAGTGGATCCGCTTTTCAGAGTGCAGTACAGGAGTGGCTGACTGGCATTCAGGGGGAACTACTGCCACCTCCTGGATGCCTTTTTTGACAGCTAAAGGGTTTCTTTTGAATGGGAACACCGTACCACAACTGCGAGCAGAGCATTTGGCTTGTGGTTGCTGCACGGCCCAATTGAATAGGTCCCATTGGTGGCAGTACTGTCTGCCAAATATAATAGTGGGTATCATTTTTGCTGCACCCAAAAAAAGTATGTTGTGATGTTGGACATTGGGCTAGATTAAGGGGAAAGGCAATTGAGGGGCAGTAAAACCATTGATCAACTGCCTGTATTAACGCCCCCTGACCACAAGTGTAAACGAGCCCTTAACCTCTCCCATTGTAGACAGTTGTCACTCAAACAGGTGCCTCTCTCTTGGATCATCGATCCTCAATTCATGTTCTGGTGGCAGCTCTAACATTCTGGATTTCCTCTTGCTGTCTCTGACAGTAATCAGCAGGACAAACTGAGAAGTTGATCTCAGCGGGGACACAGACCGCAATAAAAACCTGACAGGGGGTCTGACCTCTGGTAAAAAATGACTTTACATACACTTTAAGTGCAAATTAGAGTAATCTTCCCCTTACTGTGTATAAAACCATACAGTGCTATCACTATTTCTGTTGTGTTGGACAAAATAGGTAGCAAATGAACAATGTTCCCAGCTGGTGAAATGTTCTCCAAATTTTCTCTAATGGCAATACTAGTCTCCTTTGCTGAGATCAGTCTCCATTATTATTGAGGCAGGTGCACAATTGTGCTAGATTCATGCTTATCAAGCAGTTACAGGGAACTTCCAATTAAAGAAACACCATCTCTTTGTTGTGCGCAGTTCTGTTGGTTTTATGGGGGACCAAGTCTGCATCAAGCATCTTCACTATTGAACAATTAACACTAAAAAAGCTAGATTCCATATATTGTTTCTTTGAAGCATGTGTACTAATTAAAGCCATATGCTACCCTAGCAATCTACTCACGGTACCAAAATACAATTACTGCTGTAGAAATAGCCATGCTGTACTTACCACTAGCATGTAAATGCTACATTTAAAAGGAACATATTTTATAATACCATAAACATTTATGCAGTTTCAATTGTTTAAAACTAATGCTAGGAAAAAGCGGCTGTAAAAACGCGATTTTAGTTAGCTTTTACAGGTCCATCTTTAGTAAGGATTGGACCCTGGGCAAACATTTTCTTGGCCCCCCAATGCAATTTCGCTCTCCACCTACTCTGAGACATACAATAAATAGCAGCTAGACTCAAAATCATTTTACTGAATCAGATCAGGCATCAATTGCAATTGGTTGCCAGAGGTTAGAGCATATCATTACCGTTTACTGACTGGTTTCTAGTGGTTACAGCACACATTGCAGCTCACTGATTAGTTGCTAGAGGTTACAGCACATGATTTCTGCTTGTTGATTGGTTGCTAGAAATTACTGTACATCGATACCGCTCACTGATTGGTTGCTAGAGGTTACTGCACATCATTACTGCTCACTGATTGGTCACTAGAGGTTACAGCACATCATCTCACTGCCTGCAAACCATGTACTGGGGAACGCAAAGTTGCTTTTCTGACACCACAGAAACATGCTTCCCTTTAGCACAGTGGTTCTCAACTCCGGTCCTCGGGACCCACCAACAGGCCAGATTTTAAGTATTACTTTGGGGAGATGCAGACTAGAATACTGCAATCACTGAGCAACAAATGATATCACCTGTGATGTATTTCAGTTATCCTGCAAACCTGGCCCGTTGGGGGGTCCCAAGTACCGGAGTTGAGAACCACTACTTTAGCAAATACACAGCAGTGCCATCAATTGTTACCGACACCCTCACGCGTCTGCTGACATCTGCTGTGGCACTGTGTGATTTTGAAAAATGGTTAGGGACTTTCTTCTGCATTTCTAGTGCATAGAGCAGCTCATTAAAATAAATGGGCTGCCCTACACGCAACCTACATCTTTAACTAACCTTTAGCTAACCTCTACAACCCAAACCTCCCCCATCCTCTTCACTCAAGCCCCCCCTTTAAGTCTACCTACCCCCTCTGCTCATCTTTGCACCCACCTTTCTTACCTCTATACATCCCCTACTTGCTTACCTGTGCACCCCAAACTGTAATTCCTTCTCTGCCTACCTCTGCACACTCCACACTACCCTCCCCCAAAAATTTGCTTACCTTTACAGAACAGGCAGATGTTAGGCTTAATGACCACCATTGCAGGCAGGACTTTCAAGCAAGTTCCTTTGTCTCCCCAGTGGGCAGCATTCAGTATAGGTGATGGTGGATATGACCTCAGGGGTGCATGATATACATATGAATGTCGCCTCTATTTACATATCAATGGCACCGTCTTCCACTATTTACATATCAATACCACTACTATTTATATATCAATACTGGTTATTTACATGTAAACACAGAGTCTGCAAGCGAGTCATCTGTACAGAACAATAGGGCAGAGCTGGGCAGCATTAGTATCAGCAATTCACACTGAGATATCGGGACACAGCACGAGACTAAAACTTCAAGGGACAAGGGAATTTAAACCAGGATAGTTGGCAAGTATGAGGCATTTGCTTTGGGCCCCACAAAAATGACAGGGCCCAGGGCAGCTGCCCCTTTTGCCCTGCCCTAAAGACGGCCCTGAGCTTTTAGCAGCATTTCTCTGCCTCTATTCAAAAATCAATGGTTCCCTATGAGAGCCGTCTTAAAGCGGCGTTCCACCCAGTTAATAGTCAGCAGCTACAAAAAGTGTGTGCATGAGGCCATAGAATAACATGGAGAGGCATTTTTAAGCTGCAAAAAAAAAAAAGTCTGACGCTGGTAAAAGCAGCTGTAAAAATGCCCTGTGTGCATGAGGCCTAAAGGTTGTAATTAAAAAAAATAAATAAATAACATGCTATACCTACCTTCTCTGGGCAATGGTTTTGCACACAGCAGCCCTGATCCTCTTCTTTTTGGGTCCACCACCGTCGGTCCTCGACCCCCCCCCTCCCCCGCCAAGTGCTCCCAATAGCAGGCCTCTTGCTATGGGGGCATTGGAGCAGGCTCGCTCCCAAGACACCCCCCAGTGAATGGACATTTGTCCATTTTACCTTAATGCATAGAATGCATTAAAGTGGAGGTCCGCCTGAAACAAAAAAAATTAAGTCAGCAGCTACACATGCTGTAGCTGCTGACTTTTAATAATAGGACACTTACCTGTCCTGGAGTACAGCGATCTTGGCACCTGTCGCTGATCTTCAGATCGGGGTCGGGTGTAGCCGTGTCCATTGGGGGTAAGAGAACCCGGCAGTGTAGCATTACAGCTTCACGCCGGGCACCCTACTGCACATGCGCGAGGCTTTGCTGCGCTCTGCTATTGGCCAGGCTGCTGCCTGAGCTCCCGGATGTGTGGCAAAGGACAGGTGAGCTCCCCCCCCCCCCAAAAAAGTGCCAAATGTGACCCCCAAGGGGAGGAGGAATCCAACCAGCGGAAGTTCCACTTTTGGGTGGAACTCCGCTTTCAGGTAAAAAAAAACCTTCTACCTTTTAGAACCACTTTTATGCTTTTTCTTATCTTGAGAAAATCACTTTTCCCTCTGGCTATGTTTATGATGACACTGTCACTGCCTTACAATGACAGAAGAATGTAGGTTGGTCACATACTGATTTACTGGGCGATAACATACCTTGGTGTCTTCTTAGTATTCTACCTTCTCATTGTTTAATACTTAGGTTAGCACAGTAAATCTATTGACCTGTTATAAGTCACTTTTATTTTTTGCAACTTGATCTGTAATTATCATCAGCATTGTAAAAAGGGAAAAAAAAAAACATTTTAGTAATATGTAAAGTAAAAATCTTACCTGGTTATGGTTTTAAAAAATATTGTATACATGCAGCCAGGTGCTTGGCTAAGAATGGGGAGTGAGAAAAACGCTGACGGCAGCTGCTCTCTGTAGCTGCTGCCCTGCGGTGCTGAACTGGTTCAAACGTTCTCAAATCCAAAACCAATCAGTAGATGTGGTGACTGCATCAGTTTTTCTTTGTCTTTTTCCCCTCTGTTTTCATCTGGTGATCTGGCCAGTTGGGCCCCTTTCACGCGGGCGGATTGAATTCTGCTTTCAGCTGCGGATAGATGAAGTTATCTACTGCAGCTATACTCTGACAATGCTTTCCTATGGCCCCATTCACACTCTGCATTTAGCAACGGTTTCGTTCCTGACGATTTTGTGCGATTAGAAAAAATAGATTTGAATGCATCCAGGAACGATGTAGCCCAGCTATCTGCACATAACTGCAGGTAAAAGCAGTGCATTGTGTCACTTGCAGATGGCAGCGGCAACAAGCAAAGAACATCAACAGGAAGCACATCAGAAATGTCAAGAATGTTCCACTGCAGCTAAACGCGGCTCCATGTAAACGCACATAAATGCAGATATTCGCAATGTACAACTGCAAGCGATCGTTGTGCCTGGAGTCTTGGAATTTCAAAATAACAAAACATGTTTTTACCGGGGCAGAACAGCCGCCCGTGTGAAAGGGGCCTAAAACACCTCCGGTATTGGTGAGACACAACTCTGGATGAATAAGCACAGGTCACAGCAGGCAGCAGCATTGTCAGTTTGTCAGTCGGGGGGGGTTGTGTTAAATGTACTAGCAGATTTAGATACAATAACAAATTGACGCCAAACTCCAGTTACTACTTTATAAGCAGGTACTGAAAACAGTTTTTTACTTTTGGGATAAAGTTTTTACATGAATAGATAAAAGATGATTTATTTTGATCACCCCTATCTGTGTTTAAGTGGTTTGTCTCATCAATGTAAACCGATACATTCCACTGGCGAGCTTGTGCTTTTAAAAAACAGACTTGCTGGTTGAAAATAGAAGAAAGAAAGCCTTAAAGAGGAAGTAAACCCTAATGGGTTTACTTCCTCTTATTCACCTGCAATGTAAAAGCATAATAGGCTAGTATGCATTGCATAATAGCCTATTATGTGCCACTTACCTGCCATCTCTGCCCGCGCTGTCCCCACAGCAGGGAACATCCATTGTTGCTCCTCTTCCTTCTGGGGCTGCGAACTCCGGCGCTGTGACTGGCCGGAGTCGCATGACATTGCTCCCACACGCCGCCAATAGCGGCACGATGTCAGTGAAGAAACGGTACGGAGGCCGTTTCTTCATTGCGCATGTGCCGAATGACGTCGGAACATGGCAGTATAGCGTATATCTCTTAAACCGTACAGGTTTAGAAGATCTACAGGCTTACCTGTAGTTTAACCACTTAAGGACCGGAAGGATTTCACACTTTAGGACCAGAGCCCTTTTTGCGATTCGGCGCTGCGTCGCTTTAACTGAAAATTGCGCGGTCGTGCGACGTTGTACCCAAACAAAATTTGCGTCCTTTTTTTCCCACAAATAGAGCTTTCTTTTGGTGGTATTTGATCATTTCTGATCGCCGCTATAAACAAAAGAAGAGCGACAATTTTGCAAAAAAACCCAAATTTCTTACTTTTTGCTAAAATACAAATCCAAAAAAAAATATATAAAAAAACCATTTTTTTTCATCAGTTTTGGCCAATTTATATTCTTCCTCATATTTGCGATAAAAAAAATTGCAATCGGCGTTTATTGATTGGTTTGCGCAAAAGTGGTCGCGTTTACGGATGATGAGAATTCATATCTGGGGTTTTTATTTTTTTTTATTTTTTACTAGTAATGGCGGCGATCTGCGATTTTTAGCGGTACTGAGATAAACACCCTTTTTTTCCTGCGTTTAAAACAAA
>BLSH010382056.1:3178-25375 GCA_018402905.1 Glandirana rugosa | reverse complement strand
ATGTTTAATACCTCTTTAGGTTAGCCAGTAAACATTCTCTCCTTCACCAGTAGAGGCACTCTTGCCTTTGTAGAATTACAGTTCTCTACAACACTGCATTTATCAGCAGCACACATTATAGTAAACCTCTCTGTGCTTGACTTATGTGTGAGGTTGGTTTTTTTTTTTTGTTTTTTTTTTTTATGATCTTGGCACACATATATATTTTCCCTTTCAGGTGTTTATCTTGCACTGTAGTTTTCTTTCTGAATTGTACCTTTTCTTCCATGAACTCCTGTATCTTTTCCACTTTACGCTGACAATGTAAGGTAGATTTAATCCTGTATTTTTTACATTTTACTGAATCCTACACAGACATTCTCTAACTTTTTTTTTTTTTCTTCCTGGAAAAGAGTGTGTTTTTATCTGATGGGAACACCTGCTAGCAGTGGATTGGGTTGTGTTGAATGATAACACATTAGGATATTTTGTAGACAATATTGAATAGGAGCTGGCAGGCTTGACAAGGTTCTACCGATTAGACAGCAGATGAAAGTGGGGCTGATTTTTTTTTTTTTTTTTGGATATATTTTTTATAGTCCGTTTATTATACAAATAAAAAAAAAATGGCAAGACTCTTTCTAAGGTAATTAAATTGTATGCTTGGGTTTAGACAGCATGCAGCTGATATTGTCAGTACCAGAATATTCTGCATTATATTTTAAAAAGCACTAGTAATATTAGCGTAAACATTATGCTGCAAAGGAGATGTAGTGAAGTGGATGATTTTTCTGGGTATGAAGGTTTTAACAAATTTTGAAAGGATGATAATCAGTCTTGCCGCCCATACTTCAGTCATCTTTACCTGTACCAGCTAAACCAGGGACGCCCAACCCTTTGAAGAGCAAGGGCCACTTAATTGACTTGGTAACCGGTCGCGGGCCACAATGAACGGGTGGGTGACAGGTCCGTGTCTGCTCTGCATATGGGGTCCACCCGGATGGAAAGGGACGTGTCCGTTTACATCTGCCGCAGGGTCCCATTGGGTCGGAATGATCAAATGTGAAAGGGGCTTAACCTCCCTGGCGGAATGATTATTTCAGATTTTTGGTGCTGAAAGCGGTATGATAAAGTTTGAAAAATGAAATCATAAATTATAATATAATAAATAACTAAAAATAATTATCAAAAATAATAATATAATAGTAATAAAATGTATTCATAATGTAATCAAACCAAAAACACTGAAATTTGCTCAGTTGCAGAATTATCGCTGTCGTCACTTTCAGTTTCTGATGATAAATTTCCCCAAAACTCAGTATCACTCAATTCTGCAAATCATTCTTATTTACTATCGGTGTTTTCTAGCTGATCAAAAACCACTTTTGGCGTAAAGGGACTCTTTTTGGTTGCTATGGACATTCTCAAGTTTCCAGGCAGAAAGAATGACATATATAATATAAAAGTGCATGCAGGGCACTGGGCAAACCACTAGGGACAAAGGGGATGTGAAATGATTTCATACAGTAATGTAATATATAAGATTACAGTGTACTGTATGTGCTGTGTGTGTTTCACTTTTTGAATTTCCCGCCGGTCTCCGTCCCCGTGCGACGCGACGCTCGCAGGGAACGGAGCCCGGCACACAGGAGTCATATGGCGGCGGACACAGCCTGCAGACACTGCGGGGGACATCGCTGGATCCAGGGGACAAGGTAAGTAACACTGCCTGGATCCAGCAATGCAATCCCGAGTGTGGCTCGGGGTTACCACTAATGGTACTGAAATTCCACCCCGAGCCACACTCGGGATTACCACCAGGGAGGTTAAGGCTGCTTTTACACTGATGTGCTGCGGTTTACCCACACCGCGGGTGCAGCGCAGTGCATCTGTGGCTTTCCTGCGGGTAAGCTGCACTTTGCCATAGACTTCCATTATATACTGCAGGTGTAGTGCACTTTCTGAAAGCGCACCAAACTCGCAGGTAATAACAGAAGTCTATGGCTCAGTGCAGGTAACCTGCAGATGGACTGCGCTGCACCTGCGGACCAGTTTAAAAGCAGCCCAGTAACCACTGGAGAAAAAATATGCCCATATATGCACTGTGATTTTAGTAATAAACTTACCTTTAATAACAGTCTTCCACTCAGGTATCAGATAAAAAGAAAAAAGGTATCATAGCCTGTTGTTTCTGTCCCAGGCAGAGTGTATTTGGTATCACCCCGCTTGTGACAGGATCTGGCACTATAGAGGAAGCATTGGCTTATGCCGCCCTGCTCTGTAGCCGCTTGCTTCATTCACAACACCGATGCTCTGGGATGGCGATCTTGCTTGCAACCCTGCTATCCCAGAGCAGGAGGTCGTGGGCCACATCAGAAGGCTCCGCGGGCCACTGGTTGGGCACCCCTGAGCTAAACCTTGCTTCTGTATCATGAGCTGCTCATGATGATCATGTGACAGAAGCAGCTCTAACCAAACTGGTGTGGCTAATAGTTTTAGGACAGTGAAGTTACACATAATCAGCAATTTGTTGTCCGTAAACAGGATGAGTCAAGGTATGGCTTCCATCAGGATTAACTGATGCAATATTCTATTCATCCATTAACATATAACTTTGCAGGCATATGTGCCCCCTTTTTAAGCTTTATTTATTTGAAGTGCCAGGTTATGACCATGTAAGTAAAGCCTGGCCTAACACACTGGGGTAGATTTACTTAAACTGGAGAGTGCAAAATCTGGTGCAGCTCTGCATAGAAATCAATCAGCTTCCAGTTTTGGTTTTTTTTCAAAGCTTAAAGTGATTGTAAAGTCTCATAAAAAAAGAAAAAGAAAAATAACAAACCTGTTAACTTACCTCCTCTGTGCAGTGGTTTTGCATATATAAGCCCAGATCCTCCTCTTCTTGCGTCCCTCTTTGCTGCTCCTGGTCCCACCCTCCTATTGAGTGCCCCTACAGCAACAAGCTTGCTATGGGGGCACCCGAGCCGAGTCACAGCTCTGTGTGTCCATTCAGACATAGGGCCCAGCATCGCCCCCTCTCTCCCCTGATTGGCTAACTGACTTTGACAGCCGCAGGAGCCAATGGCTCCACTGCAGTGTCTCCACCAATCAGGAGGAGAGTCTCAGGCGGCTAAGACAATTGTGGACATCTCTGGAGAGAGATGGGGCTCAGGTAAGTACTTGGGGGATGCTGGAGAGGCTGCTACACACAGAAGGTTTTTTTATCTTAATGCATAGAATGCATTGGGATAAAAAAAAACCTTCTGCCTTTTACAACTCCTTTAACTAAACAAGCTGAAGTTAGAAGCTGATTGGCTACCATGCACAGCTGCACCAGATTGTGCACTCTCCAGTTTTAGTAAATGAAACCTCAATGAGTGGCTGCATGTAAATGCCTGATCTCATGCACTCTTCCAAATTCCTAGAATGAATGATAATGTAAAATTCCAGAGCACTATAGTTTACAGTTCTAATAACATTTCTCACAACCTAATGTCTTTGCAGCAATTGTATGCAAAAGGGGTGGGGCGTTGTGGTAATGTTGTGGGATTTGGATAGATTGGGTGGGTGTAAATGTAGTTTGTATGTGGGGTGGAGTTTAAAGTGGTTTAAAGGTTTTTACATGAATGCATTCTCTACCTTTAGGGGCAGCTATCCCCCTGCCCTCCCTAAATACTTACCTGAGCCTGATCTTAATCCAGTGCTGCTCTCTCCCTCACTGAACTCAGAGAGAGCAGTGGGAGCCATTGGCTTTTGCTGCTGTTAATCAAATCCAGGGGCAGGGCCGAGTTGCACTGTGTGTTAATAGATGCACACAACACGGCTTGGGATTGGGCCCGCACAAATACCACCCCCCAGGAAGTGGCTTGCTAGCTCCGAAACATTGCACTTTTCAGTGATGTGATCTCTTCAATAAAGAAAGCTTTGGGCAAGGATCCATGGTGTGCTGACGAATATGTACACTTGCTGCGGAAGAACTCTGCATAGGAGAGGAGCCAGGGGCAGCGGCAGGAGATCCCAGAAGAGGAGGATCAGGACTGTCCTGTGCAAAGTCATTACACAGAGAAAGTAAGTATAACATGTTAATTTAACCAGTTGCCGACCACCCGCCATCGATTGATGGCGGCAACTTGGCTCGATCTTGCAAACCGGCATCACCTGACGGCAGCTGTGAGATCGCGGATCGCCGCTCTCGTGCTCACTGTGTTACGGGGGAGCCAGGAAGCTTCCCCGCAGTGACAGAACGGAGGTTCGTGTAGGTAAACAACGGATCTCCGTTCTGACAGTGAGGAAGGAGTGTGATCCTAGGCTCCCTGTGTATGGGAGCAACGATAACTCTCCTCCCCCACTCAGCCCAGCCCCCACATAGTTAGTAACACATACCAGGGAACACAGTTGACCCCATAGAGTGCCCCCTAGTGTTAACCCCTTCCCTGCCATTTACACAGTAATCAGTGCAATTTCATAACACTGATCGCTGTATAAATGCCAGTGGTCCCAAAAAAGTGTCAAAATGGTCCGACATGTCCGCTAAAATATCGCAGTACTGCTAAAAATCACAGATTGCCACCATTACTAGTAAAATAAATAAAAACCCCAGAAATTAATTCTCCTCATCCGTAAATGCAGCAACTTTTGCGCAAACCAATCAATATACGCAGATTTTTTTTTTTTAACCAAAAATATGAGGAAGAATATAAATCGGCCAAAACTGATGAAAAAAAATGTTTTTTATTTATTTATTTTTTATTTGTATTTTATCAAAAAGTAAGAAAAACTTTTTTTTTTTTTGCAAAATTGTCGGTTTTTTATTTATAGCGGCGATCAGAAAAGAAAGCTTTGTGGGGAAAAAGGACACAAATCTAGTCTGGGTACAACGTCGCACGACCGTGCAATTGTCCGTTAAAGTGACGCAATGCTGAATCGCAAAAAGTGCTCTGGTCCTAAAGTGTGAAATCCTTCCGGGGCTGAAGTGGTTAAAGTGACGCAATGCCGAATCGCAGAAAGTGCTCTGGTCCTAAAGGGGGAAATCCTTCTAGGGCTGAAGTGTTTAAAAAAGAAGAATTTACTGTCACTTTAAGGGCCATTGAGATTGTGCCAAACTGTTGCAGCTCACGGGGTAGTTTACACATTAATGTGCTTTGAGTTAAAACAGACCATTTTTTTTTTAATGGGCTGACCAAGCAGTGCAACGCATATTTCAACTTACATTATTGTGTGGTGGCAACCAAAAATTTTGGCATACTGGGTTGCCATTCAAAATTGAGGATGACCCAGGATGTGCTGACCTCTTTCAGAGAATGACTGAGCTTTTCCTATGTTTTCCGGAACTGCAACCATCTTCCCCCAAATTTGCCTAATGTGAGTGCACATACAGTTATGCTCATAAATTTTCATACCCTGGCAGAATTTATGATTTATTGGCAATTTTTCAGAGAATATGAATAACACAAAAACTTTTCTTTCACTCATGCTTAGTGTTTGGCTGAAGCCATTTATTATCAATCAACTGTGTTTACTCTTTTTAAATCATAATGACAACAGAAACTACCCAAATGACCCTGATCAAAAGTTTACATACCCCTGTTCTTAATACCCTGTATTGCCCCCTTTAACATCAATGACAGCTTGAAGTCTTTTGTGATATTTGTGGATGAGCCTCTTTATCTTCTCAGATGGTAAAGCTGCCCATCCCTCTTGGCAAAAAGCTTCCAGTTCCTGGAAAATCTCGGTCTGTCTATGCTCTATGTTCATGCAGAACTGCACATTTGGGATCTCCCCAGAGAGTGGCTCAATGATATTGAGGTCAGGAGACTGAGCTGGCCACACCAGAACCTTTACTTTGTTCTGCTGTAGCCAATGACAGGTCAACATGGCCTTGTGTTTTGGATCATTGTCATGTTGGAATGTCCAAGTACTTCCCATGTGCAGCTTCCTGGCTTATTAATGCAAATATTCCTCCAGTATTTTTTGCTAACATATTGCATTCATCTTGCCATCAATTTTGACCAAATTTCCTGTGCCTTTGTAGCTCACACATCCCCAAAACATCAGCGATCCACCTCCGTGTTGCACTGTAGAAATGGTGTACCTTTCATCATAGGCCTTGTTGACTCCTCTCCAAATGTAGAGTTTATGATTGTGGCCAAAAAGCTCAATTTTGGTCTTATGACTCCAAATGATTTTGTGCCAGGAGGTTTGAGGCTTGTCTCTGTGCTGTTTGGCGTATTGTAAGCAGGATACTTTGTAGCATTTGCATAGTAATGACTTTCTTCTGGTGACTCGACCATGCAGCCCATCTTTCTTCAAGTGCCTCCTTATTGTGCATCTTGAAACAGCCACACCACATGTTTTCAGAGAGTCCTGTATTTCACCTGAAGTTATTTGTGGGTTTTTCTTTGCATCCAATTTTTTTGGCAGTTGTGGTTGAAAAACGATTTAGTCTACCTGACCGTGGTTTGGTTTCAACAGAAACCCTCATTTTCAACTTCTTGATTAGAGTTTGAACACCATTGATTGGCATTCTCAATTCCTTGGATATCTTTTTATTTCCCTTTCCTGTTTTATACAGTTCAACCTTTTCCCGCAGATCCTTTGACAATTCTTTTGCTTTCCCCATGACTCAGAATCCAGAAATGTCAGTGCAGCACTGGATGAAAGATGCAAGGGTCTGTCAGGAGTCCAGAAACTCATTGACCTTTTTATACACACACACTAATTACAAGCAAACAGATCACAGGTGAGGAAGGTTACCTTTAATAGCCATTCAAAGCCCTTTGTGTCAACTTGTGTTGCATGTTATCAGGCCAAAATCACCAGGGTATGTAAACTTTTGATCAGGGTCATTTGGGTAGTTTCTGTTGTCATTATGATTTAAAAAGTGTAAACACAGTTGATTGATAATAAATGGCTTCAGCCAAACACTAACCATGAGTGAAAGAAAAGTTTTTGTGTTATCATTCATATATTGTGATAAATGGCCAAGAAATCATAAATTCTGCCATGGTATGTAAACTTAGCACAACTATATGTTGAGAAATTGGATGCCCTTTCCTCCATAGAAAATGCCTGAGCTGTGAGCAGCAAGGTAGTAGTCTGTCTCAGTCTCTCTCTTTCTCTGTGTGTGTGTGTGTGTGTGTGTCTGTCTAACTTTCTCTCTCCCGCTCTGTGTGTTTGTGTTTCTCTCTCTCTCTGTCCCTCTCTCTCTATATCTGTGTGTGTGTGTGTCTCTGTCTATCTATCTTTCTCCCGCTCTCTCCCTGTGTGTGTCTCTCTCTCCCTGTGTGTGTCTCTCTCTCCCTGTGTGTGTCTCTCTCTCCCTGTGTGTGTCTCTCTCTCCCTGTGTGTGTCTCTCCCTGTGTGTGTCTCTCTCTCCCTGTGTGTGTCTCTCTCTCCCTGTGTGTGTGTGTGTGTCTCTCTCTCCCTGTGTGTGTGTGTCTCTCTCTCCCTGTGTGTGTGTCTCTCTCTCTCCCTGTGTGTGTCTCTCTCTCTCCCTGTGTGTGTCTCTCTCTCTCCCTGTGTGTGTCTCTCTCTCTCCCTGTGTGTGTCTCTCTCTCTCTCCCTGTGTGTGTCTCTCTCTCTCTCCCTGTGTGTGTCTCTCTCTCCCTGTGGGTGTGTGCCTCTCCCCCTATTTTCTGTCTCCCCCTCTTTTCTCTCTCCCCCTCTTTTCTCTCTCCTTTTTCTCTCTCTCCCCTCTCCCTCCCTTGCTCAACAGTGCTCATTATCACTCTGTTAACCTCTGTGCTACCCAATTATTACAAAAGATGCTTAAATACCCTGCTTTTATCAAGCTACATAAACCTTCTGATTTAAAGAATGTTCAAGATGATATTGCGGACTGTGGTCCGGTTCACACCTGAATCGAACAAGAACATGTGCCTCGTTCTCCCGCAATGCGATTTTGCAGTCATTTCATTTGAATGGACTGCAAAGCGCACTGGAATGCAGAAAAAGTACTACTTTGAAAAACGTGCCTCACCAAATCGCATGGTATGCACTGCAGTACCATGTGAATGTTGTGCAGAGTATTGATATAATGCGCTGGAAGCTTGTTGTATGCAGTAGATACCTTTTAATGTCATGGAGGAATATCAGAACATGTCTTACATTATTTATCATGGAACAGGAAAACAAGAACTAAGAGGATACAAGTACATACTTACATAAGGAAGGTACTTCCTCTGATTACTTTATCATAGAACACACACTATAACTCTGCAGTGCCACCTACTGGTATAGACAGGTATAATGCATATATATATAATTCATACGACAAGGCAACTTTACATTACATGCTGTTTTCCTTGCAACAGCAAATTTGTGCCCTCAAACACTATGTGCAATGGCAGTGCGTTCCAGCTCTTTGTGGGAAACGCACACAGCACCGCTTTCTTGTGTGAACCGGCCCTGATTGGTGTCTGAATATCAAGCCCACTAACTTTAGGGTTCCCTTTTCTACATGGGAGTAGTCCATACCAAAGGTACTATTTGTTTCATTTGGTAGAATTTCTTTTATGTACTAAATAGGGAGGTGTTGTCATTCATTCAGTGCAGCAATCATGCGAGGAGTTGAAAAGTTTCAAAGGTTCTAAGCTGAATCTCACCTTGCAAAAATTATAACCAAAGACTAGCAAGGGATTTTACATTTTCTGAAACCTGTTTAAACACCACATATGAATGTCAGTTTGCAGTTATTCTTTTACTTTGTCGCCATTTCTGTACAGACAGCCCCATGGTCTGAAGTAGATGCCTTATTGATACTGCATGTGTTTACAAAGCTGATAATCAAGACTGTTCATTTCCCTTCTCTATTCTATCGCGCCTCATTGTGGAATGATGTGTGCAGTCATTTCTAAGAAAAGCATAATTTGCTGACAGAGTAATGCTCGTCCTGCTCATGTAAATCCTCTCTGAGATGTAAAGCTATAGGATATTATTCTGTCCGTCAGCGCTCCAGCCGTGGCTTCCTTCTGCTGCTTGAGGAAAGGGATTAAATGCTTATTGTTCTGTGCAGTTTGTGGATTGAGTAGTTTCAGTGCTATATTTACAACGATAAGATTTATACTTTTTGCAAACATTTCAAAATACATGTTTTGAAATGTTACTCTTAATTTCTAAAACTTAAAGGTAAATTTCAGGGTATATGGTTTTAGTCAACCAATACAAAGTGCAAAAATGACCAATTATGCATATTTTGTGAAGGGAGTAAAGCCTCGTATGTGCAAATTTCCGAACATTCCTTTTTTTTTTTGTTGGATGCTTGCCTCATTTTGAAAGTGAAGAATGTGCTAACAATACGAACATTTTCGTACGACCGAATTCAGCGTCAGAAGTGACGTAATGTGATTAATTTTTTTGGATTTTTCATTTCTGAGTATGTGTAGTCGTGATCGTACGATTTTTCTCGTACGAAAACCGTCCTAATGATACAAAAATCGGATGTTGAATTGCCGTACTAAATTTTTTAAATAATCTGCACATCCATCTTTTGTCATCCGAAAAATTAAAATCGGCTGTTGAAAGGAACATACTAACTGTAAGAATTTTGGACCACGGGCCGTCAAACGAAAATTCCCGTCCAAATTTTGCATTGTGTGTGCAAGGCTTAAGGAGATTTAAACTAAATTACACACTAGGGACTCATTTGTTAGTATTTATATTTGTCTACATCTTTCTCTACAGCCCTTTCTAAAGCATTCAAAGTCATTTGTTGGACTGACCTGTTTATTGCACAACTGGACCTGGTGAATGAATTTGTATAAAAAATAAAAAAAAATCTATCTTTTTAGTATATAATTCCCACTTAGAAGCAGCAGAGCACTTTTGGCATAGGGGTTTATCAGAGGTTCCGTCACTGCTGCTTATGATCGCCGGATTATACCACTGTGCAATTGGGGATCAGGTCTAGGAACAGGAAGAGCTTCCTGGTGACTCTACTAATACTAATAAGACAATTGATAAAGTGAAGGTTGGATAGCCGCACACAACAGATCCAATCATGGCTATGAGTAAGCACCAGTTGTCAGGTGTGAAGCGCATCAGCTGAGACCAGTAGTTCGTCTGTATGCTGTATCACCCTTACATTTAATAAAGCATTGGAATTGGATCTGTTGTGTGCGGCTATCCAAACTTCACTTTATCAATTGCCTGAATGCTTCATCAGCCGGCACCTGCTACTAAATTGTTCAGCTGATTTGATCAATACGAGGCTCAAACTATCCTAGAGCGGTGATATCTAAGCTATGTAATACTAATAAGACCGCTTCCTCACAGCCGCACAGTGCTTCAAAATAGATGATAAAGTGTGCTGTAGCAAAAAAACTGCTAGAGAATACCCATTGTCAATGTGATGTCATTAACAACTTCTCTTTTGATTTTTGGAGAACAAGGCTGCCTAAATGTATGCCAGCTTTAAGGAAAGCTTAAAGAAACCGTACAACACTTTTTTGCTATCCTATCTAACATTGCTTATGTATAGACGTTGATCCAAGCTCTTTATTGCTTTCTTTCTCATGTTACATCTCCCTAGCAATCCCTGGATAGCAGCTGTGAAACTCTGTGTTACTTTAACTTAAAATTCACTCTTCCCTATTTTCCCCATTGGCTGGAATGAAGATATTGCTTTCTATAGGCAGACCTCAGCCCCTATTGTAGCTAGATAGACTGTGTAAAGCCGGGTACACACTACAGTTTTTTTTTTTTTTTTCGTGCAACCTGCTGCAAGGTTAGTCCAGCAATCTCCCCCACTGAACTGTTGTCTTCTGATGGGGACAGCCCCCGAGCCAGAAGTTGGTGGGCTGCTGTTTTTTCAGCATGCATGTCTGACAGAAGCTGGCCAAACAGCCGGCTTCTGTCGGACAGACCGACATGCACACGAGCAGAATGTCGGACGTTTTTTTTTTTTTTTGAAGCCCTACATTCTGCCCATGTGTATGGGGTATAAGAACCGTCTATCTTTAAAAGCCTACTTTCCGTTATGAGTTTTCACAGCTGCTATGCAGTGATTGCTAGAGAGCTCTAACATGAGACCAATAAACCACTTGTAACAACCTCTATGCATAGATCATTTCAGTTGGTATAGAAAGAGGAATGGCCTGGTTGACATTACCTCTCAGTAGATGTTATCCACAATATTGACTTGAGAAGCCAATTAAGTAATCTTCAAGGGTAATTAATTTATTTACCAGTAATGAGTCCTCTCTTCGCATTAAGTGGCCAAAGTATTCGAGTTTTAGCCTCAGGATCTGACTTGCCAGTGAATATTCAGGGTTGATTTCTTTCAAGATTGATTGGTTTGATCTTGCCGTCTAAGGGACTTTCAAGAGTTTTCTCCAACACCATAATTGAAAAGCATAAATTCTTTGGCGTTCAGCCTTCCTTATGGTCCAACTTTCACAGCCATAGGTTACTACTGGGATTACCATAGCTTTGACTATATGGCACTTTGTCTGTAGGGTGATGTTTCTGCTTTTTATAATGTTGTCAAGTAAGCATCTCTTAATTTCATGGTTACAGTCACCTTCTGCTGTGATCTTGGAATCTAGGAAGGTAAAAATCTGTCATGGTTTCCTTTTTCTTCTCCTTCTATTTGCCAAGGAGTGATGGGCCTGGTGGTTGCCATGATCTTAGTTTTCTTAATGTTCAATTTTAGGCCAGCTTTTGCGTTCTCCTCTTTCACCTTCATTAAGAGACTCTTTAGTTCTTCTATACTTTCTGCCATTAGTGTGGTATCGTCGGAATATCTCAGGTTGTTGGTATTTCTCCCGGTGATCTTTATTCCGGCTTGTGATTTGTCAATCATGGCATTTCGCATTATGTGCTCTGCATAGAAGTTAAATAAGTAGGGTGACAATATACATCCTTACCGCACTCCTTTCTCAATTTTGAACCAGTCAGCTGTTCCATGTCCTGTTCCAACTGTTGCGTCTTGATTTGCATACAGGTTTTTCAGAAGACAAGTGAAGTGGTCTGGTATACCCATTTCTTTCAGTATTTGCCACATATTCTGAGATCCACACAATCAAAGGCTTTACTGTAGCCAGTAAAGCAGAAATAGACATTCTTCTGGAACTCCCTTGCTATCTCTATGATCCAGTGAATGTTGGCAATTTGATCTCTAGTTCCTCTGCCTCTTCGAAATCCAGCTTGTACTTGTGGTAGCTCTTGGTTCACATGCTGCTGAATCCTAGCTTGTAGAACGTTCTGCATAACCTTGCTAGCATGTGAAGTTAGTGTGTTCGTACGGTAGTTTTAACATTCTTTGGTGCTGCCCTTCTTTGGTATCGGAATGTAGACGGACCTCTTCCAGTCCTGTGGCCGTTGTTGAGTTTTCCAAATTTGTTGGCATATTGAGTGCAGCACTTTCACAGCATCATCTTTTAGTATTTTAAATAACTCAGATGGGATACCATCACTTCTGCTAGCTTCTTTTATTAGCAATGCTTTCTAAGACCCACTTGACTTCACTCTCCAAGATATCTGGTTCAAGGTCAGTGACTGCATCATCATTGTTATATGGGACATTCAGATCTTTCTTGTATAGTTCTTTGTAGCCTTGCCATCTCTTTTCTTCTGTGAGGTCCTTGCCATTTTTGTCTGTTTATCGTGCCCATCTTTGCACAAAACTTTCCCTTAATATCTCCAATTTTTGTGAAAAGCTCTCTAGTCTTTCCAATTCTGTTGTTTTCCTCTAGTTCTTTGCATTGATTGTTTAAGAAAGGTTTTTTGTCTCCTCTTGCTATCCTCTGGAAGTCTGCATTCAGTTGGATATATTTTCCCCTTTCTCCATTGCTTTTTGCCTTACTTCTTTTTTCAGCTATTTGTATAGCCTCATCAGATAGCCACTTTGCTTTCTTGCATTTCTTCTTCTTTGGAATGGTTTTCATTGCTGCGTCTTGTACGATGTTGCACACTTCCTTCCATAGTTTCTAAAGCACTCGGTCTAATCCCTTAAATCTGTTTGTCCTCTTCATTGAGTAACCACAAGGGATCTGATTTAGATCATATTTGAATTGTCTAGTGGTGTTTCCCACTTTCTTCAATTTAAGCCTGAATTTTGCCATAAGAAGCTCATGGTCGGAGCCACAGTCAGTTCCCAGTCTTGTTTTGACTGACTGTATAGAGCTTCTCCATCTTTATTTGCAAAGAATATAATCCATCTGATTTCTGTATTGACCATCCAGTGATTTCTATGTGTAGTCTCCTCTATGGCTGTTGGGAGAAAAGTGTTCTTTTATTATAGTAAATAGAAGTGTTTGTTATTACCAGTGTGTTTGCTTGACAAAACCCTATTAGTCTTTTGACCTGCTTCATTTTGTACTCCAGGGCCATATTTAACCATTATTCCGGATAGGTTTTGACTTCTTACTTTAGCCTTCCATTATGAGAAGGATATCTTTTTTGGAGTCAGTTCTAAAAAGTGTTGTAAATCTTCATAAAAGCTGTCAACGTCCGCTTATTCATCATCAGAGGTTGGTGCATAAACTTGGATTACTATGAGGTTGAGTGATTTGCCTTGGATAGGCACTGAGATCATACTGTTGTTTTTGGGATTGTACTCCAATATTGCTTTCCTCACTCTTTTGTTGACTATGAGAGCTACACCATATCTTCTGAGGGATTCAGGTCCACAGTAGTAGATCTAGTAGTCATTAGAGTTGAATTCGACCCATTCCAGTCCATTTTAGTTCACTAATTCCCAAGATATTGATGTTCAATCTTGCCATCTCCTGTTTGACCACATCCAGCTTACCTTGATTCATTGATCTTACATTCCAGATTCCTATACAATGTTCTTCTTTACAGCTTCAGACTTTCCTTTCACTTCTGCCATCCACAGCTAAGAGTCCTTGCAGCTTTGGCCGAGCCATTTCATTAGTTCTGGAGTTACTTGTAATTGCCCTCCGCTCTTCCCCAGTAGCACATTGGACACCTTCCGGTGTGGGGGACTCCTCTTCCAGTGTCATATCTGTTAGCCTTTTGTTTCTGTTCATGAGGTTTTCTTGGCAAGGATACTGGAGTGGGTTGCCATTTGCTTCTCTAGTGGATCTTGTTTTGTTATAAATTTCCAATGTGACTTGTCCATCTTGGCTGAGCCTCTGCAGCTTAGCTCGTAGCTTCACTGAATTATGCAAGCCCCATTGCTGTGGCAAGGCAGTGATCCATAAAAGGGATAAACATAGGTCACAAATATCAAAGTGTTCTGAATGCTTTATCTGCAGCTTGGCATTGGTGGTGGAACTGTATTAGACTTTATTCTGCTGTACTTAGATACTAAATACTGGCAGCTCCTGTATAAGTCATTGTAAACTGAGCAGACCGGTAACAGAACACATACATGGGAAATCCAATGTAGATGAAAAATTCATCAAAATATTAAACACGTAGCTGGTACGTAATTTGACTTCAAGTGGTTGTACCAAGATGATGCTTGCAGCCGTAGGCATCACCCTGGTAATTTTTTTTTAGAGCCAACGGTCGGCTCTCTTGTAATAGCAATTGGAGTGGCTAAGTAGCCACTGAATTACTATTGCAAGCAGTGGGAAGGGACTTCTCCCTCCCGCCCACAAGCTACCAGCCGCCACATCCACCGGCTGGTTGGTTTACCTGACTGTCAACCGTGCCATTTTTTGGAAATCAAAAATATTTAAAAATGCTCATCTTGGTGTTTTTAATGCTTTCAAGTGCAAGTGACTAATTTGTGTTCTTATCAACACCAAATCCCTCCATAAAGAGTACCTGTCAGGTGCCTATTTCTGTCACAAGGATGTTTACATTCCTTGTGATAGCAATAAATGTGATCAAAAATGAAAAAGTGTAAAGCAACAATAAAATAAATTAATAATTAAAAATTTGCAAAGGCAAACGCGTGCATCGGTCCCGCACGCATGCAAACCCCGATCGTCCCATACATGCGAGGTATCTCCACGAACGTCAGATCATGGGCAGTAATTCTAGCATTAGACCTCCTGTAGATATAAAGCAATAACCTATAAAGCCTTTTAAAACATTGCCTATGTATAACAGAATTTACGTAGTTTGTTGCCGTTGTGCATGCACAATTTTAAAGCAGGACATGTGTAGTGTCTATTTATTCGGCGTGACATTATCTTTTATATTTCACAAAAAAAAGTACTGTTTTTTTGCATAAAAATTTTCAAGTGTATTGCAGGGATATGCAATTAGCGGACCTCCAGATGTTGCAGAACTACAAGTCCCATGAGGCATAGCAAGACTCTGACAGCCACAAGCATGACACCCAGAGGCAGAGGCATGATGGGACTTGTAGTTTTGCAACATCTGGAGGTCCGCTAATTGCTTATCCCTGGCACTGTATTGTATCCCAAAAATTGAGTTTGAAAGACAGTTGTGCAAATACCGCGTGACATAAATTGCAAAACCCAACAATTTATTTTCTAGGGCCTCTGCTTTAAAAAATATATATGGTTTTGGGGTTCTAAGTAATTTTCTAGTAAAAAAAAAGATTTTCACGTGTATACAGAAAGTGCCAGAAAATGCCTGGTCTTCAAGTGGTTAAGTTTTGCTCAGTTGATAACTTTTTTGGCTGCTTGCTTTTCTTCCCCGCTAGCATGTTGCTGATGGCTTCACATAAGCCGAGAACAATTCTGCAAATCATATGAATGGTTAGGGGGCAGTGTTGTGCCGCTCTTCATTGTGTATAATCTCCACTGTGTTGGTCAGAGCCTTCAGAAGCAGAATATTGTTTGAGGCCTCTAATTTCCTAATGGCAACAATGCTTTATAGGACACATTTTGTCTCCAGTATAGTAATATTTAGACCTCCTGCACACTGGACGTTTTTACAGCTGCTGTTTTTGGCTTTGGCGTTTTTTTCTGCAGCCAGCATGTTATTCTGTGTCCATCCACACATAGGCTGTTATTTGTGTTTTTTGGCAGTGGGCGTTTTCTGGCTGGAAAAAAACCTCAAAACTGCCGGTAGTGGGTTTTAAGAGGAGTTTTTCAGCTGTAAAAATGCATTAACTCTGATAAAAGCTGAAAAACGCTGCTATTCAGCGTTTATCAGTGTTTTTGAGCCATAAGCTTTTGTGGGAGTATAGTTTTGCAAAAAAAAACCCCTGAAAAATGCTGCAAAACTCATTCTACTGCTACAGCTTTCTACACCGAAGGAAGGGTACTGGCATTCTTAGAATGTCCAGTGTGCATTAGGCTTTAAAAACAAAGGATCAAAAAGGTAACCGTAATATTGCTGGCAGAGGATGGAATGGTGACTGGAGCACAGGACGGAAACGAGGGAGCTTTGAGGGGATTATTTACCATACAGCATTTTGAAATTGCAAATGTAAGTTTGATCGTTTCAAATCGCATGACAAGTTGTACCCTATTGTCTGCAATGGAAGCAGTGAAATAGGTGCGACTCCGACTCCATCGAAGTCTTACAGATTTTGAAAGCAGTTTCTGCACTAGTATTTGCAAGTTTAGGTGTGACCCTTGCATAGACCTCTCTGTATGAAGTTACACAGATGTCGTCCAAGTCGCACTGACATGCACCATTGAAATTGTGCGGTTTCAAGTGAAGTCGCATGATGTCAAAATCTGATTCAGTGTGAGCGAAGACTTTTATAGTAGGAGACCTAGAAAAGGATATGTAAGTAGGAGTCAGGCTGTAGTCTGAGAGCTGTAGTCTTTTATGCTTTAACTTACCAAGGTGTGCAAAAAAGTTTTATAAAACCGGTCAGGTGGGGGAATCCGTTAATTTATGTTTAAAGACCAATTCACCTAACACAGTATTTTAGATAGAGCAATGCTATACAGCAGCACTTCTCATTGGTGGGGCTTTAGACCATCATTTGGATTTCCTTAGGCTCATGAAATTGGGAGGATCTTTGAATTCTATTTTGGGATGGGGGGGTGGCTAACAAACCACCCGCCGCAAGCCCCTGACACACCCCGGTCGGTCCAACCAGCCGCTCAAACTCCGCTCGCCCGTTGGCCCACCAGCCCCGCACTTACCCCATCTAGGTCGCAGGCAGCTTCGGATCCTTTCTGCATCTTCTCCTCAGTGGCTGCACAGATTTCCCAGCGGCTTCACCTGCACCTCCTCCTCAGCAGCTCCCTCCTCGATGGGCAATGTGGTCACTACTCCTCTCGGCCAATTGGGCCTCAGGACCCGATTCTTGATTGGCTGGGAGGAGAATCAAGACAATAGCGAATATTAATGTGCTCTGTGCCCCGAGCCCACCCTTTTTGAAGCCAGTTAGAGCCTCGGGCTCTAATCACATGCTTTAAAAAAAAATAAAAAATTGGAATCTATGCATCCGGCGCCTGCATGTAGATTAGAGGCATGGATTAGATAGGCTGCGCCCTGCATGGATGGGCCACCACTGAACTGGAGATAGGAGGATGAAGGCTGCATGTTGTTAACTACTTCCGGACTGCGTCACGTACTCTTACTGCTGCAGAGTGGCAGCGTAGCACGAATAGCCGTTGCGCTCTCGTGCCCGCCGCACGCTCCCTGAGCGGGGCTGACGGTCGGGCAGACTCGATGTCCACCAGCGACCTGCGATTGTCTGTTAGAGAATGTGGTGTAAACACGGCGGTTCTCCGTCAGGTGGCATGACAGAGACATACTGATCCCTGTACTTGGAATCAGTTATATCTCTTATGCCCCTGGCAGCCCAGCCCCCACACAGTTAGAACGTGACTAGGGAACATAGTTAACCCCTTCATTGCCCCCTGCAGGTTAACCTCTTCCCTGCCAATGACATTTATACAGTAATCAGTGGCTATTTAAATTTCTGAGCGCTGTATAAATGTCAATGGTCCCAAAAAAGTGTCAAAATGGTCCGACATGTCCGGTCGCAATATTGCAGTCCCGATCAAAATCGCAGATCGCAGCCATTTCTAGTAAAACAAAAAAAAAAATTGTAAAAACGCCGTAAATTAATTCTCATGGTTTGTCAACGTGGCAACTTTTGCGCAAACCAATCAATAAATGCCGATTGCGATTTGTTTTTTTTTACCACAAATATGTAGAAGTATATATATCGGCCAAAACTGATGAATAAATTTGTTTTTTTTTGTTTTTGTTTTTTTGGATATGTGTTATAGCAAAAAGTAAAAAATAATATTGTTTTTTTCAAAATTGTCACTCTTTTTTTGTTTATAGCGGTGATCAGAAGTGACGCAGAGGTCATCAAATACCACCAAAAGAAAGCTCTCTTTCTGGGGAAAAAAGGACGTTAATTTTGTTTGGGTACAACGTCGCAGCTTGCATTGAAGTCATTGAAATATCGGTGTTGGGTGTACTGGAGGCTATAATCATCACATAACAAGAATCCTGCATGAACCGGCTTTCTCCTCCTGGTAATACCACCGTAATTTTCAGTCAAATATTATGTGTATGTAAACTTTGCTTACATTTCCACATAACATCCAACCCACCACCTATGTGTGCAGAACATTCCATAAATCTGCAGTGTGTTTTGGTGATGTCATTGTGCATTACTTTGTAATTCCTTGACTTATACAGCAGGGTTTTTTTTTTTTTTGGTTTTTTTTTCTTTTTTTCGGCTACGTCTCAACTGAGTCATTTCTAAGGAATGCAGGTTATTTCAAACTGAGCTGTACAGTGTAAGGAGTTTAACAGAACAAGCATTGATGCATCCTGAAGTTCTGTGCGATAGAGATCCCGGTCTCGTGCCAGCAAAACTCTTAGTGGAATATCGCAGTACTCGTTCATTGAACTTCCCTGAATTACATGCACAAGACAGGCAAGCCGAGGTTTGTATATGATTGCAACCTACTTGGATCTAATGCCATCATCATGGTATGAGGTGCAGGTATCAAGTAAGGTACTGTATGTCTTTTCTGTACTTTATGGTCTTTTAGATTTCAAATGAGTGCAATACAGCTAGACACAAAGCGGCTGTATTCTTCATGTATTCTTCATGCTCTTGTGTATTTAGTCAGCTTTTCTTGCCCCAGAAGCAAAAAAGAGCGTGGTGGGCATCTGGAACAAACCAAGTTCTTCGGAAGCGCTTGCCATTCATTTCAATGGCAGGGGTGGTAGAGGAGCGGTATATTACCGCTCCCCTCACCGCCCCAAAGATGCTGCTTGCAGGACTTTTTGTAACATCCTGCTAGCGCACCGCCCCAGTGTGAAAGCACTCAGGGCTTTCACATAAGGGTGGATTGGGGGGGACTTTTGAGGCGCTTTACAGGCGCTATTTTTAGCTAAATAGCGTCTGTAAAACGCTTCAGCGTGAAAGCAGCCTTAAAGTGGTACTAAAAGGAATTGCCCGTACACACAATCCGAAAATCGGACGACAGATCGTCCGTTTTTTTTTTTTTGCATGCAAGTTGCATATCGAAAATGGAGAGATTACTAAAGTTACGAAAATTCTTGTACGACCGAATGTAGGGATGTAATGTGTTGTAGTGCAATTGTATTGTATTTTCAGACGACAGCTGTACTGATTGAACGAAAATCGTACAATCTGGTATCATACGAGAAATATTTTCATGCTTGTCCGATCACATGATATCGGATGAACTGTCGTGATCGGCTCTCGAAAGCTCTGTACTAATGATCCGATTATCGAAAGATCGCTTCGAAAGCGGTATTTTGCGTCCAATTTTTGGATCGTGAGTACAGGCCATAAGGGGTTATCCATTATTTACAGTACTAGATTTGTAGGTTCATGGTACTCAAACAAGTCGTTTTTGAGACACGTTTGGCTTTTAGCTGTGCTTGATGTGGTCCATAGCTGCCTGACAATATGTGTTAAAAAGGAACTTGGTTTTTTATTTTTCCCTTACTACAAATAATTGTAGGGTTTGGTAATACTGTCATGTGTTTAATGATTCATGTGAAAGTTGACTTTTAATGCACTCTTTATTCCTAAACATTACTGCATTATGCATTGTATCACCTAAGGGTCTATCCAAGTCATTGCATGTACACAGGTTAGCAATTATTGAAAATGTTCTAGTTCACACCTGTGTGATGCCTTGACATGCTTTGTGCTTTTACATGATCATAGAAACTCATGTAACAATACATGAAAATGCATATGGAAAGTTGTAAATCCAGCCTTAGGGCCGGTTCACACTGCAGTGTAGTCTGAGATCGGATGTCATTCGCAACGCACTGCAGTGCAAATCACATGCGATCTCTGTGCAATGCGATTTCAGCCATACAGATAGTATGGCTGAAATCGCATTGCATTCGAACCAAACTCGCACAGGACCCTCTTTTTAGTCCACAGTAGAATCGGATACACCCATGCGATCCGATTCCTATCCAAGTTTGCTGTTCGTACTGCGATATGCAAACTGATTTGGGGGTGTCATTAGCTTTCTATTGACACTTTCCGCAGTTCGCATATGGCAGTATGGGTTCCCGCATCGCACCAGTGTGAACCGGCCCTTAATGTAAACCCAAGTAATTGTTTACTTATCTAATTTAGGTGACATTCATTGGAAATGTTTGTTTTTAAAGCGTAACTCCACTTTTGTTGAGAAAAAAAAACACTCCCCTCTGGGTGATCTATGTACATTGCAAGGATTTTAACAAACTTTTGTTGCAGATTCCTACCTTTTGTTGTTCTGAAGAAATCCCTGTGCGTTTGTCTTTGTCCATGTACACATCCGCTCTCCTCCCCTTCTTGCATTGACCTGGAAAGCGATGTCTCTGACGTCACTTCCGGGTCACGGTAACCCCCCCCCCCCATATACACACAGGCATGAACGTAAATGCATGCGTCGGTGTGCCTATGCGTGAAACCGTCTATTGTGATACACATGTAACATATCAAAAAATATAGGGTACTGAAGTTTGACATCATTTCGTGGGGCGCACAAAAATTTTATGTTTGAAATGTTTGGTATCTATGTACTCGGGGCAACCTTGTCTTTTATATTTTAACATTATTGCGTTTATTTGCCCTACAATTCATGTTCGTTTGTTTTTACTGAAATTTTGCGTTTCCTAGACCTTTGCGGTAATATCATGTGACATAAAAAATTGGAGCTATCACTATTTTATTCTCTGGGGTGTCTGCTTTCAGAAAAAATATAATGTTTGGGGGTTTTGTGTAATCTTCAGGCCTACACCGCTCCTAAACCACCCTGTCCATTGGAATGCATGGGCACTGCTTCTGAAGCACCTGACAAGCGCTTCGGAAGCGCCATAACATGGGTGCTTTCAACCCCTTCTTGGGGGTTAAAAGCACCCCGCTACCACCGAAAAGCAGCGCCAATGCACCGCTAAAACAGCGGTAAACCCCGCTAAAACGAGCAACGCTTTACCACTACCGCCAGCACCGCCCCAGTGTGAAAGTTGCCTTAATGTTGTTTGTTTCAGGGGTTTGGGGTCTGAGAGTCCAAAACTTGTATTACATAAACATGGTTAGGCCCATAGACCTATGCAACAAAAATATTACTTTGCACATCCTGATGCCCCAGGTTAAAAAAAAATCTCTTGAGCCACACAGTTTAATTGCAAAGTGCAAGTGTCCTGTCCATGATGGGCAACATCACAGTGAATTTGGATTGCAGCTTTTGGCTCTGCAGTAACATTCACCTGTCACTCATCATGGTCTGCCCCTACCCCAGAAAAAGATGATTGGAGGCACTAGAATTTGACTTCGAACAAGGACAATCAGGGTCACCATCGGGGGGGGGGGGACACAACCAATACACACGTGAAGGTCCCGCGTGTCCCCAGGGGCCCAATCACAGAGCAGCAGGAATGAGCTCGGGCGTGTTTGGAACCGAATGTGCCTGAGCCAGCCAGGAAGTGGACCCTGCACTGCGCTAATCACAGGCAGTGAGACATTTCCCCGATGCGCGGCTGCAGCGATCTGGCAATGTTCACCATCCTTACCAAGCAGGGCTGAGAGACACATGGCTGCCCTTTCTTTCTCTATGCATTCATTCACAACAGAAGACTGCTCTGTTATTTTGCTCACATCGGGCTCTTAACTGCCATCTGTGGCTGCTTTCTGCATGTGCACTCCTCGTCTGAGTGCTGCTTGTACTGTATTCTGGATTGTGATCGGCTGCAGCTCCTTTTTGAGTCTCAGGGACATGTCCGCTTTGTGGAAGCAAGCTGGGACTTGGAAGACCTCCCTTAGAAGTATGGTCTGTGTGTAAGTGAGGGGAGTGGATGTTTGTGTACAGGGGGACCTCTAATCGCGTCACGTCCCAGGTGAAGGACCGACCGAGTCCGTGTAAGCCA
>BLSH010382049.1:153410-170488 GCA_018402905.1 Glandirana rugosa | reverse complement strand
TGATGAGGGGAGTCTGTGATGGGATGGTCTGTGATGAGGGGAGTCTGTGATGGTATGGTCTATGATGAGGGGAGTCTGTGATGGGATGGTCTATGATGAGGGAGGTTGATCTGTGGTTAGATGGTCTGTGATGAGGGGAGTCTGTGATATGGAGTTTGTGGTTTTGAACATTATGGTATGCCATATCATTTTGCATATAGACAAGGTGCTGTTGCATGTAAATCAGACTTCCTGATATATTTAATTTGTTGTAATTATTATGATATAAAATAATGGATGTGGGGGCCTTTTGGTGGGCGTGATTTTTTTTGGGGGGGCAGCATTTCATTTTTGGACCCAGGCAGAACAATGTCTTGGGCCAGCCCTGCCTGTCAGCGGGTAGTGTGATCTGAGCTGAGCTGCGCATGTGTAGATCACATTTACGGCCCGCTCTGCGTGCCACAGTAATGTGACTCCCATGTGCATTCGGTGAAACCCAAAACAGAGACCGGGTAAAGATGGAAATGCACAGTGACCGTGCATCACTGGAGGGCTCCATTTGTAGGTAAGTTTGTCATAATGTACTAGTATGTGGTGCATACTAGTGCATTATTATTATTATACAGGATTTATATAGCGCTAACAGTTTGCACAGCTCTTTATAATATGAGGGCAGACAGTACAGTTACAATACAATTCAATAGAGGAGGAATCAGAGGGCCCTACTTGCTAGAGCTTACAATCTAGGAGAATGGCTTTAACCTGCAGGGGAGCACATTATTTTATATTGTCATAGAGACTTTACTACCGCTTTAAATCCGGACAGCTTGCTCCCGATGACCTCATGGAGGAAAATGGTGTTGCGGAACCTGGGCAGTGGCAACGAAAAGGGGGATTGCAGCAGGACAATGCTGGATCTGTTGAGTGGATGAGTATCTCAATTGAGACCCAGCATGAAGTAAGCAGTGGTTTAAACATAAATAAATGGGGGGGTGAAATTCATAAAATGCTATGAGTGCAATAAATTACTATTCATTTTACAGTCGGTAAAATAATTATTTGATCCCCTGCTGAAGTTTGGCAACTTACAAAGAAATGAAGGCTCTATTATTTAAAATACACCTATGATAAAAATTATAGAGACGGAATATCAACCAAACATCCAGAAAAAAACACGATACAAATGTTATAAATGGAGTTGCAGTTCAGTGAGTAAAAAAAGTATTTATCCCCAAGCAAAACATGACTTTATACTTGGTGGAGAAACCTTTGTTGGCTAGCACAGAGGTCAGACGTTTCTTGTAGTTGGTTAGCAGGTTTGCACACATCTCAGGACGGATTTTGGTCCACTCTTCTTTACAGATCTTCTCTAAATCCTTAAGGTTTCTTGGCTGTCACTAGACAACTCGTAAATTTCAGCTCCCTCCATAAATGTTCTATAGGATTAAGGTCTGGAGGCTGGCTAGGCCACTCCCACTCCATGACCTTAATATGCTTCTTCTTGAGCTACTCCTTTGTTGCCTTGGTGGTATGTTTTGGGTCATTGTCATGCTGGAGCCTGGAAGATCCATCCAACTGCATTTTCAGTGTTCTGGCTGAGTGAAGAAGGCTCTCATCCAAGATTTTACAATACATGGCCCCGTCCATTGGCCCCTCAATGCAGCAAAGTCAGGCTGTACCTTAAGCAGAGAAACAGCTCCACAGCATAATGTTTCCTACTCCTCGCTTGACTGTAGGGATGTTGTTCTTAGGGTCATAGTCAGTATTTTTCTTCCTCCAAACACGGCGAGTTGAGATAATGCCAAGTGTTTCTCTTCTACTAAGTTGCACAGAAAGTGCTGATGAGATTGGTAATTCAGAAAGAGCGCTTAGGCATCTTAAATGTCTACTGAAGCAAGGTATTGCCTTGTCTCAGAGAGGCAATTACTGCACTTGCTGATTCAATGGGAAACTTTGGGACACAAGGTACTTGTTTAGAGATTTTAGGTGCAGGATAGGAAAAATACCCCCATTGGGTTTTGGTACCGTGAACAGGTTTGAATAGAATGCTTTGAACGTTTCCTCTAGAGGGACTGAAATGACCACTACCTGCGCAGGGCTGTATCTTGGCCTAGGCCAGGGCGGCAAAAAATGCTGCCCCCACACAAAAAAAAGCCTAATCTGGCTCTCGCACGAAGAGTCCCTACCAGCTTGCGCTACACTTATGTAGCACCAATCTTATGGGGCGGACTGTGCCCGGGGGGCAGGGTGCAGGTGGCAAATCAGTCTGGCACCCCCATAAAGCAGCCAAACTCCTGCTGGTATGATAATACCTGCTGGCGACTGGCCTGACTCTTAGACAGACCGGCGCCCGTAATTAATTAGTGTGGTACCAGCAGCAGGTCAAACGCTCCACCTACCCTCCTCCACAGCATCCTTGGGAGAAAGTTATGATATGTAATGTAACTTCCTCCCAGGGCTCTCTGTGTCAATAGCGTAGAGAAGAGAGGAGGGAAGCCCCCAGGTATGGCAGCAGAGGGTTTTTTCTTTGCATTCTCACTGACAACTCTGAAGAGGGCATTTAGGTGGTTTCCTTTCTGCTTGATAACCTTGACGAGATACAGTGCCTTGAAAAAGAATTCATAGCCTTTTTAATTTTTCACATTTTGTCATGTTACAACCAAAAATGTAAATGTATTTTATTGGGATTTTATTTGAAAAAAACAACACAAAGTGGCCCATAGTTGTGACATGAAAGGAAAATGATAAATGTTTTTCAACATTTTTTACAAATAAATATGTGAAAAGTGTGGCGTGCATTTGTATTCAGCCCCTCTGAGTCATTACTTTGTAGAACCGCCTTTCACTGCAATTACAGCTGCAAGTCTGGGGACGTCTCTACCAGCTTTGCAAATCTAGAAAGTCACATTTTTGCCCATTCTTCTTTGCAAAATAGCTCAAGTGCTGTCAGATTGGACGGAGAGCGTCTGTGAACAGCAATTTTCAAGTCTTGCTACAGATTCTCAATTTTGATTTAGGTCTGGACTTTGACTGGGCTATTCTAACACATGGATATGTTTTGATCTAAACTATCCTATTGTAGCTCTGGCTTTATGTTTAGGGTCTGTGTCCTGCTGGAAGGTGAACCTCCACCCCAGTCTCAAGTCTTTTGCAGAATCTAACAGGTTTTTTTTTTTCTAAGATTGCCCTGTATTTGGCTCCATCCATCGTCCCATCAACTCTGACCAGCTTCCCTGTCCCTGCTGAAGAAAAGCATCCCCACAACATGATGCTGCCACCACCATGTTTCACGGTGGAGATGGTGCGTTCAGGGTGATGTGCAGTGTTAGTTTTCTGCTACACATAGTGTTTTGCTTTAAGGCCAAAAGTTCAATTTTGGTTTCATCCGATCAGAGCACCCTCTATGTTTGCTGTCCCCACCACATGGCTTTTCACAAACTGCAAGCTGGACTTCCTATGGCTTTCTTTCAACAATGGATTTCTTCTTGCCACTTTTCCATAAAGGCCTGATTTGTGGCGTGCACGACTAATAGTTGTCCTGTGGACGGATTCTCCCACCTGAGCTGTGGATCTCTGCAGCTCCTCCAAAGTTTCCATGGGCCTCTTGGCTGCTTCTCTGATTAATGCTCTCCTTGCCTGGCCTGTCAGCTTAGGTGGATGGCCATGTCTTGGTAGGTTTGAAGTTGTGCCATACTCTTTCCATTTTTGGATGATGGATTGAACAGTGCTCTGTGAGATGTTCAAACTTTGGGATATTTTTTTTATAACATAACCCTGCTTTAAACTTCTCCACAACTTTATCCCTGACCTGTCTGGTGTGCTCATTGGCCTTCATGATGCGGTTTGTTCACTAAGGTTCTCTAGCAAACCTATGAGGGCTTCACAGAACAGCTGTATTTATACTGAGATTAAATTACACACAGGAGGCCTCTATTTACTAATTCAATGACTTCTGAAGGCAGTTGGTTCCACTAGTTTTTAGTTAGAGGTATCAGAGTAAAGGGGGCTGAATACAAATGCACGCCACACTTTTCACATATTTGTAAAAAAAAAAAAATTGAAAACCATTTAACATTTTCCTTCCACTTCACAATTATGTGCCACTTTGTGTTGGCCTGTCACATAAAATCCCAATAAAATACATTTATGTTTTTGGTTGTAACATGACAAAATGTGGAAAATTTCAAGGGGTATGAATACTTTTTCAAGGCACTGTATATAAAGTGATTATGGGATTATTTCCTTAATCATAAGTCATACTTTGAGAGCTAATGAATCTTACCTGTTGTTATGGAATTGATAGGGTTAAAGCTTGAGAGCTCTGGTGTTGGTGTAATGGAAATAACGGGCTTTTGTAGTCTTCTGGGTGAGAAGTAAAGCTGGAATGTATACTTTTTTGCTCATGCTTTTTGCAACCTGCTAATTTGTCTTAGGTGTTTCTCTATAGGAAAATCGTTATGCCAGTTAATCCTGTTTTATTTAGCAAAATGTATTGTAATTGAAAATACATGGGTTAAAGATCTTTCAGTCTGTGTGTTGACATATTTTGGGGTCATTTTTGGCCTGATTGAGTCCTAATTCTTAAACTGGTTTGTGAATGTTACTTGACCACCATCAAATGGAACACTAGTTGGGCAGGTTCCCATCTCCAGAGTTCCTCCAATAAGTGGCAATGTGTGGTCAGATCAGCATTGTATGTCCAATAATCCACAAATAGGTATTTAGCACCACCCCTCTGCTGGCCCAGTGCAATGTGATTTAGGAGTATTTTAGCAGATGAATATGAGCACTTCCACCACTGGAAGTGCCTTTGTTATGACTAAGCATTGGCATTTGTTCTGACATCAGTTTGAGATGTCTCAGTGATCATTCAGAATTCATTGACAAGTGCACTTGTCCTCCTTCTGACCTGCATTTATCTGTGCGTCATGCAAATTTTGCATTCCAATAGACTGGAGGTGGAGCTTTAAGAGGAAAAGGTGGAGCCTAAAGAGAAATGGGTGCGGTTTACAGATGACAGGGTAGGTCTTAAACAGGAAGGGGTGTGGTCTTGACAGGAAGGAAGAAACCTAAACACACTACTGTACCTGCGACAAGAGATAGTTCAGGACAGTCTGCAAACACGATTTTTCTTTGACAGACTGGCTGATTTGAGAGAAGAAAATGGTGAGGGGGGGGGAGATTGAAACTTTCTATTGTATCCTTTTGAAACCACCCATAGGTCTGGGATGTTAGTGATCCAGAGAGATACAAAGTCTAGCAGACTCAGGGTCTTCAATGTAGACAACTTTGGGGCAGACTTGGCATTTCAAATTTTTAAAACCTTGAAAGGTTTGAATTTTTACTTTGAAGATGAAGCCTACGGAGAGCGAGGGAAGAGTCCACATTTTAGACCGCTCTCACACTAGAAATAGTGCCTGTAAAGCGCCTGAAAACTGCCTCCCATTCATTGCAATGGGTGCTTTCACATCCGGGTGGTGCGCTGGCGCTACGTTCGGAAATGTCCTGCAAGCAAAATCTTTGGGGCGGGTTGGGAGCGATGTATGCCCCTGCCCATTGCAATGAATGGGCAGCGCTTCCAAAGTGCCTGAAAAGCGATTTGGAAGTGCCGCAACGGAAGTTGCCACAGTCAATCCACAACGGGTGGTCATCAACTGGTTAACCACTTCCCTAGCGCCGTATACAGAATGATGTCCCGGGAAGTGGTTCAGTTATCCTGACTGGGCATCATATGACATCCAGCAGGATAACAAGCCGGCGCGGCGATCGGTGGTGTGGTGTGTCAGTCTGACACACCGCATCTCCAATCTAGGTAAAGAGCTTCTATCAGAAGTTCTTTACCATGTGATCAGCCATGGCGAATCATGGCTGATCACAGTGTAAACAGGAAGAGACGTTTATTGGCTTTTCCTCTACTCGCGAGGAGAGCCGACCAATTTCCCTAGACCACCAGGGATGCGACCCAGGGACCACCAGGAATGCCACCCAAGACCACCTGGTAAGGGGCGAACAATGCCCAATAGGGATGGCACTGTGCCCATCTGTGATGCCTGCCAGTGCCATCCCTATAGCTGCTGCCTAACAGTGTCACCTATCAATGCCATATATCAGTGACACAAATCAGTGCCAGTCAGTGCTGCATACAAGTGCCAATCAGTACTGACTCATCAGTGTCCATCAGTGATGGAAAAAACTTACTTATTTGCAAAGGTTTGTGATGAAAAAAAAAACAAAGAAAAAAGTTTTTTTTCCCCCAAAAAATTTTTCGTTTTTTTTTTAATTTGTAGCGCAAAAAATAAAAACCCCAGAGGTGATCAAATACCACCAAATTGGCTCACCAATTTAGGCAGAAGTCTGCCTAAGATACAAGTCAGATTTCAAGCACCCCTTGCAACAGAAATGTAAATTTTGGAGAGATACGTTCAGTAGGAACACATCTAAAGGGATGCAGGCCCAGCAGCTTTCCACATTAGTGCTCTACAGCTGCCACAGCTGACAGTTAATTATGAAACCAATCCCATTAGACCCACTCAGTACAGAGGCACAGACAAACACAGAGGGATTTCTTCAGAATAACAAAAAGGTAGGAATCTGCAACCAAAGTTGTTATTCTTGCAATGTACATAGATCACCCAGGGGGGAATGTTTTTTTTTTTTTCAACAATAGCGAAGTTACGCTTTAAGATAAAGTACCTAAGCAGAGATTTCTTAACAATCGTATGCAGCTTGTGTAAGATCAGTGAGAAATCAGGTTTTAAATGTAGATTATTTAGCCTGTCTTCCTTCTGTCAGTGGAAAGATCTCACTACTAGAGACACTGGGAGGTACAGGAAACTGTAGTGTTGATTTGCTAAAGAAACAGAAGTGGTTCACTTAGCAAAGTGTGTTTAAGTGAAATCAGTGAACCTATACTCACTTTGAATACCCAAACGTTCAAAGAAAAATTCTGTTTTCTAAATTTCCCTAACATGTCATTGAGTATCCAAAGTAAACAAGGATCACTTTTTTTTTTTTTTAAACACTCGCTTCAAAAAGTGAACATTCACTTTGCTAGGTGAACAGCCATTATTACTTTAGTAAATCAACCTAAGAATGATTTACTACCTACACATGCACACTTGCCTTTAAGGCTGGATTCACACCTATGCATTCTTAGTGCTTTTTGCATTTTGCAGATTCGCACTACAGTCCATATAACATGGTTTCCTATGGAACACGTTCTGTAGTGCAAATCTGCAAAATGCATAAAGCACTAAAAATGCATAGGTGTGAATCCAGCCTTACAAGGGATTTTATGGTACAAGTTGTCTTCTTGGTAGCTTCTTCATGAATACACATTTTAGAAATGTTTTGGGCAAAAACACGGCAGAAGCTTAAATACCAAAATACTGATGTCAGATGAAATAAGCCATCTATTTAGCGATACCCTGTATACAAACAGGTTCAACATATAAATGACTTACCTTGCAATTAGCTTGATTGATATTGAGAAATGAATGACACATATAATTTTATTGTAATCTAAATATTGGCAAGTGTCTTTATTTTTTTTTTCTTTGCAACAGCTAATACCATAGATAAATAAATATTCCTGCTTGGCTGTGTTTAGTGTAACTGTATAACAACACACTGTGGAATACAAACCCTTTCCTGCAGTGTCAGGAGGAGGGAGGAATAGTGTAGTTTGGTCAGGTAACAGTGTACAGTTCATCCCCAGAGTCTCCCACAGAGACCCAACATACAAACTTGGATTTCCTCTTCATGTACAGCATCTAATAAACGTATGAGGAAATTCAACAGACACTCCATTGTGCTGAGATATGGAGCACAATTCAGACTCCTTTAATCCATTTAATGGTACAAAGAGTATCTGTGGGATGGAGGAAAAGATTGTCCGTTTTATTTCTCAGCTTGGTCCCATGTATATAGGAAACAATAAACTCGTTGTGCATAGTAGAAAATTCTGCTCTCAGCAGCAAAACATCTGGAATGGAACAGAGCACAGGGCGCATGGCCTGCACCCATTACACTGACATTAGTCACAATACAGAAAGGATCCCTTGCAGCCTGGATGGTACATCGAAGTAACTGTTTGATCCCCATTGCTATTCACACCAGGAGAGAAGGGAAGAACCTTGGTACAATACATAATAAAGGCCTTGTAATCTCTGAGCAAGATGACTTTTGAAAGTACACATATATTTAATGAATCCAAGACAAATCCTGTAGTTGAATTTCTTAAACTAAGATTAGTTCCTGTATTTTCACTATTTATTCAAGTCTGATTTCTCTTTGTTGTTGAAAAATGACTAATACAGAGATTGAAAGACTCCACAAGCACCCTGATGGCTATGATCGGTGTGGTTATTTGATCATGTTGTCTAACTGTGGAAATTATAAATAGGTGTCTTCACTTTCTTTGGAGCACAAGCTCTCACTGGACTGATGCACATTTAAAGAGTCATTTTGGGTTACTTTGGCCAAGAGAGGCTGTACCGGTTCCTGCCGGTGATCTCTGTTCCCCTCCGTTCCATTTTCTGTTCCATTCTTCTCTTTCACAGCCCCATTGGACTGGTCAGCTTTTCCTTTACTCTTTTTCTTTTCAACTTTCTTTTTTTCTTTTTCCAACTTCTCCCTCTCCTTCATCTCCTTACTTCGCTGTTTTTCCTGTTCCTTCTCTTCCTGCTTTTGCTCCTTGCTCCTCTTCCCAGTGCTTACATTGGATGGGAGGATGATGGAAGGGGAATGCACCAAAGGCTTATGGCCTAGATGGTCATCAGCATCACTGATCGCTTTGGCCCCATGCAAACGGGAAGGGGATTTGCACTGCAGCTCACCAAATTCTTCCTTCCATTTGTTTAGCTGAATCAGATGCTCACGTTCCACATCCCGCTCTGTGATGGGCAACTCCAAAATCTTATGAAAAAAAAAAAGAAAAAACACGTTACCCTCAAAAATGTGGAACTTTTGCAAATATACACTGAAAAGATAAACTCCAGTCAAGGCAATTTTTCACCTGCCTTTCCGGTTACCTCTACATGACAGCAGGCAGTGGTAGTTTTGTTAGGATAAAGCGGGTTAAAAAAAAAAAAAGTTGTATATATTTCTTATTACCGTAATTTACCACCAAAGAACAACTTAAAATTAATTTTCCTGCTCCTGGCGATCACAGCGATACCACATGTGTGTATGTTAGTTTTTGTTTGTACCCATAGTAGGGCCCAGAAACAATGGTGCGCATTTTGCTTTTTTTTCTTTATCCTGTCTAAAACACACTGGGGGAGATTAACTAAAGCTGGTGTACTCAGAATCCGGTGCAGCTGTGCATGGTAGACAATGAGCTTCTAACTTCAGTTAAGCTCTGGCACAAAACCTGGAAGCTGATTGGGTTCTACGCAGAGTTGCACCAGACTTTGCACTCTCCAGTATTAGTAAATAATAAAAAAAATATTTTTTAAATCCTACCCAAAATATACTACCTTGACCCCAACACTAATCCTGCCACCGACCTAGATCAGTGCTTGTTTACATCCTCTTCTTATTCAAGGAGGAGAAGAAACAATGTATTTTCATTCAGAAGGGGAAGTAAAACACATTGATGGGCTAGTACAGTGATCAGTCACTGTGCAGCCCTCCTGAAGCTATTACAGCGATCAGATGATCTGGAACCAGCACAAAAACCAAGTACACAGATATGCAGTCCCACAGATAAAGGTCCACTTCTGTCAGGCTGCATATCTGCATACGGTCGAAGAACTCTGATATAAAATAAGGAAACCCTCAATTTAAAGTGATACTAAAGGTTCCTTTTTTTTTAAATAACAAACATGTAATACTTACCTCCTCTGTGCAGTGGTTTTGCACAGAGTGGCCCTGATCCTCCTCTTCTGGGGTCCCTCAGCAGCGCTTCTGGCTCCTTCCGTTCTCCGACTGTCCCCTAAGGGAAGTGCTTGGGGGCAGCCGTGTGGGCACGCTCCCAAGTCCTGTTGTTGTGTCCATCGACATAGACAGCAGAACTCGGCCCCGCCCCCCGCGTCACTGGACTTGATTGGCAGCAGAGAGCCAATGCTACCGCTGCTATCAATCTAGCCAATGAGGACCGGAGCCCGCGGCTGGAGCTGCTAGGCTCGTCACCGGCGTGGGAACGATCCGGGTCAGGAAATTAAAATGGGGGGTCTGGGGGATCTGCTGTAGTAGAAAAGGTTTTTCATCTTAATGCACAGCGAGGCATTACAACCCCTTTAAGCTATAATGAAGCCCATCTTTGGAACACTACTAGCCTATAGATATATGTGCTGAGGCATTACAAGGTCTTTGTTGTATCTTCATTGTCTGAACATTTGTTGTAACCTGGGGGTGTAAACACCTGTCTCTTTTTTTTATGTACTTGTCATCGCAAAAAAGTTAAACAAAATATACTGAAAGAAATGAAAATATGGAAAAACTTTATAACCATCTTTGGGCCAGCAGATGCATCACCACTAACCAGGAAAATTCCACCAAAAGAATCTCATGACTTACTTTACTGTTCCTTTACATAACATGCTCACCTCTGGGATAAGAAAACCTTCCTGCATGTATTTGGGATCAATTGCTCTCAACTTCTCCATTGTTTCGTACTGACCCTGACATGTTTTGAGCTTTTCAGTGGAGCCAAGTGTATACTTTAGAAGGATAAGTGCAACTCGAAAGATGATTTTTACACCTGTAGATACAAATAAGTGTATAACAATTTAATTTAAAAATGAAAAAAAAAAAAAATCTGAGAGTTCTAACTTTCACTTTCTTTAAAGATCAAACAATGTACCATAATATAGCAATCAAAACTGTGCCTGAAATATTAACAATAATTCCAGACCTATAACCTACATATATATCCAGAGTTATTTAAACTATTTAGATTCTTGAAGGCCACAATATCAACATATTATCTCAGACATGAGGGCAGCAGGAGATTCCATTACAGTTATAGGAACATATGAACCTTTTGAATTAGCTCTGACATGAGAATGGCTCATTTTGCTTTGGTGATTTGACTTCAGCAAAAGGGAATCCGTTGTTATAGACTATGGCATCTTGTATTTAGGGCTTTGCTACTTACACTGTGTTTCAAGAGCAAGTGCAGCATATCTCTACAGGAAGTTAGAGAGAAAAAAAACCCTGAATATGTAAAAGGTAAATTTTCTTGAAGGGGTTGTAAACCCTCCCAGTTTTTCACCTTAATGCATTATGCATTAAGGTGAAAAATCTTTTCTGTTGCAGCTGCCCCCCCATAGGCGTGCGCAGGGGGTGTGCCAGGTGTGCCTGGGCACACCCTAATCACCCTGTGCGGCACAGATTACCCTGCTGATATTTCACCAAAGCCCCCCAATGGGGCTGCTAAAAAGAACTATAAAAAATAATAAATAAGTAAAATAAAATAAAAAACTACTGACACCAATCTCTGCCCTGCTGACAAGTCCACTGCTCCACTGACACCGTCTATGTTTTTATAAATTTGGGGTGCACACCCTAATGCAATAGGCTGCACACACCTATGTGCCCCCCATTTACTTACCTGAGCCCGATCGTTCCCGCGATGGGGACGAGCCTAGCAGCTCCAGCCGTGGGCTCCGGTCGTCATTGGATAGATAGCAGGGGAGTCCAGTGACGTGGGAGCCACGGGCGGGGCCAAATCCTGTTGTCTGCGTCAATGGACGCAGCACCAGGACACTGGAGAGCGCCCGCACGCGTCACCCCAGGGAAAGAGCTTCCCTGACGGGCACTCAAGAAGAGGAGGAGCGAGGAGTGCCGCCGAGGGACCCCAGAAAAGGAGGATCGGGCCACTCTGCAAAACCCTTGCACAGAGGTGGTAAGAATGACATGTTGTTTAGTGGCTAGCACTTTTGCCTAGCAGCAAAAGGGTCGCTGGTTCGAATCCCAACCACGACACTACCTGCCAGGAGTTTGCATGTTCTCCCTGTGTATGCGTGGGTTTCCTCCAGGTACTCCGGTTTCCACCCACACTGCAAAGACAGGCTGGTAGGTTAATTGGCTCCTGTCTAAATTGTCCCTAGTATGTATATGAATGTGAGTTAGGGACCTTAGATTGTAAGCTCCTTGAGGGCAAGGACTGATGTGAACGTACAATGTATATGTAAAACGATGCGTAAATTGACGGCGCTATACAAGTACCTGAAATAAATACATGTTTATTTTAAGGGAAAAAAGTGAATGTTCAGTATCGCTTTAACACGAACAGTTGCTGCTGCTCACTTATTCTGCAAATTCTAGTTTCCTGGCTGCCATGCTCACGCTAGGGCTTCCATACTTTTATTCAGTATGCAGATAAAGTCTACCTTTCGGAATCTTTGCAGAGTACAATAGCTGAAGCTGAAAATTTACACAGGAGGATGACTCCTAGCAGACAACATATCACCAACACATGAAAATGTTCCACAGACTGACTTTATGTAAATCTTCTTGTATGATTATTATTATTCTTCAGGTTTGCACAGTGCTTCTCAATATAAAAGGGAGACCGTACAGTTTCAAAACCATTCCATATCAGAGGGTTATTAACGGCCTGCTTGTGACATCTTACAATATAATTGAATCACTGTCTGCCTGATGGAGACCCTGTGTGGACCCAAACTGGTTAAGTTGTTACCTAATAAAGTTGGAGTGTGGAAGGTTTTTTATTTTTAAATATATGTACACACATACAGTGGGTACGGAGGGTATTCAGACCCCCTTAAATTTTTCACTCTTTGTTATATTGCAGCAATTTGCTAAAATCATTTAAGTTCATTTATTTTCCTCATTAATGTACACACAGCACCCCATATTGACAGAAAAACACAGAATTGTTGACATTTTTGCAGATTTATTAAAAAAGAAAAACTGAAATATCACATGGTCCTAAGTATTCAGACCCTTTGCTGCGACACTCATATATTTAACTCAGCTGCTGTCCATTTCTTCTGATCATCCTTGAGATGGTTCTACACCTTCATTTGAGTCCAGCTTTGTTTGATTATACTGATTGGACTTGATTAGGAAAGCCACACACCTGTCTATACAAGATGCTCACAGTGCATGTCAGAGCAAATGAGAATCATGAGGTCAAAGGAACTGCCTGAAGAGCTCAGAGACAGAATTGTGGCAAGGCACAGATCTGGCCAAGGTTACAAAAAAAATTTCTGCTGCACTTAAGGTTCCTAAGAGCACAGTGGCCTCCATAATCCTTAAATGGAAGACGTTTGGGACGACCAGAACCCTTCCTAGAGCCGTCCGGCCAAACTGAGCCATCGGGGGAGAAGAGCCTTGGTGAGAGAGGTAAAGAAGAACCCAAAGATCACTGTGGCTGAGCTCCAGAGATGCAGGCGGGAGATGGGAGAAAGTTGTAGAAAGTCAACCATCACTGCAGCCCTCCACCAGTCGGGGCTTTATGGCAGAGTGGCCCGACGGAAGCTTCTCCTCAGTGCAAGACACATGAAGGCCCGCATGGAGTTTGCTAAAAAAAAACACCTGAAGGACTCCCAAGATGGTGAGAAATAAGATTCTCTGGTCTGATGAGACCAAGATAGAACTTTTTGGCCTTAATTCTAAGCGGTATGTGTGGAGAAAAGCAAGCACTGCTAATCACCTGTCCAATACAGTCCCAACAGTGAAGCATGGTGGTGGCAGCATCATGCTGTGGGGGTGTTTTTCAGCTGCAGGGACAGGACGACTGGTTGCAATCGAGGGAAAGATGAATGCGGCCAAGTACAGCGATATCCTTTACGAAAACCTTCTCCAGAGTGCTCAGGACCTCAGACTGGGCCGAAGGTTTCCTTCCAACAAGAAAATGACCCTAAGCACACAGCTAAAATAACGAAGGAGTGGCTTCACAACAACTCAGTGACTGTTCTTGAATGGCCCAGCCAGAGCCCTGACTTAAACCCAATTGAGCATCTCTGGAGAGACCTAAAAATGGCTGTCCACCAGCGTTTACCATCCAACCTGACAGGACTGGAGAGGATCTGCAAGGAGGAATGGCAGAGGATCCCCAAATCCAGGTGTGAAAAACTTGCTGCATCTTTCCCAAAAGGATTCATGGCTATATTAGATCAAAAGGGTGCTTCTACTAAATACTGAGCAAAGGGTCTGAATACTTAGGACCATGTGATATTTCCGTTTTTCTTTTTTAATAAATCTGCAAAAATGTCAACAATTCTGTGTTTTTCTGTCAATGTGGGGTGCTGTGTGTACATTAATGAGGGAAAAAAATAGGATTTTTTAACTCACCGTAAGATCCTTTTCTCATTTTTTTTCTTCATTGACGGATGCAGCAACTCTTCATTATGCCTGGGGTTATGCTACCTTTCACTAGGAGTGGACTAGGCAGAACTTCAGTTCAGCTAAACGCAGACACAGCCCCTCCCAGGGGGCGGTCCTCCCTGGTATAACCCCCCACTGGCCAGCTCAGCTTTCAGTCCGTAACAAGCAGTGCAAGCTCGAACCAACAAAGAGGGGTGGGGTGCTGCATCCGTCAATGAACTATGAGAAAAGGATTTTACGATGAGTTAAAAAATCCTATTTTCTCTTTCGTTCATTGACGGATGCAGCAAATCTTCATTACGCCTGGGGATGTCCCAAAGCAGTGTAAAAAGAGGGGTGGGTAATGCAAAAATAAAACTCCACCCAATGGGAAATTCTCCATAATAATCTGGAGGAACCTCACACAGCGGCCTGCAAAACTTTGCGGCCGAAAGCAGTATCCGAGGATGCTGACAAATCAACTTTGTAAAACTTAGTAATGGGTGTGTAGCCACTCTGCACACTTGAGAAACCGACGCTTGATGTCAGAAAGCCCAGGAAGTGCTAATCGTCCTGGTAGAGTGAGCCGTGACCGGAAAGGGGGGCTCGGGACCCCGCAAGTCATATGCATAGCTCACTGTCTGTCGAATCCATCGAGAAATGGTGGCCGAAGAGGCCGCCAAGCCCTTGCGTGGTCCATCCACCACGACAAAGAGCGCATCTGACCTCCGAAAAGAGGCCGTGGTTGCCAGATACACCCACAAAGCCCTAACCACATCCAAGGAATGCAAGGCGATCTCCTTAGGATGGGATGGGCGCGGCACAGCGAAGGAAGGACAATGTCCTCGTTAATGTGAAAAGAAGATACCACCTTCGGCAAGAAGGAAGTTGACAGGCGCAAAATCGCCTTAGCCTTGTGTAGGACCAGATACGGGGACCTACACGACAGAGCCGCCAACTCTGACACTCGTCTGGCAGAAGTGATGGCTACCAGAAAAGCCACCTTCTGCGAAAGCAGTTGTAAGGACATTTCCCTGATATTTTCAAAGGGAGGATTCTGAATCCCCGAAAGAACCAGATTGAGGTTCCAAGGAGCCAAAGGCGTACGCACATGGGGAGCGACATGTCGGACCCCCTGAATAAAGGTGCGAACCAACGAATGCGTCGCCAAAGGATGCTGAAAATAGATGGCCAAGGCAGACACCTGGCCCTTGATAGTGCTCAACGCCAGTTTACGGTCCAGCCCCTGCTGCAGAAAGGCCAGCAGCCGAGACACCGAAAAGGAACGGGGGTTCCACCCCACCCCTTCGCACCAGGCAATATACGCCTTCCAGGTGCGATGGTATATCTTCCTAGAAGTGCACTTATGTGCCTTGAGCATGGTGGAAATCACCGAATCGGAAATTCCCCGATCTCTCAGGACCTGGGATTCAATAGCCAGGCAATCAAAGCCAGAGAGGGTAAAGCAGGGTGCAAGATGGGGCCCTGGGACAGAAGGTCCTCGCGAAGCGGGGGACGCCAGGGAACATTTACGCCTGGAGTGCCCCATTTTTGACAAAGTTGTCGGAACACATCCGGATGCAGGGACCACTCTCCCTGATCCAACCTTTGTCGACTGAGGTAATCCGCTTGCCAATTTTCTATGCCCGGAATGTGAGCTGGCACATGAAGCTCAGCCCACCGCAGAATGTGAGCCGCCTCCAATCCTGCCGCCAAGCTTCTTGTTCCGCCCTGATGGTTCACATATGCCACGGCCGTGGCATTGTCCAACTGGTCTCTGACAGGGCGCCCTTGCAGCCTTCCCGACCAATGGGAGAGGCAATGCCTGATGGCCCGAAGTTCCAGCACATTGATCGGGAGCAGACTTTCCTCCCGGGACCACCGACCCTGGGTTGACAACAACCCCAGGACTCCCCCCCCCCCCCCAGCTTAGACTGGCATCTGTGGTCACTATGGACCACATCACGGGGAGGAAGGATTTCCCTTCCCTTAGGGCCGAGGCCCTTAACCATCAAATCAGAGAGGACCTGGCCATGTGGTCCAGCTTGACCAGGCGATCCAGGGACAGAGGAGATTTGTCCCACCGCAGCAGAATCAAGCGCTGCAGGGACCGGGTAAGACTCTGCGTATACGGAACCGCCTCGAAGGTGGACACCAAGAGCCCCAGGACCTTCATGCAAAACCTGACAGAAGAGACCTCACTGTCTGCTGCAGCAACTGCAGGTTTTCCTGAGGGGAGAAAAACCTTCGCCCTGACCGAGTCCAAGGTTAAACCCAGGTACTCCAGGCGGTGTGGTGGAGTCAACACAGACTTCGGCAGATTGATCACCCATCCGAACCCCTGTAGGGTGTGCAGTGTGATGGCTATGTTGTTGCTCAGAGCTGAGGCCGACTCTGCCCACAGAAGCAGGTCGTCCAGATATGCCCCTCTGTCGCAATAGAGAAAATACCGGGCCAGGAGTTTGGTGAAAACCCAGGGAGCCGAGGCCAGGCCGAACGGCCCCAGGAGAAGCACTGCTCAAGCTGCTGAGTCCGTATTACCAACCACTTAAAAAGCGTTGCTGCTGCCCCAGCGTCTCCACACATCTGCTTAGACCAGGAAGTGCTCCGGGACCGCCCACCCTCCAGTCATAGCCTTTAATGCACGGCCGACCAACCAAAAATGGCCGCCGTGCACACTAGAGGCCAAACTGAGCGGACCGGAGCCGAGGGACCCAAAAGTGGTTTGAGGACCGGGCCATAAAAGAGATAACGCTGTCTCCCCGTATAGACCTGCTGGACGAAGACACCCGTCTCAGCCGGAGTCGAGACTCGTTGTT
>BLSH010382049.1:103182-123428 GCA_018402905.1 Glandirana rugosa | reverse complement strand
TGACAGGTACTCGGGTACTCTGATGGGCAGGTGACAGGTACTCGGGTACTCTGATGGGCAGGTGACAGGTATTTGGGTACTCTGATGGGCAGGTGACAGGTACTCAGATGGGCAGGTGACAGGTACTCAGGTACTTTCCTGGGCAGGTGACAGGTACTCAGGTACTCTGATGGACTGGTGACAGGTACTCGGGTACTCTGATGGGCAGGTGACAGGTACTCGGGTACTCAGATGGGCAGGTGACAGGTACTCGGGTACTCAGATGGGCAGGTGACAGGTACTCGGGTACTCTGATGGGCAGGTGACAGGTACTCGGGTACTCTGATGGGCAGGTGACAGGTACTCGGGTACTCTGATGGGCAGGTGACAGGTATTTGGGTACTCTGATGGGCAGGTGACAGGTACTCAGATGGGCAGGTGACAGGTACTCAGGTACTTTCCTGGGCAGGTGACAGGTACTCAGGTACTCTGATGGACTGGTGACAGGTACTCGGGTACTCTGATGGGCAGGTGACAGGTACTCGGGTACTCAGATGGGCAGGTGACAGGTACTCGGGTACTCAGATGGGCAGGTGACAGGTACTCGGGTACTCTGATGGGCAAGTGACAGGTACTCTGATGGGCAGGTGACAGGTACTCTGATGGGGTGGTGACAGGTACTCTTTATTGGAGGGGGGGCAATCAGTGTGCTTGGTGCTGACAGTAGGCGGTAACGAGCTGTTACCGCTATCTCCTCCCCACACACGATCGGTGTGTGTAGGGGAGAACCCGGTAACAGCTCGTTACCGCGGATTCCCGTCATTTTGTCACCGGCTGTGATTGGACACAGCCGGTCACGTGGTAAAGAGCCAATACTATTGGCTCTTTACCGTGATCGGGGTTGGGCTTTGTCCGAGGGACAAGCCCGCCCCCCGATGGGGACAAGCCCGCCCCCCGATGGGCGCGCGCGAGCGGCGTGCACGCCGCTCAGTCGCCATTGTTGTCAGTGACCGGCTGTGATAGGACACAGCCGGTCACGCGGTAAAGAGCCGATTTTATTGCGCCATATTTTCTGATTTTCCTTTACTTTGCACAGCTGCTTTAAATCAATATCGATGACATGGTCTTGATAAGAGCTATTTTGTCTAAGGGAAGTTCCCAAAACATGGCCCGTTGGGGGTACTTGGGAACGGAGGTTGAGAACCACTGTTGTAGACAATTTATACTTTATATTAGATTGACATTATAAAGGCTTAGAGTGATAGTGGAAGATAGAGGAAGTGGTTAATATCACTCTAAGCCTTTATAATGTCAATCTAATTTTATTGGCTCTTTACCCCGATCACGGAAGGCCGGGGTCCCGAGGGACACGGCCGGTCCCCGATCGCCGCGATGCGGGCCCCTGAGGGCCCGCAAGGCGGCGAAAACAAGAGGACGTCATATGACGTCCACTTAGGATGGGGAGTCCACCTTGCCGACGTATATTTACTATACGTCGGTAAGGAAGTGGTTAATATCACTCTAAGCCTTTATAATGTCAATCTAATATAAAGTATAAATTGTCTACAACAGTGGTTCTCAACCTCCGTTCCCAAGTACCCCCAACGGGCCATGTTTTGGGAACTTCCCTTAGACAAAATAGCTCTTATCAAGACCATGTCATCGATATTGATTTAAAGCAGCTGTGCAGAGTAAAGGAAAATCTGAAAATATGGCGCATTGGGGGTACTTTAAGACTGAGGTTGAGAACCACTGGTCTACAACACGGCCAATCATAGATAGGCAAGTAACGCTTTAAAGCTCAGCCCAAAGCACAAGAAAAAATAAGGGAGGGTCAAATGCTTGTTTCTGTCTAGGAGTAATAGAAGAAGCTGCAATACTTACCTTATTCCTTGCTGCCACTGGTTCCCTCCACCTGTGTCATCAGTGCCTTGCAGTCTCCTCTCTAAAGCCAGCCAAAGATAGATTGAATCTCATCCAGTTCAGCAGGGACCAGCCAAGATTCGATCCATCTATGGGTAGGCTGGTTTTAACCAAGGCGATCCATCGATCGACTTGGGGGCAGGCTGGTTGTACCAAAGACGATCAATCAACTTGAGTACAGCTAGCCTGTCAGCATTTTTATATGCGATTACTGCCTATGGCTATAGCCGCTAGCAGTAATCATTGTGCTCTGCCAGCTGGGAAGGTTCCCTGTGCCCCCCTCCCAACCATGGTGGAAGGAAGGAAAAATCGCATAATATATGGGCTGCTTTAAAGCACTCCTTAGAAATGTTTACCTCCTTAGCACTGCATAGTATGTGATGATGCCGAGAGAGTGTGCCCACAGCCTGGAGCAGGGGAGAGAAGAGGAGAGCCCCAGAGCGAGAGGTATTGTAAACAATATAGCCTCTTTTCCACCTCCTAGAGTTAACAAGCATGTGCCCTTGAAGTGCTGGGAGCATTGAATGGGATGATAAAAATAAAAAACCTGAGTTGGGTTTCTAATTGTAAAAAGTAACTAGCTCTGCCTGGTCTTCTAAATGAAGCCAACACGTCCTCCTTCCTAGTAATATTTTTATCCTAATCATAGTAAAAGGATTGTTCCCTTTTATGGTAAAAGTGAAACCTGTCATGAGAGCGGCATGAGGATTGCCACTGCTGACCTCCTGAAAATGCCAGTTATGTGGCTTTTATGCCAATATGCTGGATTCAATAATTGGAGTCGCTGACCCAGAACAATTACACAGCCTGTGTTTCTCTTCTGTGTACTTCCTCTCGTCAGTGACCATTCGAAACTTCCAAATGTTTCAGACTGGATTATATACTGGTTATGGATGATGTCATTTACATCAATAATTTCTAATTTTCTGCATTATTTTTCCATATAAAAAAAACAACAAAAGTATCAAAAACAAAACACATTTACTTCAAACAAAGAAAGCACAGAGAATGCACACTGTCTAGTTTTACAATACAAAGCAACAGCTCTATGATTACTTTGTACTGCCAGGCATGAGGTTAAAGCAATCTATACTGTTGGCAAAGAGATTTCTTATAATACAGCACTTAACGCTTAATAAATATGGCATTAGGCCATTGTATGATTTAAAAAAAAATATCTGCTGTTCTCAGGCCTGTAGAAATCAATAACCTTAACAGAATGTGGTTATGCAGCCAGGAAAAGTCTGAATAATGCAGTGCGGGCCAATGCCAGGATAAAGATATAGAAAGCTGAGCTAGTTAACACAGGCTCCCAGAGAGCATTGGGAAAGAACAATCGACAAGCTTTTTTTTTTTTAATAAAATGCTCTTTTAGAGGCAGAAAAAACTCACCCGTGACCCCCTCGTGCCACAAACATTTCATGGAAAGGAAACTGTCTGTGAAGATCTCGTTCTATTATATCCAGCCATTTAGGATCACCTGCCATTGAGTCCAGCTCCTACGGGAACAAAAGCAGTATCATGACATTGGAGTCAAAACAATAAAGCAAGACAGTAATATGTTCACAAAGCATTACTAATTCCAAACCCAATTTGAAAGTTCCAGTCTTCGGTCTTGTTCCCTCAAGACAAAAAAAAAAAAAAAAAAAAACGACCTCTACTTATCCAAAAATATCACATGACCACCAACCTCCTCTGGGTCTTCCATCCAGCAGTGACCTCTGGGTGGTGTAAGGCTCGGTTCACATTGCCGTGACCTGAAAGTTGTGCGACTTGAGTACAACTCAGAGAGTGTCTCGATAATCTTCCTGTAAGGTCGGATCCAAATTACATCAATATAGATGAGGATCCCACTTGGAGGCAACTGCCATTAAAGTCTATGGGCACAAGTCGCCTTGAAGTAGTACAGGAATCTTTTTGGAGAGACTTCAGTAGTGCCAATTAAGACAGCTCTCATTAACTAACATGGGATTTAACATGTCACGTGACTTGGGGGGTCTCACAAGTCGATTCCCAATTTGCGGGAGTGTGAACTTAGCCTAAAGCAGCTCAAACATCGTTCCAGCAGTGCTGGCAGACAAGCTCATGGCTACACGGTCTGTAGTTCAGGAGTAGAGAGGGGTAGGGCCATGACTGCCTGTGCATTGACTTCCAACTGAGGTTAGGCGTCATTCAAGCCAAAAATCAAGGGACAGCTACTGTACTTTCTGCGGAACGCACCGCTGAGCTGAAAGTGGGTATCACCATGAAAGTTGTATTTTTTAGTACTACAAAGGTTGAGGAAATTAAGGGCCGGTTCACGTGCGCATCACATTGCTCCCTGCACAACCTCACACTAACAGCTACCAACACGATGAAATGGTACAATTTGATGGCAGCCTTTAATGTGAGGGCCAGCAGGGAGTGGTGCAATGTGCATTTCAGCATTTCATATGGTTTACTTATTTTTCTTTTTAAGCTTTATTTGAAGTGTCACATAGTAATTGCACAGTGCACTGCGGTGTGGTGACATACATTGAAACAAAAAAAGATACTAAAAACATTACCAAGACATACTAGTCATAATGAGGGAGAACCAATAACTTGGTAAAATACCCCCACAATAATTTAATCAAAAAAAGCTATTACCAACCTGCCAATGCTGGCAGGGTATGGTCTCCCTGAGAACAAATGTGCGCATAATTAAAAGGATTACAGATCCAAGGGTTATCTCATGCGGAGACCAGGTTGATAAATAGTAACACGTTTTTGATGTACAAAACACAACCAAATATTTAATTGCTAGACATGCAAGAAATCTGAGGGGCAGTTTGGTACATTTAGAGTTCATACCTACATCAACACCTAACTGGCTCACAACACTTCCGCAATTATGTGGAATGTATCCATGTGGCCACTGTGGTATATGGTCCCATCCACAAAGCAGCAATGTGTTCTCCAGTTCAGGTGGCAGCAGACTATTTCAAATCCGTGACTTTATAAACTGTTCTTCAACATGGGTGGTCTATATGCTGACCTGCCGATGTGGCAAAGCTTTTATTGGAAGGACCAAACATCAGCTGAGGATCCAGATTGGAGAACACATTGGCAGCATCCGGAAAAAGGATAACGAGCGCCCGCTGGAGTTACACTTTTTGGAGACCCATGGTCGAAACCCTGAAGCACGAAGGGAATTTATACCTTAAATCTTCCCCTGAGTAGGGGACATTTGGATACCATACTCAGAAAGAGAAAATGTGGATCTTTCGTCTCAATGCTCTGACGCCTAATGGGCTAAACACTGAGTGTAAGCTTTCAGTCTTTTTGGAGCAATAGCGATTTTCTGTTTTTTTTTAAGCACCATTTAATAGCTATGTAACACCAATGTCCCTAAACACCTTTCCTACAAAACATTACTAACTAGGGCACCTTCTATGAATGGGCGAGGTATGCTCTAGGTTCTGTTGTAAATGTGTTCACCTCTCTTTACCGTGGAATTATCCCCTCTATGCACCACCTATTATTCCATCTATGTGTGTGGATGTCAGATAAGAAAGGAGTGTGCCTGCTGAGGACATCTAGTGGTCACTAATTAAATTGCTTCATTTTATTTGGGTATTTAAGCCCCCTCATTAGCCACTCCTTACTCTGAGGAAGCTTGCGTTCCATTGGCAAGCAAAACACGTCAGTAAGACCTCACAAACGGGGGTGCAGTGCTGACATTAGCACCCACACACACTGAGGCAGGTGATCAGGATCACGCTGATGGATTCATCTACCCGATTGCCCAACTAAGGGTGGCGATATGGTCAAGGAGGCTGGGTCTATGCAGACTGTTTGCTAATCACAGTGGAGCAGCCTTGGTGGACTATTGTGGACCAGGACGTGCTGCCGGAGGGGATCACACTGACTGTGAGTAATCAGGACTTCCCTATTCCCCCTGCTGTGGCAGTTTCCCTGTGTAATTCCACTATCCAGTGTGCCGGATATTTTGTCCTTATGGGGCGCTTTATATTAGCTATTTGAACTGAGATTGCATTGACTGCACAGCTGATCACATGGGTAAAGAGCCATGTCATCGGCTCTTTACCGAGATCGGGGATGCGCTGTGTACCAGGGATACAGCGCACCACCGATCAGCCCAAACGCAGCGAGAGTGGGGGGTCATCCCAGAACAAGAGAGCCACCACGCCGATGTCGTTTGTCTATACGGTGGGCGGGAGGTGGTTGATCTCTTCAATAAGTGCAAAAAATACCAGTTGATCCTGAAAGAAATCCAGTTCTGTTCTGGACACTCGTTAACATTATCCCAAACAATATTGAAGTGGAGCTTTACCCAAAAGTAGAAGTTTAATTTTAAGGCCTCTTCCTTCACTCCCGTTAATGAAATGGCACTTTTGAGGTAGAGGGGAGCAGGTACCTGATTTTGACAAGAAGCCATTCCCACTTCTGCTTTGACCGCCTAGGCGATTGGAACGAAAGAGCTCCTTCACCCCTTCCTCCCTGCAGTAGTAGAAGACTGCAGGACCATTCACAATGCGCAACGCGGCTCGAGAATGCGCAGTGGGCACCCGGCTGTGAAGCCACAAGTTGTCACAGCCGGGTCGCCACAGTTAAGATGCTGGGGACAGAAGACGGGAGGTGAAAACAGCTGGGGTGAGCACAACACTTTATTGTGGGACAAGTGAGTGTGTGTTTATTAAAGGTCAGCAGCTACTGGAGTTTCTATTTAAGTACCCTGCTCAACACACTTCTGTGAACTACAAGACAACTCCCTCCTACATTAAGACAAGGTGGAGCGGGAGGAGTTGTTGCTCCCTACAGCACACATCCTGTACTAGGCATAAGGATAGGAAAGGAGCAGCAACAGACTGATCAGGTATTCTCTCTCCTCTCTCAACATCTTCCTGGTCAGCAAAGGGACTGACCCAGACCATGACATGTGAACACCCAGTCTGCTGACCTTGTAACTTAAAGTGATAGTAAACCCACCCATTTAACAGTTTAAGAACCAGTTACATTTCCGGCACATGCCGGAAATGTAACACTCCCATTGGTTGTGCTCTAAACCAAACTGTGAAACATGATCACATGTGTAGTTGTAGACTAAACAGAGGCCAAGATGGCAGCTTCCTTGGCTGAAAATGATAGGAGGGGTTACTACCAATTTAAGGGAGCATGGTTGGGAGCACTAAAAAAAGCAGCTTAACTGAGTGCTTTTAATGCCCCCCCCCCCAACCACAAGCCTAAATTAACCCTTAAAAATACATATAGCACTCAGACTTGCGGTAGGGGGTTATTAGAAATGCGAGGCTGAGTAAAGGCATTGCACAGGGTTTCTTACATACAAACTATGGATCCTGTTGCACTCAGAAGGCAGTAAGTCCACTAAAACACAACCCAGTTGAGCAAACTGCCAGCAACCACCTGTAATGCACGCAATTGCGGCGCGTTGGTGCACCATTTTTGGAGTTACAGCAGGCAGTGAGGAAGCCTCAAAAGCCTCCTCACCGTCTGTGAAATGCCTCTGACATGTGATCCAAACACAGAAAGCCTTCCAGAGGTGCTGCAGTTTAGATGCAAATTTAAAGTTAGCACTAATGTTTTCTCAGTCAATGCATAATACTGCAATAAATATAGCTTCTGAACTGTGGGAGCGCATGCGCAGATTCGGGTTTGGCCTGAAATTCATTAAATGGCTCCAACTTCTATACTAAGCCCCTACTGCCGCATCCAGGTTAACAGGAGACTCTCCGACCCATCCCCCCTCTCACGTGGCACAAGACAGGGTTGTCCTACCTCCCCACTCCAATACGCCCTGGCTGTGGAACCCTTGGCCATCCCAATTAGAGCCCATCCTAGCATCAGGGGCCTACACAGTGGGCAGATCACAGAAGTCATCAGTCTCTATGTTGACGACATGCTTCTGTATCTGGAGGATTCAGACCCCTCCCTGCAAGCTGTTTTACAGCTTATTAAACATTCCGGGACCTTCTCTGGTCTCCAGATTAACCGGTCGAAATCCCAAATTTTACCTATTCACACCAGCGCCCCCACAGCTGAGCAAGCAGCCCTGCCTCTAATTAGAGCTAGCACCATCAAATACCTTGGCATCCAAATCTCCCGTTCCCTAACCGATTATATTGATCTCAATCTAAAGCCCCTAGGTGATCTCCTCAAAACCAAAATGCAAACCTGGTCCCGCCTCACACTTGGGGTCGTGGGACGCATTCATTTAGTAAAAATGATTCTCCTCCCAAAGCTACTCTATATTTTCTGGTATGCCCCCCTTTTCATCCCAGTACGTATGATAAAAGCCATGGAGTCGATTATCAATACCTTTATCTGGGGCCCCTCTCACCCCTCTCAACTGTCCTGGAGAGTCCTGAAAAACCCAACTAACTTGGGGCGGCACCACAGTCCCTGACCTTCCCCTTTACTACATAGCCTCTCAACTCTCCCACTTTTACTACTTCCATCATGAGGATAGGAAAAGATACATCACCTTGACTTGCCACCGTCCACCTCATCTAGTTATCCACCCCTTCCAGATCCTATTTCGTGGCCTCTGCGGGGAGTCTCCCACAGGCAACCAAGCTTCTTTGGTCATTCACCATCGCAAGGTCTGGCAACTTGCCCTACAGCGCATCGGTGCCCCCAAGCTCCATTCTTACCTCGCCCTTACCCGCAACTGCCTGAAATGTCCTCTATCCCTGACCGCGACATCTGGATTGCCAGGAGAATAATATACCTCTCAAAGGTCATAGATAGCGGGGCAGTTAGAACATTCCAATCCCTCAAGGACCAGTACTCGCTCCCTAACCACATGCTGTTCCATTATCTCCAGCTCCGCCATACCCTGAATTCCCAATTCAATGGCTCCATCTCTACCCTTGAATGGCTGCCCCTGGTGGAGGCCATGTTGGGTCGGGACCCTAAAAAGCACATATGCCAGTTCTACAACTACCTCATGCCATGCCAACTTAGGGCTCGTTGGGTGGCAGATGTTGGAGATATGGAAGACAATAACTGGGATGAGGCACTCGCCAACTGCAAACTAGTCTCCCCTAAGCGTTCAGATCGCCTCACCCATTTGTATATCCTGCACAGATCCTACATCACACCTTGCCATATTCACAAATACAACCCCAACTACAATCTCCACTGACCGAGGTGCGGCGACGCAGAAAGCACCTTATTCCACCTGCTGTGGTCATGCCCCTCCATCCAGGGATACTGGTTGCAAATCAATTTTCTCCACGATCAAATGGGTACTCCCCTGACCATGTGCCCCCACCAATGTATACTGGGGATCCTCTCCCTACCTGAGGAAGAGAAATATCTCAATATATTCCTACAGGAGACCCTATTTCTTGCCAGAATGCAGATAGCCAGAATTTGGCTACGAGAAACACCCCCTCACTATACAACAATGGATCAAAGCGGTCAATGATGTTCTCCCCTTCAAAAAGGTCCTATATGCCCATAGAGGCTGCCTTGATAAATCTCAAGATCTGGGACAGGTGGTTGGAGGACCCCTCTACCTGCAATGATGTGGAAGATCTTTAATATGTCTCTCGCAATATCCACTGTACAGTTTGTCATTATTGTTGTGATTTAAGCATTTCCATTAGCAAAATTACCATCCCACATGCTGTCTTTGTATAACACCTGTTGTACACATGTCATTTCCCACTATCCTTCTTGTAGTGCACGTTGCACTTTGCCTATATAATGTCTTAACCTCTTTGTATTTCAAACTCAATAAAACTTTGTTTTACGATTAGAAAAAAAAATATATATAGCTTCTGCCTGGAGATCAGCTTTAAAACTAGAATTAGCATTTTTTTACATCAGTATATACTTACAGCAAATTTATGGGGGCTCTGGTCCATCCTTACTCTGCTTCCAGAAAGGTACTGCCATGCTCTGCCACGCAAGGATGGTGGTATTCCCTTTTGACACCTCAGCTTTATCTGCAGAACAAAAACTCCCTGTTACTCTAAAATCACAAATAATCAGAGACTAAAAGTCTAATGCAGTAAGGAGAAGATGCTCATTGCACTCCAAAGAAACTTTCCTGTAACATCATCAAGGGATCTGAATGATCTTATGCATATAAGCATCAAAGGAATTTAATTTAAGCCCAATCTGGATATTATCAACCCTCCTCCCACCCCACACTAACCACTGGTATGGGATAAGAAAAAAAAGAAAAAAAAAAGAAAAAAAAGTTGGTCCTTCTCTCCGTTTACTTCCTGTCCTTTACTGCCTAATGTGCACACCTCCTAGTGATGAAGGCAACACTTCCAGAGGACAGACCCTTTCCCACAAGCTGCAAAAGTAGGAGAATAGGGATGGTGAAGTGACCAGTGCCCATGAAGATAAAGAGTCCATTCCCCAGGGCAGGATATTAGCTTTGCACATAGGAAATGGACTTTGATCCAGTACATTTCAGCATAATTTTGGAAGAGGTGTTTGAAATCAAGACTGAGGAGTAAGGTAATCGATGCACAATGTAATAATTAAAATTTCATTTTTGCCTGGAGTTGGGTTTTCAACGATCAACAGTTAATCTAAAGTAGACCTGTTAAAAACCTGTGCAGTTCACAAAGATGACAAAAAAATAAAAAGAAGACACCTTCAGTGAAAACTAGATGTCCAAGCAATCAGAAGGAAGATTTATATTGGCAAGTGGATTCATAATTCAGTTATTGAGTGGTTCTAATGTGGAGGGGATTCTATGCAATGATACTTAAATTGGTTGTAAACCCTTACATATACCTAGTGAAGTGACAAGCCTCGGGTGATGCAGAGATTAAACAAATCCTCCTACATAAGTTATACCGGTTTATCTGCACCCATCTCTTCTCCAGAGTCTCCTAAAACACAGATCAAATGCAATTTCTCAGAAGTAGAAGGCAGGGGGCAGGAATCTGAAGTCACACACACCGCACAGATAAAGTACAGAGCTCAGGGAAACCTGAGTGGAGGGAATTAACACATCCCCCTCTACACTGAATCAAGGGTAAATATACACATCTAAGGGAGTCAGTCGTCAGCAATGTGCAAGGGGTAGGTTCACCCGGAATGCTGTGGATCGGGGGTCGGCAACTCGTCGAAAGCAGGTAGGTGACAGGTAGACAGGGAACAGGTCTGCGCCACTGACCCCTGCCTCCTACTGCTAGCTACTGGTCTTCTCTCCACCCTCAACCCCCTCCGCCGAGCCTTCGGTTCTCCTTGCTCCCTCCCCTCCTGCCTCCTCCGCCGCTGTCATCAGTGAACAGATGAGAGAGAGAGAGAGAGAGAGAGAGAGAGAGAGAGAGAGAGAGAGAGAGAGAGAGAGAGAGAGAGAGAGAGAGAGAGAGAGAGAGAGAGAGAGAGAGAGAGAAAGCACAACTCAGGACGGAGAATGGGTGGAGGAGCTGGCCAAATTAACTTTTCTAGTTAACCCGCAGGTGATTGGTTGCTTAGGACCTAGCAGTCAATCAACAGCTTGTTAATATGAAAAGTCACTCGGCCATCTTCTGCTCCCGCCCCCTGTACAAAACTGTACTGCCTCTTGGTCTCATGTGTGAACAGGTAGGATGCTATGGAACAATGCAAAGGGAAGGAAGAGCGACCCGCACTCCCGATCCCTGCATTCTGAGCAACGCGCACTCCCAATCCCTGCATTCTGAGCAATGCGCACTCCCAATCCCTGCATTCTGAGCGACGCGCACTCCCGATCCCTGCATTCTGAGCGACGCGCACTCCCGATCCCTGCATTCTGAGCGACGCGTACTCCCGATCCCTGCATTCAGAGCGCCACGCACTCCTGATCCCTCCCTGCATTCTGAGCGCCACGCACTCCCGATCCCTGCATTCTGAGCGCCACGCACTCCCGATCCCTCCCTGTATTCTGAGCGCCACGCACTCCTGATCCCTGAATTCTGAGCATAAAGCACTCTCAAACCCTGCACTCTGTTCTATTACTTTTTTATGTTCACTGCGTTCGCGATCTATATTTGGGGTTAACAATGTATCATCACCCGCAGTAGATCACAAAGGCAGTATGTTTTGAACACGGTGCAGGAAACACACATGGAACATGGTTTCTGGCTTTGTGTTCTGGTGGGAACGGGCCCTAACAGGACACTGTGCCTGGTGATCTTTGTCTTTATCAGTGTTAAAGTAGATCTCCATCTCTTCAAGGCTGCCTACCCCTGGCCTAGAATGATTTATATCAGGTGACTCATGCAGATAGCAGGGGGAAGAAATCACAGAGAGAAAATCACAATCAGTGCTCTGAATAGAGACAAGTACACACTATAGATGGATGAGCTTTGTTCACATTTCATGTTGGACCACTTTTTTCATTTATGATGAGCCTCGAGTGCTACTTATGAAGCAACAAATACTGTACATAAAAAATAAAGTCAAATGATTGTTTGTTTTCTCTGTAAAGGTAACCGAAAAAAAAAAAAAAAAACTAATTTTTGACTGCCCTCACATTTTCTAACAGGAATTGTATTATTTGTGGTCTGCCTAGCAGCAGATATGACACCACCAGACTCTTTCCCACAACTGAAAAGTTCTGACTTTCAGCTATGGCCTTGAGCTACAAGAAGTAGATTTGGTGATGGCGTTATATTAACAAAAAAAAAACCCACACCTTTTTCTTTACATTGCATGTGCAGGCATGGTTTGCAAATGGGCTTCACTTCATTGACTGTTTTACAAAGTAGTTTGGTCAGCTGTGTAAAACCATACCGCATTTCATGTAGAGTGTGTGGTCAGAGGCATAATAAATAACTGAGCAAAGTTGGTCTAGACAATGCACCAATGCACTGCCCTGCAGTCTTTGAGTATATCACAGCTGAGTGTCTTTCTATCTTCTGCAGACGTCAATCAGCGAGAATCACGAGGGGCAGGATTGAACTTGTATAGGAGCATCCAGTTCCCAACAATTACTGTAACAGCAGGAGATCAAACCACAGACTGCCTTTAGGTTTATACCATATAGGTCTTTGTCCAGGCTCAGCAGTGCCGTGGCATGTAAAAAATGCTTTTAGCAGCAGTATTCTACATTATCTCTGTACATCAAAACAGAGGCTGCTCTTCCAGATACTAATATCACAACTTTAAATGATGGATGCTGCATTGAAATGTTACGGGTGTTAATCGCTATATACTGCAGAACGTTTGTATTATTTAGTATGGTGTAATTCAACCTTTGCGCAACAAAACCAAAAGACATTCCAAACTCAACTCTGTTAGGACCTACAGGAAATAATGATGTGCCTTGACGGGATTCTGAAGCTTACACATGTATTTGCAAACGAAACCAGTGTTTTTAACGCATATTGTTAAACAGGATAATTTGGTTGGTTGCAGGCTGGTCAGTAAGTTGAGCTGGGAATTTCTTCTTGTTTTGGCATGCGTTGGCCTTCCATGTGCTCCTTGCTGCGAAGGCCAGTTATGGATGGGGGCAATGGCCATTTGATTGTACTGTTAGAAGACTGGTGAGGGGACACACTGGACAACTTTGTTGTCATAGTGTTATATGTTGGGTGCCCAGTGCGCCCCTGTGCCTTTGAGGAGGGGTGGGCTCCTTCCGGGCTCACATGCCCTCTGCCTATTCATTATAATGAATGTGCTTCCATAGTGGAGGCTCTCGAAATTTAGAGTTAGGACTACAGATACAGGGGTGCCTTGACGAGGCTCTCTAGCTTACGCATATGTTTGCAAATATGTGCAAACTAAACCCCTGTTTTTAATGCATACTGTTAGACAGGATAATTTGGTTGGTTGCAGACTGATCGGTAAGTTGAGCTTGGAATTTCTTTGGTCTTGTTTCGCATGCGTTGCCCTTCCATGTGCTCATTGCTGCAAAGGCCAGTGGCCCTTTGTTTGTACAATTAAAACATGTAACCCAGTTTCATTTAGTGTTGCTTAAAAATGGTTCAAACACTTTGGTATTTAGAAAACAATGTTAAATCTAGATTCTGTTTTATTGACCTTTACGCAGGTCTCAGCCTCACGTGAACTTGCCGATCTTTCCAGCCAAACCATGGCCCATTATGATGATCCACATAGGAAATGGGATGTTGCTTAAACAATATTTAAGGACCTAGAAATAAAAGTATATCCCAAAACAAGGTGCTCTGAACACACCCTAGCATGCTGCACCCAGATGACTGGGTGAGGGTGTGTGATTATCAGATAGTGCAACATAAACATAGGACTCTACCTTTTTGTGCCTTTTTGCCATCCATTTATCCCAGTTTGAAAGCATGTCCAGCCATTTTGCTTCCCTCTGTCGTAACACGTCAACTGGCACCTCCTCTTCCCTGTGAAAGGAAAACATTTGCTTTACAACACATATGGGCCAATTCAAAGTACAATGTGGGATGCAGACCGGAGAAGCCAAATCAAAATTCAAGTGGGGAAAACCAAAAAAATAAAATATTGCAGTTTATCAATCCTCAAAATAATAAAAAAAATAAAAAAATTATGAAAACACACTACCCCTGCCCCTTGCTGATTTACCTCCGTTGGACCATTAGCTTTCACTGCTCACGCAGCCTGTGCAGCTATCCAGGGATTTAAAAATGCGGTCTTATTTCCTTGGGCTCCATTCACATTTGGTGTTTGGGATCTTTGCACTGCAATTGCCAAAGACAGGTTTGAGTGGCAATTATTTTGATTGGCACCTAAAATACGGTGTGGTTTTGGCATGATAAATCTCATGGCAATAGCAGCAAACCACAACGCGCAAAGCTTGTGGCCCAAAAGAATCTCCTGCTTCTTTTTGGACATCAAGCTTTACGGTTTGCAGCAATAAATCTTTGCAAAACTGATCCGTATTTTAGGCACCATTGAAAATGGATGGCACGCAAACCTGCGTCTTGCGACTGCAATGCAATTCTGCCTGAGATCCCAAAACGGCAAATGTAAATGGAGCCTTAGAGACAATGGGGTTGATTTATTAATACTGGACAGTGCAAAATCAGGTACAGCTGTGCATAGAAAACCTCAAAAATCAGCTTCCAGGTTTTTTGCCTTGGTCACATCAGGCCGTTTTGACATGTCAAATCGCCAGCTACAGCACCATCCGAATTGGTGCGAAACAGAGATTCCCAAAAGTAGTTCCTGTACTACTTTGACGACTTCGGGGGGCAATGTGAATAGACATCTGCGCATGAACTTGCCCCTCAAATTGCCCCTGAAGGTCAGACTGCATTGATGGTTTGAAATTGTGTGAGTTCAGCAGAGCTTGAACGATTTCAAACCCACCCTCAATGTGAACGTGGGCTTTTTGTCAAAGCTTAATGGAACAAGCTGAGGTTAGAAGCCAATTGGCTACCATGCACAGCTGCTACAGACTTTGCACTTTCCAGTTTTAGAAAATCACCCTTAATGGGACAGATCAGGATTCTGATTAGTCAACGCTGGCACGCAACTGCTTTGACCCACTTTGATCTGTCCCAGCATTCCTAAGGAAAGAAGGGGAAGAAAACCGCAGCTTTCAAATCCCTGGACTGCTGCACCAACCGTGTAAGCAGTAAAATCTGATCATCCGTCCTTTTCATCTTTTTGTGCAAAGATGAACTTACACTTCAAATGTTGTGGCTGCACTTAGATTAAACAGAAATGTGGTGGCTGCATTATTTTCTTTATGATCCCCCCCTCCCCCATTTATTTTCACCCGGTGATCCTGCCAGTAATAAACTTCCTAAGACCCCTTTCACACTGAGGCGCTTTACAGGCGCCATTTAGCTAAAAATAGAACCTGTAAAGTGCCTCAAAAATCACTCCCCATCCACCCCAATGTAAAAGCCGGAGTGCTTTCACACTGGGGCGGAGCGTTTGCAGGACGTTACAAAAAGTCCTGCAAGCCGCATCTTTGGAGCGGTGCGGTGAGATACCGCTCCTCCACTGCCCCTGCCCATTGAAAATAATGAGGTAGCATTCTGAAGCTCCCACCGTCGTAGCACCGCTAATACAGCGGTAAATCGCTAACGCCCCACCGCCATCAGTGTGAAAGTGCCGTTAAGGTGTCTCCACTCTGGACTGAGAATCAACAGAGACACCTTTGGACAGCAGCATTGTTAATCTGTAGAGAGGGTAGTGTTAGATGACTCGCAGATTTAGATGGACTTGACTAACAAATTAAAGCCAAACTCCAGCTACCACTTTTTTTCCTTTTGGTTTAAAGGTTTAACATAATTGAATAAAATGTTGACCATTGTAAGCACCCCTGTCAGTGTTAAATGGTTAGGCTTTTTGTGCCGGGAGCAGACGTACAGCTCTTTGCTCAGTTTGGAGGAATTTGTTTACTGTCCCCGCAATGCTGCTCCCCCTCCTAATGACTGTCATCTTTAACGGTTTGATTTGTGTATCTTCCCCCTCTTTGTTATTACTAATTTTCACATTTATACTGTAGCTGTTATATTTCTTTTTTTTTGTCTGCTACCAATAAAAAAGGAATTACAAAAAAAAAAAAAAAATGGTTTTGTTCAACCCCTTGACTGCTACTTTGGGTTGACAGCTTGGTCTGTTAAAGGAAGTTAGAAAAAGAACTTACGGGCTGGATGATCAGGTCAAAATAAAAAATAAAAAAAAAAACCTAAGTGAAAAAAAGAAAACAAATGCAGCCACACCTAAGGATTGGTAAGCTGCAGCATGATAAATATATGTTTTTAGGTTTTCAAACTGCGAATTTTATTTTAACTGTTGACTAGTCTCAAATAACTGCTGCACTCCTTTATTACAAATACAGACCATTGATTTTACACAGACTTGTACCGTGACTGTTTAATTGCAGCTGTAATACATGTCACACAACTATTTGGTCTATAGTAAAAAGTAGGAGACGGGGTGATGATATAAGAAAGCATCTGGTACTAATGCATAACGAAAGGACGTGGCAGTCTGAGAAGTAATAACATCCTACACACATATCCAGTTCTGTATACAGATAACTGCCTGTAACTCATGGAGGATGACTGAGAACAGAGTCCAATAAATGATTCATTACTTTATTACAAGACTTGTGCTTCCGCCACATAGGAAACTACATTTAAAGAGAAACTCCAGATTTGTTGAGCAAAAAATATCCTCCAAGTCAACTACGCATATCTAGAAGGGATCCTTCGTATACCCAGAAGTATGCAGAAATATGAAGCTCTGTCTGTACTGTAATAGTCAGTCCCAGTATTGTAAAAAGTACTATGGCCTGCCATCCTTTTATACACGCAAGCAATTAGCCAAAAAGTAAACTTTCAGTGTTTAATTAACACAGCTGCCTCCCAATGGGGGTTATTTACTAAAACTGGAGAGTTCAAACCATGGTGCAGCGCTGCATAGAAACCAATCAGCTTCCAGGTTTTGAAACAAGCTTGAAGTAGTTGTAAAGGCATTCTATGCATTAAGAGTAAAAAAAAAAAAACCTTCTGTGTGTAGCAGCCCCCCTAATACTTACCGGAGTCCCATTCTCTATCCAGCAATGTGCACGAGTGCCTCAGCCGTTCCTTCTGATTGGCTGAGACACAGCAGCGGCGCCACTGGCTCTCGCTGCTGTCAGTTAGCCAATCAGGAGAGGGGGAGTGGGGTCTAACCGCGGCTAAATTTCTCAATGATATGTAGATATTCGCCAGCAAACCAAGGATCATCAATTTCATCCAAACTTTTTTTTATTCAAAGAATGATCACATCACAAAACTGTGTAGTGCAATGTTTCAGAGCCACGTAGGACCCCCTCCGTCAGACATGTGTCATCACATGCCTGATGAAGGGGTTCTGCATGGCTTCAAAATGTTGCACTACACCGTTGTGTTGTGATCATTCTTTGAATAAAAAAATGTTTGGATGAAACTGGTGATCCTTAGCGTGGTGGCAAATATCTACATATCATATAGGTTCCAGTAACTAGCTGGCTGTGGCTACAGCACCCAGTATTAAAAGAGCTTATTCCAGGAATGTGTGCGATGAGAATATGGACAGCAGTGCATGTCTAAATGGACACACCGAGCTGCAGCTTGGGTGCCCCTCGGCAGTTGGGAGGGGACAGGGGCACCCGAGGGGACCGAGAAGTGGAGGATCTGGGCGGCTCTGTGCACAACCACTGCACAGAGCAGGAAAGTATGACATGTTTGTTATTTTTAAAGATAAAAAAATTAGACTTACAGTATGTCACAAAAGTGAGTACACCCCTCACATTTTTGTAACTATTTTATTATATCTTTTCATGTGACAACACTGAAGAAATGACACTTTGCTACAATGTAAAGTAGTGAGTGTACAGCTTGTATAACAGTGTAAATTTGATGTCCCCTCAAAATAACTCAATACACAGCAATTATTGTCTAAACCGCTGGCAACAAAAGTGAGTACACCCTTAAGTGAAAATGTCTAAATTCAGCCCAAAGTGTCGTTATTTTGTGTGGCCACCATTATTTTCCAGCACTGCCTTAACCCTCTTGGGCATGGAGTTCACCAGAGCTTCACAGGTTGCCACTGGAGTCCTCTTCCACTCCTCCATGACAACATCACAGAGCTGGTAGAGACCTTGCACTCCTCCACCTTCCCTTTGAGGATGTCCCACAGATGCTCAATAGGGTTTAGGTCTGCAGACATGCTTGGCCAGTCCATCACCTTTACTCTCAGTATCTTTAGCAAGGTAGTGGTCGTGTGTTTGGGGTGATTATGTTGAAATACTGCCCTGCGGCCCAGTCTCCAAAGTGAGGGGATCATGCTCTGCTTCAGTATGTCACAGTACATGTTGGCATTCATGGTTCCCTCAATGAACTGTAGCTCCCCAGTGCTGGCAGCACTCATGCAGCCCCAGACCATGACACTCCCACCGCCATACTTAACTTTAGGCAAGACACCCTTGTCTTTGTACTCCTCACCTGGTTGCTGCCACACATGCTTGACACCATCTGAACCAAATAAGTTTATCTTGGTCTCATCAGACCATAGGACATGGTTCCAGTAATCCATGTCCTTAGTCTGCTTGTCTTCATCAAACTGTTTGCAGGCTTTCTTGTGCATTATCTTTAGAAGTTTCCTTCTGGAATGACAGCCATGCAGACCAATTTGATGCTGTGTGCGGTGTATGGTCTGACCACTGACAGACTGGCTCCCCACACCTTCAAACTCTGCTGAGCACATGCACTCAACTTCTTTGGTCAACCATGGCGAGGCCTGTTCTTAGTGGAACCTGTCCTGTTAAAGTGCTGTATGGTCTTGGCCACCTTGCTGCAGCTCAGTTTCAGGGTCCAGGCAATATTCTTATAGCCTAGGCCATCTTTATGTAGAGCAACAATTCTTATTTTTAGATCCTCAGAGAGTTCTTTGCCATGTTCAACTTCCAGTGACCAGTACGAGAGAGTGAGAGCGATAACACCAAATTTAACATACCTGCTTCCCATTCACACCTGAGACCTTGTAACACTAATGAGTCACATGACACCGGGGAGGGAAAATGGTTAATTGGGCCCAAATTGGACATTTTCCCTTAGGGGTGCACTCACTTTTGTTGCCAGCGGTTTAGACATTAATGGCTGTGTGTGGAGTTATTTTGAGGGGACAGCAAATTTACACTGTTATATAAGCTGTACACTCACTACTTTACATTGTAGCAAAGTGTCATTTCTTCAGTGTTGTCACATGAAAAGATATAATAAAATATTTACAAAAATGTGAGGGGTGTACTCACTTTTGTAAGATACTGTATAACCTTTAGCGCAGAACCTTTTATGTTATTTGCTTACACTACGGATCAGGTGTGCTTGCTGCTTTTTCCTTTTGCCCATTTATTTATTTTATCTGCCTTGTTTACATAGGCAGACCGCTGTTCTGTCATTCTTCTGAACGATCGCTGGTGGCCGTACCTGCTGATTGGCTCCCGCTGTGTCCAATCACAGTGGGAGTGGGTCCCCGGCGCCCTAGACCAGGAAGTCGTGAACAACGTACAGGTTACGCTGTTTCTCGCAGCCGGACCGCCCTGCCACAGTAAATGTGCGGTGGGCGGTCCGGTTTCCTTTTTCTAGTACAATTTGAATTCTTAAGGAGCGAGGCTGTTAATATCTATGGGGGAGAATGTTAAATGACCGACGACGTAATATTTGACCGTGTAAATTGTAAGAGGGGGTATCTATAATTGTCGGAGCGAGGAATTCTTAAGTTTAACATGATCTTTTTCCTTTGGCCTGGCGGGTGGCGTGTAAATGACACCGTCCCGCCAGGCCGACGCTCTTTGTCGCATTGGACATGCAACAAGTGCTGAAGGACCAGATCCCGCGGCCCCTGGGTGAGGGTGACACTAACCTGTGTCGCCCTCGGTTAGTCGTCCATGCCGGTGGTCGCTAGCAAGTCTT
>BLSH010382049.1:92696-103172 GCA_018402905.1 Glandirana rugosa | reverse complement strand
TATAGGTTCCAGTAACTAGCTGGCTGTGGCTACAGCACCCAGTATTAAAAGAGCTTATTCCAGGAATGTGTGCGATGAGAATATGGACAGCAGTGCATGTCTAAATGGACACACCGAGCTGCAGCTTGGGTGCCCCTCGGCAGTTGGGAGGGGACAGGGGCACCCGAGGGGACCGAGAAGTGGAGGATCTGGGCGGCTCTGTGCACAACCACTGCACAGAGCAGGAAAGTATGACATGTTTGTTATTTTTAAAGATAAAAAAATTAGACTTACAGTATGTCACAAAAGTGAGTACACCCCTCACATTTTTGTAACTATTTTATTATATCTTTTCATGTGACAACACTGAAGAAATGACACTTTGCTACAATGTAAAGTAGTGAGTGTACAGCTTGTATAACAGTGTAAATTTGATGTCCCCTCAAAATAACTCAATACACAGCAATTATTGTCTAAACCGCTGGCAACAAAAGTGAGTACACCCTTAAGTGAAAATGTCTAAATTCAGCCCAAAGTGTCGTTATTTTGTGTGGCCACCATTATTTTCCAGCACTGCCTTAACCCTCTTGGGCATGGAGTTCACCAGAGCTTCACAGGTTGCCACTGGAGTCCTCTTCCACTCCTCCATGACAACATCACAGAGCTGGTAGAGACCTTGCACTCCTCCACCTTCCCTTTGAGGATGTCCCACAGATGCTCAATAGGGTTTAGGTCTGCAGACATGCTTGGCCAGTCCATCACCTTTACTCTCAGTATCTTTAGCAAGGTAGTGGTCGTGTGTTTGGGGTGATTATGTTGAAATACTGCCCTGCGGCCCAGTCTCCAAAGTGAGGGGATCATGCTCTGCTTCAGTATGTCACAGTACATGTTGGCATTCATGGTTCCCTCAATGAACTGTAGCTCCCCAGTGCCGGCAACACTCATGAAGCCCCAGACCATGACATTCCCACCTCCATGCTTGACTGTAGGCAAGACACACTTGTCCTTGTGCTCCTCACCTGATTGCTGCCACACACGCTTGACACCAGCTGAACCAAATAAGTTTATCTTGGTCTCATCAGACCATAGGACATGGTTCCAGAAATCCATGTCCTTAGTCTTCTTGTCTTCAGCAAACTGTTTGTGGGCTTTCTTGTGCATCATCTTTAGAAGAGGCTTCCTTCTGGGACGACAGCCATGCAGCCCAATTTAATGCAGTGTGTGGCGTATGGTCTGAGCACTGACAGGCTGACCTCCCACTCCTTCAACCTCTGCAGCAATGCTGGCAGCACTTGTACGTCTATTTCCCAAAGACAACCTTTGGATATGATGCTGAACACGTGCACTGAACTTCTTTGGTTGACCATGGCGAGGCCTGTTCTGAGTGGAACCTGTCCTGTTAAACCGCTGTATTGTCTTGGCCATCATGCTGCAGCTCAGTTTCAGGGTCTTGGCAATCTTCTTATAGCCTAGGTAATCTTTATGTAGAGCAACAATTCTTTTTTTCAGATCCTCAGAGTTTTTTGCCATGAGGTGCCATGTTGAACTTCCAGTGACCAGTATGAGAGAGTGAGAGCGATAACACCAAATTTAACACACCTGCTCCCCATTCACACCTTTGACCTTGTAACACTAACGAGTTACATGACACTGGGGAGGTAAAATGGCTAACTGAGCCGATTTGGACATTTTCACTTAGGGGTATACTCACTTTTGTTGCCAGTAGTTTAGACATTAATTGCTGACCATTGAGTTATTTTGAGTGGACAGCAAATTTACACTGTTATACAAGCTGTACACTCACTACTTTACATTGTAGCAAAGTAATTTCTTCAGTGTTGTCACATGAAAAGATAGAATAAAATATTTACAAAAATGTGAGGGGTGTACTCACTTTTGTGAGATACTGTAAGTATCACTTTAAGTTAGAAGCTGATTGGTTACTATGCACAGCTACACCAGATTCTGAGTGCTCCAGTTCTAGTAAATCTCCCCCACTGTGACATCCCTGTGTGTGCACGGCCCCAAAAGCACCCATAAGGTGAGTTTGGGGACACACACACCCGAACAAATGTCGCACTGGGACACAGCAGCTGTGTTCCAAAGAAAACAATGGGGCGCCTGATTTAGCTGTGTCCCCCGTGCAGGGCCATCTCTTACCACCACGGAAATGCACAGGTGTTGCGTACATCCCTGAGACGGTAAAAGATGGCCCTGCATGGGGGACACAGCTAACTACCCCTTGTGAGTGAGGCCTAAAATACATGGCATCTCTGTGCAACTTTTATATGAACAAAGAACTTCTAACCATGGACAAATCCATTACCTACAAAACCTCAGTCCAAAGGAAGGATCCCATGAATGGTGCATTCATACCTCCGCTATTTGGTGCGTAGTATTAAAAAAAAGGAACTCGCTCACTGCATCATTGGTGCATGAAAACACACCTTAGATAGGCAAGAATGGTAACGCATGTAAAATGTGTCAATGATGCACCATAGAAAGGACTGAATGATGCTCAAGAGATTCTGCATCTTTAAAAGCAAAAAGCGATTAAGGGGTTTTTTTTTTTTTCTTCTTTTTCCTAATATAGGAATTTTTGGATTAGAAATCAGGTCGCTATTCTAGGATTTTTTTTTTTGTTGTTACCGTAATTGTCTCCACTGAAGGACAAAAACAAAACAATACTTTCCACACCAATAAACATTGGGGAAACCAAGCAAGCATAAAGCGATAATGGTTCATTTGCATACAATGAACAGGAACCTGTTCACTATAGCGTTCAGTGTAGAGGAAATGGCTGCACGTGCACACGGCGTAAACAACTGCACACTACAGGAGCACGCTTACTGCTTGGCTACAACAGTGTGATACTGGGCCAGCAACAGCTGATATCAGACAGATGCAAACTAATGTAAGTCACAATAAATCCCTTTGGTTTCTAAAAATGTAATGTAATCCAAGCAACAAAAGTTACAACTAAAGAAAAGAAAAAAAAAAAAGTAAAAAAAAAATGTATAATTTTGGGTATTTGAACGTTTGGATTGTTTTAACAAGAGCCATTGGTTGTATTCAAAAAGACAATATAAATATAAAGTGCTGAGTAAATGGATGGTGCCTATAGTACCTATAATAAATAAGGTAATCAAAAGACTAGTAACTTTGCAAAGACCTTCAACTGCAAAGAATGTGAATGCCTATTTAACACTCCACGGTGATCAAAAAGCGAACAGCTGGTAGACAGTTGGGACGTATATACTGATAGGTCTCAGGGACATTCATACCGGTAAAACATGAGGAGTTCTATTATTCATCCTACAATTGAAAACTTAGGTTGGGTAGTAAAAAAAAAAAAAATCGTAGTTTCCAATTATGGGATGTAGGCTGTAATATGGAGATCGGTATGATTTGTATTCTACACTTTTGTCTTCTGCACTTCCTGAAGAAGCAGTATATGTATAATGTGAAATGCGTTGAAAAAAAATCAGATCTAGCTCTCGGAAGAGGAAAAGAAAGGGTTTCTGTACAATAAATAATTGTGAGTAGCTGGTTGGTGGGGTATAATAGGGCAATAATTGGGTGGAAGAATTTCAATGCTTTAAATGAATGTTCTACATACAAAAAAAGGGAAAGCTGATGCGGGATCATATTGAAGAGGCCCCTAAAAAAGTCCCATTGTTCATATTCTTTAAACGTGATACCATTTTTCATAGGGATGTGGTTCACATATAAGAAGATGGTTGGTCCAGGATTAGAATCAATTTATTTAAAGCGTTTAACTCAAAAAAAAAAAAAAAAACTGCTCCTGTCTCTTTAACCACTTCAGCCCCGGAAGGATTTCCTGCTTTAGGACCGGAGCCCTTTTTGCGATTCGGCACTGCATCGCTTTAACTGACAATTGCGCGGTCGTGCGGCGTTGTACCCAAATGAAATTTGCGTCCTTTTTTTCCCACAAATAGAGCTTTCTTTTGGTGGTATTTGATCCCCTCTGCATCATTTCTGATCGCCGCTATAAACAAAAGAAGAGCGACAATTTTGCAAAAAAACCCAAATTTCTTACTTTTTGCTAGAATACAAATCCGTTTTTGGTCGATTTATATTCTTCCTCATATTTGCGATAAAAAAAAAATCGCAATCGGCGTTTATTGATTGGTTTGCGCAAAAGTGGTCGCGTTTACAGATGATGAGAATTCATTTTTGGGGGTTTTTTTTTTTTTTTACTAGTAATGGCGGCGATCTGCGATTTTTTGCGGCACTGCGATATTTCAGCGGACATGTGGGACTATTTTGACACTTTTTTGGGACCATTGGCATTTATACAGCGATCAGTGCTATAAAAATGCACTGATTACTGTGTAAATGCCATTGGCAGGGAAGGGGTTAACCTGCAGGGGGCGCTCTAAGGGTTAACTGTGTTCCCTGGGCGTGTTCTAACTGTAGGGGGACTGCCCTGGCTGGGGAAGGGAAGTGGTCACAGCCTTCGTATACAGGAAGGCTGTGATCACAGCCCTTCCCCCTTCACACAGAGCGGAGGTCCGTGTTTACTTACACGGACCTCTGTTCCTCCGCTCGGGGGGGCCATCGCGGGTAGCCGGCGGCAATCGAAGCCGCCGCACCCGCTCCCTGGCCCTCCCCGAACACAGTGAGCTAGGCTCGTGAGCGCGGCCGCCGTCATATGACGGCGATTTGCGCTCACGAGCCACCTTGCCGCCGTCAATTGCCGATCGGCGGTCGGGAAGGGGTTAATGTGCAATTAGCAGCAGGGTGCTTTTGCTTTTTAAATTAGCTCTCTGTATCCCCTAAAATACCTGTTTGATAATGCCAGGTCATGATGCCCCCGAGTGCCAACTCCCCTTATCATATTAGATCAGTGGTTCTCAACTCCGGTCCTCGGGACCCACTAACAGGCCAGGTTTGCAGGATAACTGAAATACATCACAGCTGATATCATTTGCTGCTCAGTGATTGCAGTATTCTAGTCTGCATCTCCCCAAGGTAATACTTAAAATCTGGCCTGTTGGTGGGTCCCGAGGACCGGAGTTGAGAACCACTGTATTAGATGATCCTGAGAGCCTGTGGTCTGTACAGTCTGTCATTAGCAGCTCTCCTATGCCTGCCTTCAGCTCCCCCCTCCTCCCCCACCCTGTCAGCAAGTAGAGTCCCTTCTCTGCTCTCATAATTAACTTTAAAAGCCCCCATCCCTTCTGTATTAGAAGTTCCCCGTGTCTGTGTTATATCATAAATAGGCTTATCTATATAGATAACACTCTGGCTTCCTACAGACAGCTCGCTCTCTCTCCTCTCCGGCTGACTTCAGCAGCAATGCTCGGCCCCACCCTCAGGAATTCTTGGCTGAGCAGAGAAGAGGAGAAAACCACAACTGATCCTAGGAAGCCGCGTGTTATCAGTACAGATAAGTATATACATGTTCTAACACAGGCACAGGGAAACTTATTGTTCTAATACAGAGGGGATGGAAGCATTTTATACAAGAGGCTTAACAACCACTTTAAGTTACCACTAATGCTGGATATACTACATTTGGATGGCTGTTGGGGATGGTAAAAATATTTGTATTCATGACAAATACTGTCCGCTATGATTTTCCAATACTTCTGCTGAGTTACGGCGCTTGTACTAAGAAGGGTAGTGTCCGCTCTCCCCCCACATCAATTCCTTAAAGCTCTTGTATTCTATTCACAAAATACATGGCATTCTGTTAATAGACAATAGGAAATGAAGAAAGAAATGAATCACAGGACTGCCACTTGTCCAGTCACAGAACGCCTTGCATTATGGTAATAGAATAAAAGAGGTTTTATGAATGGGTGAGGGAGAAGGAAGGAGGGCAGTAAACACTAACCTTCACTGTACAAGTACAAGTGCTGAAACTCAGAGCAGCAGAGCCAGAAGATAGAAGTATCTGTCATGCATACAACTAAAGCCTCATTCACATTGGTACTCCTGCACTTAGCTTTTCTAAATGCAGAAGTCATCTGGGAACTATAAATTGAACTTCCCAGATCACTTTTTACTGTGTATAGAAGTTACAGCTTAACCCTTTCATTGTCAGAACCAGTTTTGCATTGTTGCCCATATTTAAAACATATTTTTGGGCCTGAAAACTACTTAACCTCTTCCCTAAACATTATATATTTTCTGAGAGCAGAGACCTTGGAGAATAAAATGGTGGTAGTTTCAATTTTTTTTCTTTGCATTCTTTATTTATACTAGTTTCAATTTTTCACACTACACTATATTAGCGCAACATTTCAGTAAAAATACACTAACAAAAGGTACATTTTATGGCATACACAATGCAATAGATCATTTCATTTTTCATAAACTATAAAAGATGAGGTTGTGCTGAGTAAATAGACACCCAGCAAGTCAAACTTTTGGTACCCTATATTTTTCATAGGCGACACTTTAAAAGGCCCATACAGGTCATCACTAACGCTAACCGTGAATGATAGGCCTATCATTATTATTCTCACTTTGGCATGCACTGCTATATGTAATATGTGTAGCACAATAAAAAAAAATTGTAGCACATGTACAATAATTGTATATTATAATATATATATACACACAGACACACACACACACACACACACATACACTATATATTTAAAAATTAAAATGTAAAAAAAAAAGTTAAAATACCCAAATATCTCTATTTATATTTTTGTCAAAATTTACAAACCTGGAAGGAGTTATCATTCCCCTCTGACAGTCCTATGAGGCTGCGGGACCCCTGACCCTCTGTCTGGACAGTGCTGATTGGCCCTGTGCCGATCACATGCACACCCCCCCCCCCAAAAAAAAACAAAATAATAATAGCAGCTCTCTAGCAATACACACCTAACTGAGCATGTGCAGAGTGCCTCCTAGGGCCCTGTACTAACAGCAGATAGATTGGGGCAGAGTGCCTCCTAGGGCCCTGTACTAACAGCAGATAGATTGGGGACTGTGGAAGAAGGGGAGGATCAAACAGCCTTTCACACAATGCAGAGGCTTAACCCCTTGGGTTCCACAGTGAGTTTAACAAGCATGCTTTACTGCATATACAGACTGATTTTACTGTCGTGGGTTTAGAAACACTTAAAGAAGCACTATGGTCAAAATGAAAAAAAATCAATGTTATGTACCTATACATAAACATATCACTTTTTGTTTTGCAAAAACTAAGGATTTTGAGATATCTGCCTTGTCCCCTGCAGCTGAAAGCTCTCATGTGCACCTCCCTTACTGAGGAGACATTACTTCCTAATTGCCTGTTGTCCCCTTTTGCGTGCAGCCTCTCTGAAGAGCCGTCCTGACATCACTGGGGGATATGCTCCTGTAGTCCATGAAAAGCTCAGGCATTGCAATCTTCACAGAAGTCCCGACAAGGCTCCGCCCATGAGTGGCCTGTGAAGCCCTGCCCACTCCCACTTTTGCCCACCCTCTGCTCTGTTTATACAGGCTGATCCTAGCTTGTCTTTTCGTCTGTCAGTTTACCAATTACCAGAGGAGAACAGGCAGGGAGAAGCACACAGATTACTAGACAGATCTGTGAACCAACTAACCTGTATGGATTTGTGCCTGTTTTACATAGCACACACCCAGTTATTGATTGGCAGATGGGTGTGTGTGTTATGTAAAATAGACTGAGCATGATAGAAGGCAGGAGGACTCTGGGAAATGTAGTTTCTTATGGGAGATACAGAAGCTAGTTCACTGAAAGGAAATGACATCTGAGCTCTGCTGAACTCCTCCCATCATCACTAACACTATACAGCAAAGAAGGAATGAATAGGGGACTACAGACCACAATTGCAGCTATATGGTAGGAAAATAATCATTTCAGTTATTGTGTTTTATTACCATGTGTAACTTTCAGGTATTTATATGAGGATTTAATCAAATGTGTATGTTGGTGCCTTCTTTACAGTGTGTTCCCCATCTTAGTCTGGGTATAGGTTCATTTTAAAAAGGTGGTCATAGGTGTCAAAATAAGTATGCCCAATTTGATGCACGCCCAAAGGGTCAATCAAATATGGTAATCAGCGCACACCAGATGTCAATCATATGATGTCCACTCTCGTCAATGGAAGTAGAGCTAGAACCGTATATATATATGAATATATGATCTGTTGGGAAGTTCCCATCTCCGCCATTCTATATCTAATCATAGCGTAGAGTGGTACTGGAAATGAATTTTCTGAGAGGACGGTGGAAGCTGCAGGTGTATTTAATGAGAAAGGAATTTGCCAGGCTTTGGATAACCTAGGACATACCACTAAGTGCTGTTTTTTTTAAGATCATCTGGTGAGTCCCTCCATATAGCTCCATATAGGGGAAACACGCAGTGCGGTGGTGGTGTTTCTACTGGCAGAGTTTAGAAGATCACACAAACTTTTTTAATAATCATTGTGGACTTTAATTTTATATGAGTCGACATACTGGGATTACGTGTTAGTGATGTTTTAGCGCTGCTTTGATCAGTTTATACATTTATTCTGGTATTTTTTTAATTGGTCATAGGTGTCAATTTTAAGTTTGTGCACACCAACAACCCCAACCAAACATCTACAGCAGGGTTTCTCAACCTTTTCAACACAGAAGAACCCTTTAAATAACTTTCTGGTCTCAGGGAACCCCTGCTAAAAATTACTAGATCTACAACTCATGATACATTAGTGTGATGGTCAGTGGGAAGAATGTTCCTCACTTGTGGTCATTGGGAAGAACTTCCCCCTTACAGATAGCTAAAAAGATTGCTGGGGTCAACGGGAACTTATCTCAGAGGCAGAAATTGCTCATTGCTCAAGGAACCCCTACCAACCTCTGGAGGAACCAAAGGGTTCCATGGAATCCTGGTTGAGAGACGCTGATCTACAGCCAAAGGTCTTTGGCAGGAAAATATGATCCTCTGTGCCGAGTACATGTTTACATACCATTTTGTGGGAAAAATCCTTTTGCAGTTGCCCAGATCCTCTAAAAAACACTCCCATTTGTGAGCAATCCCCTGTCCTAGGACAAAAAAAGGTGTTGAGCTCTCATTGCCAGCCCCCCAGGATTGGGCACACTTCCTGGATGTCTCACCCTTAAGTTCTATAGAGGTTCTCCTCTCATCTACATGCTGCTTTTCACATATCTACCTAAGCCCTACTCCAGATTTCCCTTTCTTAGATGATTTTACTGCTTAAAATAAAATTGATATTTTTATGTGGTTATATGTCCATATTGCCTATAATAGTCCCGTATTTTGGAGGGTCTCTCTTCTTCCTGGAAACAAGATCAGTGCACTTCCCTTCCTTTTAGCCACATGTCTATGGGAAAAAGGAGAGCGCTGCGCATGCTCTCGGCTACACATGCATGTTCTTGTTTCCAAGCAGAAAGCTTGCTTGTTTCTGCGTCAGGGACGAGCGCTCAACAGATTTTATTTCCCAGATATTAGGCAGGACAAGGGATCGCTGACTGATGGGAGTTTTTCATACAAGCTGTGGGGGTGCACCAAAAGACCCACATGTGTGGCATTTAAAGCAAGGTACAGTTATGTGCCCTGTTTACACCAATGTTGAAGTCATGCCAGTTTTTTCCCCGTGCAGAAAACTGCATACAAGTTGCAGATTCCTGCACAGAAAAATATCTGCATGTGATACCAGTGTTGTGTGAACAGGGCACATAGAAAACACCAATCCATGTTAACCTGTATGTGTCCATGCACACATAAGCATTTACAGGCAGGGGCGTTGAGAGGCAGAAAAAAAAAAAACCCAGAGTCAGCATGTTCAGGAGGGAAAAAAAAGCAAGCCTAAACATCCATGTGCCAGGGTTCATTTCAATGGCCAGAATAAATGAATATTCTGGCCAGTGAAATGAATGACTGCCCAAGCGCTTGACACACCTAAATGAGTTTGTAAAAATTCAGCATTTGGCGCATTTTTGATGCTGCTTTTCTCCAGCAAGGAGAAGGGCATTTAAAAAAGTGCCTGAGGCCTTAAAACGAATGAATAAACAGGCTCCAAGAAATAATGTCACATCGATCGGGGTCGCCAGTACGGGTGGAGCCTTTACAGTGGCGACCGGATCTCTGGACACCCTCTACATCAAGCCCCCCCCCCCACACGAAACACACGGGTGCCTCTCCCGAGACACACGACCGACATCGTACGCACGGTGACCAAGCGGTAGTGACAAGATTTCATTATCTTACTATCTCCCGACGACTACACTGTAATAAAGAACCTCGGACAAATAAGTAAGCAAAATTCCGGAGTCCGTGAAAAAATTTACGGGAAGAGGAACGACCTCTTTTCGTCGTAGTTTTTACGCGGTTTACGACTTAAAAATGTTTGAGTAAATCCACACAGTTCGCGAACCCGTCAGTAAGTAAAGTGACCGGTCTTATAAGTAAATAAGACCGGTAACTTTACTTGGGACCGTGTACCTACAAATCCGAACGAAAAAAAAGGGAGGACTTGTACGACTGAGACCCAAAAAAAAAAA
>BLSH010382049.1:79484-92686 GCA_018402905.1 Glandirana rugosa | reverse complement strand
AGAAAACACCAATCCATGTTAACCTGTATGTGTCCATGCACACATAAGCATTTACAGGCAGGGGCGTTGAGAGGCAGAAAAAACCCCCCCAGAGTCAGCATGTTCAGGAGGGAAAAAAAAGCAAGCCTAAACATCCATGTGCCAGGGTTCATTTCAATGGCCAGAATAAATGAATATTCTGGCCAGTGAAATGAATGACTGCCCAAGCGCTTGACACACCTAAATGAGTTTGTAAAAATTCAGCATTTGGCGCATTTTTGATGCTGCTTTTCTCCAGCAAGGAGAAGGGCATTTAAAAAAGTGCCTGAGGCCTTAAAACGAATGAATAAACAGGCTCCAAGAAATAATGTCACATCAGCAGCCCTCTATCATTCTATTACTTTAGAACAGTGATGGCGAACCAGTGGCACGCATGCAACAGCCAGCACGCAGAGCCCTCTCCGTGGGCACACAAAGCGCACCCCCCCTCGAACTACATCTCCCACAGGTCTCTAGGCCAGCGGTGACATTTCCGAGGTGGGCATGACCGCTGGGGCTAGTGGTGACGTGCGGGCAGAAATTCAATCAAGTTGTCTTGGAGGGCGTGTAGATCTGAAAAGCCATGTTGGCTTCTGCTAGCCTGGACTTGTTCCTTTTCCTCCACCACTCTCCACAAAGTCCCTGGAGCTTCCTTGTCGGTAAGCGCGCCGCTCAAGACCAGCATAGCGGCGTACACCTGGCTCCACGACCGCAGGACGGCTAACTCCTGGATCCGGCTCCAGCGTGGTGTGTGGAGAAAAAGGAGGAACGGCTGCACACCCAAACTCAATGCAATGAAAATTTATTAATAGGAGGTCATAAAAACAACTTACAAAGGCACAGGCAAGGTGACGCGTTTCACACGATAGATGCGAGTGTTCACAACCTATCATGCGAAACGCGTGACCTTTCCTGTGCCTTTGTAAGTTGTTTTTATGACCCCCTTTTAATAAATTTTCCATGCATTGAGTTTGGGTGTGCAGCCGTTCCTCCTTTTTATCCATGAACTATGCTGCTGCAACGACAGGGCAAGCATCTCGCTCGATTCCTTCATTAAGCTCATCTGGTACGTCCTGGAGCAGCCCTTCCCTTGGATTGTCCAGCATGGTGTACCGCGACCATCTTGCTCCACCCGGCCTTGGATACTGACGAACCAGCCTGGCCATCCCTGCCTCCGCTACACCTGGCCCGCTCCTTCTTCCCAGCCTGTCAGACCGCTCTCTGGGGATAGGATCCTTACCCTCCGCATTCGCATGAAGGACTGACCGTGACTTCTGCCTCAGCTCCATGAGTAGCAGCCATCTTGCTCCACCCTGCTCCAGGCCAGTCAATCATCTTGGCCTCTCTGACACCGCCCGCTCCTTGTACTGTACCTGGAGCTCCCCGGCCTGCCTGCAGCCCATATATAAAACAAAATAAATGTTACCCACCACAGCCAGTGAGAACAGAAATATGGTCATAAGAGTAACACTCAGACAGTGTTAATATATCAACACTGTCTGGGTGTTACTCTTATGACCATCTTTCGGTTCTCCCTGGCTGTGGTGGGGGTAACATTATTTTGTTTTATAGATGCGGTTTTGGTCAAAGTGGCATTAACCGTACTGAAGACCGTGTTTATTAGGGGTATATTGGTGTCTTGATGACGAGCTGGATCCCCCTGAATCATTTTGTTTGCTTTACATCTGCAGCCCACATAGCAGTGCGCCTACATTTATCCCTGTTGTACAGAGGCAGAGTCACGGCCGTAGCCCTAGCTCCTGCGCCATTATTGGGAAACATTGTGCCCCATCATTAGTGTCATTGGGGGGAATAGTGCCCCATCTTTGGTGTAATTGGGAGGAATTGTGCCCCATTACTGGGGTGAGCGAGGGGAATTATGCCCTATTGTTGGTATTAGTGAATAAAACAGTGCCCCAAGGGCCTAAAAAAAGCAAGGAAATGGCCACATCTGACTGCAGTTTTGAGACCAAAGCCTAAAGTCCAATTCACCTTAAGGTGGCGCTATATATATATTATGGTAGTTACTTGAACCTGTGTCCCTATGGACAACGACATAAAAAGTTTCAATAAAAAAAAAAAAAAAAACGGTATAATTGAAAGCGCTGTTATGGTTATTATTTTAAGACAAAAGCTGTTAATTAGTTTGGACAAATGTACGAGTTGTATTTTTCTAAACTAAAACCTCGGTATTCAGGTTTAATTGCAGTGTTGGCACTTTGAATGAAATAAGTTGGGTTTGTTTTGGAGTTTGGGCACTCTGGCTCAAAACGTTTCGCCATCACTGATTTAGAAATCCCCCTGTCCTACCTTACAACAGCAACAAAGCACAGGGCGGAGGATGATTAGGTCTGGATGGAGGGAGGCAGAGCAGGTCCTCTTCGGAATGCTGGGGTGGCCCTGGATGCCTCCTAATCTGAATTAACGTAATGTGTTTCCATGGTGCAATCGGTCCTACAGCCAGCACCACTGCAGCGAATGACATTGTGTGTCATGGTCACTCAGCATCATTGGTTGGTATGGTTTTGGCAGCCAGCCAGTCTGCACCATAGAATTGCATGATGCAAAATATATGACAAGCTGCTGCAAGCCAAGTAAAATCTTGTAGTGGGCTAGATGTGGCCCGCAGGACATAAATTGAGCTAGGGCTAGAGTTTGTTTCCGCTCACAAACAGTCAGCATAGCGTAATGTCGCCCCCCCTCCTCCTCCTAATTACCCAATTTGTAATTCACAACGTAGTGGAACATTTTTTGGGTCACAAAAAAAAAAAAAAAAAAAAGAAGGGTAGTGAGAAAATTTGTTCTGGATTTCCTATACCCTGTTGCTGAGCAGTTTAAATGAAGATACACATCGGACAGGAAATACCTCATTAACATCAAGGGGTTAACAGTTTACTCCATTTAGAAAAGGGCTAGATGATCCAGTCTCATTAACACAGACCATTTATAACACATAATTATGTGGAAGATATTAATCGCTGTCTTTTAATTCCAGGCACAACCAACTCCCAACTTTCGTTTTATAAAAACTATAATAGGACATTCGTAGTCAGGATCCCAGTCACGTGAAGGACAGAACTTTACAGTTAACTTGAAGCAGACAATACATTAAAAAAAAAAAAGTGGGGGGAGGCGGGGGTGTCTTTCGTTCCTGAGAACCGATAAAAAAATGTATTGTTCAGAATGAGAGTATTTATCAGACACTTCCTTTTCTGGATGTGCAGCACACGGACGCCCCCCTACCCCCACCATCATAAATATGACCTCAGGAAGGAAAGCAAACTCATCCAGAGGAAGTGGAAGAGTGGCTTCTGAATCCCACGCACCAGTGAGTGAAACAAATGAACGCCCTGGTGTCTCATCACTCAGTCCTTGCGCATGACAGAGGTGTTACATCAACAATGCCTTCTTAACCCAGAAACAAGCCTTATATTAATAAAGCCAATTGTGTGACTCAGAGTTATTTCAATGGCAAGCCTCAAAGCTTCTGCCTCCCTCCCAAATATCTTCGTTCATATTCCGAACATGCTTGTTTACATGTCCTGCATTGATTAGCTAGGCCTGACAATTCACCTCAGGACCCCAGACAAGCCGCAGAATCACAGCGGCTGCCTTTCAGTAGCATTAATTGTTTACAAGACATACTAATGAAAGCAGTGTGGTCACAGAACTATAGAGAAAAGCATTAAATTCTTTTATAAAACATATTTGGGAGCAATTCAACAAAGCATTTCTACCCGTGTTTACGTAGTCAGAAGCCTTGCAACACCCTGCAACATCTTCATTGCTCAGGTGACAAATGCAAATTGTTTCTTTTTATGACATTTTCACTGTATGGTGCCATTGTTGCGCCAAATTCATAAGGAAATATCCTCATGTTGGTGAAGGTAAATAAGACCTCTTCCATATCGAAGTAAATGGTTGATTGTGTCACGCAGGTAATTGTGTCTTTAAGACCCCTTTCATACTAGTGGACCAATCGGTGGACCCGATCCAGTCTCTTCTATGGAGCAGCAGGTGTCAATCGGCATGTGTCCATTGACACTCACCGACATCCGATCCGCTAAAAACAGACGGATCTATTCCCCATCTGCCTGGTGGATTGGATCAGATTGGAGTCGGGTATAAAATGGACAGGTGGCCCATTTACATCTGACTGCCCATAGAGGAGAGTGGGCTGTGTCTGTGTCCGCTCTGCTTAAGCAGAGCAGAGACAGATCAGCCATCCGCCTGCTCAGCGGGGATCAGCAGACAGATTCCCCGTTGAGCAGGACAACTCCAACAGAGCCTGCTCCGTGTAGGAATGGACTCGCAACGTTACCAAAAAACTGCCAATGCAGGTAAGGGGCACCAGTTATTAAAAGCAAACTGTGACGCTTTGACCAAAGTTGAATAATGCCCTTGCTATAGGTACAGGCCCCCCATTTATGAAGCCTGACTGAAAAAACTTCCAGAGATTGCATAATCCCGCCCTGCCTTGTTGCAAGGACATTGCTAAGAGACTTCTAGATCTTACTGTTCACCTCCAACAAAACAGGATCAAACTCTCTCAGATTTAAAACCCCTCGCATGCATTCTCTCTCCCCTAAAAAGTAGCTTTAAAGCGGAGTTCCACAAAAAAGTGGAACTTCCGCTGGTTGGATTCCTCCCCCCCTCAGGTGTCACATTTGGCACCTTTCAGGGGGGAGGGGGAAGAGGACACCTGTCTTTAGACAGGTGTCCTTTTCCACACATCCGGGAGCTCTGGCCGGCCGCCGCGGCCACTGACGTCAGCAGCCCGGCTCCCTCCTCCCTGCTCACTCTGCTACTGGACACCTGGCCAATAGCAGAGTGCAGCGGAGCCTCGCGCATGCGCAGTAAGGTGCCCGGCGTGAAGCTGTAATGCGGGTTCCCTTACCCGCAATGGACGCAACTGCACCCGACCCCCAATCCGAAGATCGGTGGCAGATGCCGACATCGCTGGACTCCAGGACAGGTAAGTGTCCTATTATTAAAAGTCAGTAGCTACTGTATGTGTAGCTGCTGACTTTTACATTTTTTTTCCCTGGCGTACCTCCACTTTAAGCTCCGCGTTTGTGCGCTTGCTCCTCTGATGGTGGAGGTGAACTGCAAAAGCCAGGGGTCTCTTAGCAACTTCCTAGCAACAAGGCAGGACAGAATGATGTGACCTCGGCATGTCAGTCATGCTTCAGGAGGGACATAAATGGCCTACATCTATAGCAAGGGCATTAATTCAACTTTAATCAAAGCTGCGCTGCTTGTTATTATCTACAGACAGCCCTTACCTGCATAGGCAGTTTTTGGTAAAGGTGAACTATGCCTTTAACTTCCTTTGGATTGGATATTTGATCGGTTTCCATTACGCTCCCGACTTTTTTCCCAATATTTTTCCCTGCCTGTAAAAGTCCACCACTTTACAAGAGAGAAAATGGTGAACAGTTTAATTTACACCTTACTGACCTGTACAGTGAGGGGAAAAAGTATTTGATCCCCTGTTGATTTTGTACATTTGCCCACTGACAAAAAATGATCAGTCTATAATTTTAATGGTAGGCTTATGTTAACAGTGAGAGACTGAACAAAAATATCCAGAAAAACGCATTTAAAAAAAAAAATATATAAATTGATTTGCATTTTTAAGGGCCGGTTCACACCTAGGCGATCAGACTTCAGAGGCGATTTTGCTAGGCGATTTGGACGCGACTTCAGCACGACTTTGGCGACTTACAGCATGACCTGAAGCAATCTCCATGCCAGGTGACTTTGGCTGTGGCCATTCAGAGATGAGAAGGAGGGAGGTTGCCTTAAAAAATGTTTTTTTTTCCTGTAAAGTCGCTTCTTTATAGACGGTGATCCGATTTGGAAGAGACTTCCATTGACTTCTATGGGCTCAAATCGCCGAGAAGTCGCCTTGAAATAGTACAGGAACCTTTTCTGAAGTCGCCTTGAAGTTGGAGCGACTTGAGTAGCGCATATTAAGACGGCTCCATTCATTTCAATGGGATTTCTGATGTCAAGCGATCTGGGGCGACACAAGTCGGAGCGCAAATCGCCTAGGTGTGAACGGGCCCTAATAGAGTGAAATAAGTATTTGATCGGATCTGGCACCACCTACTCGTGGGTGGGGAATGGGGGTTGCTCTCCTAACCTAGCTGTACGGCGCCATATTTCTGATGAAGTGGTGGAAGAGGGATAATTATAAGAAGTGGAATGATCCTGAAGAAGCAATATCATTGCGAAACGTCGATCACCACTCCACCTTCCAATGTGTCAAATACACTGTATTGTATGTGGATGTGTATGTAAAATGTTTGATACATTTCATTACACAATTTTATGAATAATGTTTTAGCTAATTGACATTAATAAACAAACATTGGTAATATTGTGTTCCCTTATGACCGTATCCAATCCAATTAAAGTCCTATATGCTTTACAAGTTGGCAAGGTTTTCCTCAACTTGAATTTTTCTGAGGTTATATTATCGGGATGGGATTGGATTACGGTCTCCAACACTGACCACCATACTCTTGTTCAAATTACATGGGAGAATCTTGTCAATGATCTAAAGGCAGCTGAGACCATAGTCACCAAGAAAACAATTGGTAACACACTGCACTGTGAAGGACGGAAATCCTGCAGCGCCTGCAAGGTCCCCCTGCTCAAGAAAGCACATGTACAGGCCCGTCTGAAGTTTACTAATGAACATCTGAATGATTTAGAGGAGAACTATGTGAAAGTGTTGTGGGCAGATGAGATTAAAATTGAGCTCTTTGGCATTACCTCAATTTTCTGTGTTTGATGGAGAAGGAATGCTGCCCATTACCCCAAGAACACCATCCCTACCATCAAACATGGAGGTGGAAACACTATGCTTTGGGGTGTCCTTCTGCTAAGGGGACAGGACAATTTCACCACATCAAAGGGATGATAAATGGGGCCATGTACTGTCAAATCTTGGGCGAGAACCTCCTTCCCTCAGCCAGGGCATTGAAAATGGATCGTGGATGAGTATTCCAGCATGACAATGACCCAAAAAACACACGGCCAAGGCAACAAAGGAATGGCTCAGGAAGAAGCACATTAAAGTCTGGAGTGACCTAGCCAGTCTCCAGACCTTAATCCCATGGAAAATATGTGGAGGGAGCTGAAGGTTTGAGTTACCAAACGTCAGCCTAAAAACCTTAATGCCTTGGAGAGGATCTGTAAGAGAGGAGTGGGACAAAATCCCTCCTGAGATGTGTGCAAACCTGGTGGCCAATTACAAGAGACATCTGACCTCTGACTGCCAACAAGTGTTTTGCCACCAAGTACTAGGTCATGTTGTGCGAAGGGGTCAAATACTTATTTCACTCATTAAAATGCAAATCAATTTATAACTTTTTTGAAATGCGTTTATCTGGATATTTTTGTTATTCTGTCGCTCACTGTTAAAATAAACCTACCATTAAAAAATTGTAGACTGTTCATTTCTTTGTCAGTGGGCAAACGTACAAAATCAACAGGTGATCAAATTCTTTTTTCCACACTGTACATGAATCTTACGCAAGTTCCAAGATTTGCTGCACTAGCATAGCAAAGATTTCTAAAAAGAGAATCTACGACACTCGTTACGAATTGCAGGGTCTATATAAAAGGGTTTGTCCATTAGTTGCCAGAGTCACCAAGAAACGTCAAGAAGTCACCCTTCCAAAAACCAGCTAAAGCTGCATTATCAGATGTGGGTGAACAAACCCATTTAATTTAATGGTCCAAAATTCTACACATTCCCCATAATGACAACGTGAAAGTGGTTTGTTTGAAATCTTTGCAAACTTATTAAAAATAAAAAAAAAAAATCGAAGAAAAACAAAAAAAAAAAAAAAATCACATGTACATAAGTATTCACAGCCTTTACCATGACACTAAAAATTGAGCTCAGGTGCCTCCTGTTTCCACTGATCATCCTGGGGTTTTTCTACAACTTGATTGGAGTCCACCTGTGGTAAAATCAATTGATTGGACACGATTTTGGAAAGGCACACACCTGTCTATATAAGGTTAACAGTGCATGTCAGAGCACCAACCAAGCCATGAAGTCCAAGGATGAGTCTGCAGACCTCCGAGACAGGATTGTTTCGAGGCACAGATCTGGGGAAGGGTACAGAAAAATTTCTGCAGCATTGGGTGTCCCAATGAGCACAGCGTCCCCCATCATCCGTAAATAGAAGAAGTTTGGAACCACCAGGACTCTTCCTAGAGAGTGAGCCCCCTTCCAGCCAAAATGAGCGATTGAGTTAGAAGGGCCTTTTTCAGGGAGGTGACCAACAACCAGATGGTCACTCTGACAGAGCTCCAGTGTTTCTCTGTGGAGAGAGGAGAACCTTCCAGAAGAACAACCATCTCTGCAGCACTCCACCAATCAGGCTTGTATGGTGGAGTGGCCAGATGGAAGCAACTCCTCAGCAAAAGGCGCATGACAGCCTGTTTGGCATTTGCCAAAAGGCACCTGAAGGACTCTCAGACCATGAGAAAAAAAATTCTCTGGTCTGATGAAACAAAGATTTAACTCTTTGGCCTGAATGGCAAGCTTCATGTCTGGAGGAAACCAGGCACCGTTTATCACCTGGCCTATACCATCCTTATAGTGAAGCATGGTGGTGGCAGCATCATGCTGTGGGGATATTTTTCAGCAACAGGAACTGGGAAACTAGTCAGGATCAAGGGAAAGATGAAGGCAGCAATGTACAGAGACATCCTTGATGAAAACTTGCTCCAGGGCGCTCTGGACCTCAGACTCGGGTGAAGGTTCTTCTTCCAACAGGACAACTGCCCTAAGCAGACAGCCAAGATAACAAAGGAGTGGCTACAGGACAACTCTATGAATGTCCTTGAGTGACCCAGCCAGAGCCCAGACTTGAATCTGATTGAACATCTCTGGAGAGATCTGAAAATTGGCTGTGCACCGACGCTCCCCATCCAACATGATGGAGCTTGAGAGGTCCTGCAAAGAAGATTGGGAGAAACTGCCCAAAAATTGGTGTGACAAGTTTTTAGCATCATACTCAAAAATACTTGAGGCTGTCATTGGTGCCATAGGTGCTTCAACAAATTATTGAGCAAAGGCTGTGAATACTTATGTACATAGGATTTTTTTCATTTTTTATTTTTAATAAATGTGCAAAGATTTCAAACAACCTTCTTTCAGGTTGTCATTATGGGATATTGTTTGTAGAATTTTGAGGAAAATAATTAAATTAATCCATTTTGGAAGAATGCTGTAACATAACAAAATGTGGAAAAAGTGAAGCGCTGTAAATACTTTATGGATGCACTGTAAATATAGATTCTAAAGTTTTTGTTATTTTTTTTTGCAAGTGTGCTCTGCAGAGCTATGCAAGTACAACTACTAGAATAAACAATCTGCTGGTAAGGCATGTTGGAACTTGCAGTCACTAAACAGATCGGTCACAGAATGACTAGGACAAATCTGTCTGAGCCTCCAACTGTCTTTGTACGCTGCAGACACACCAGAAGACATGGAGACTTGGAGCTGTCACCGTCTCCGGAGCTGCTTGTCTAGTCATGTCACTAGCATACCTGGGACAAGAGAATTCACTTTGGATACCTGTGCTTAAAAGCAACTGTCACTTTTTTTTTTTTTTATCAGAAATAAATCCATTGATTTGATAGATTTCCAAAACAGTTACATTCAAGGCATGCCATGAATGATTACAGTCACAGTTGCTTGGGTTCTTAACCAAACTGTCAAGCCATCAAATGGCTAGTGTCATAACTAATCACGCATGCAACACTAGGACAACTGCAGATCAAACAGTAGCCAAGATGGCAGCTTCCTTGACTGTAAAGGATAGAAGGGTTTTGTTTGTGTTAACCACTTGCTGACCAGCAACGCACCAGTACATCGCTGGACGTCAAGTGGTTATATCGGGCTGAGGCAGCTGCAGGCATCATCCCAGTAATGGTTCTATAGAGCCAGCTGTCGGTTCTCTCGTAACAGAAATCCTAGCAGCTTACTAGCCGCTGGATTGCTTTTACAAGCAGCGGGAGGGGACACACACACACACACACACACACACACACACACACACACACACACACACACACACCGCGGCTTTCTTGGGCTCTCCCATCCCACTGGGAGACCCAAGCGGCTGATCGAAGTCCGGAACAGTTTTGACCAGCTCTCTGCTATAGTAACCAGGAAGCCAAGGAATGTTTACATTCCTTGTGACAGCAAAAGAAAAAAAAAAGGGATTTTATTAAAACTTACCGTAAAATCCTTTTCTTCGAGTTCACTGACAGACACAGCTCTTCATGACGTGTGGGGTTTATGCTTGTCCCACTAGGAGTTAACTAGGCAGGGAAAAGAACAGCTGGCCCCTCCCATGGGGCCGTCCTCTCTTCCCACATAAACCCTCGACATAGTATAGCTCTTCAGTTCGTACACAAGCTGTACAGAAAGCAGAGCACAGAGGGGTGGGTGCTGCATCTGTCAGTGAACTCGGAGAAAAGGATTTTACGGTAAGTTTTAATAAAATCCCTTTTTCTCCTATCGTTCACTGACAGACGCAGATCATAACGTGTGGGGACGTCCCCAAGCTGTGTCAAAAAGAGGGGTGGGGAAACGCTGACAACAGTACCCAACAGAACCTCTAAGGAGGCGTCAGACGCGCCGACACTGCCGCCTGCAAAACTTTGCGGCCAAAAGCAGCATCCGAAGATGCTAACACATCAACTTTATAAAACTTAGTGAAAGTGTGAACCGAGGCCCAAGTGGCCGCCTTGCACACCTGTGACACCGAGGCCTGGTGTCTGAAAGCCCAGGAAGTGACAGAATGAGCCGTGACCGGAAAAGGGGGAACCTTGCACCGAACAGAATACGCATGGGTCACGGTCTGTCTAATCCAACAAGAAATCGTAGCCGACGAGGCCGCCAAACCTTTGCGCGGACCCTCTGTCAGCACAAACAAGGCATCAGCTTTTCGAAAAGAAGCTGTAGCAGTCAAATACACTCGTAAGGCCCTCACTACGTCCAAAGCATGCAACTCAATTTCTTTTGGGTGCGATGGACGAGGGCACAATGAAGGGAGAACAATATCTTCATTAATGTGAAAGGAAGAAACCACCTTTGGAAGGAAGGAGAGGGTCGCAAGACCGCCTTATCCTTATGCAGGACCAGGTAGGGAGACTTGCACGATAGTGCTGCTAATTCAGACACCCGTCTGGCGGAAGTGATGGCTACCAAAAATGCCAACTTCTGCGACAGCAGATGTAAGGAAATCTCCCCGATATTCTCATAGGGTGGTTTCTGAAGTACAGAAAGCACCAAATTCAGATCCCACGGAGCCATCGGAGCCTTCGCCCGTGGCGCCACATGTCGCACACCTTGAACAAATGTACGAATCAACGAGTGCGAAGCCAAAGGTCTCTGGAAAAGAATCGCTAGAGCCGATATGTGGCCCTTGAGAGTACTCAAACCAGTTGCTGTAAAAAAGTCAGGACCCTGGACACGACATAAGAGCGAGGGTTATGACCCTCCGCCTCGCACCAAGCTATATAAGCCTTCCAGGTGCGGTGGTAAATCTTGCGAGAAGTATACTTGCGAGCCTTCAACAATGTAGGAATCACGGAGTCAGCGACTCCCCTGTCTCTTAGCACCTGGGACTCAATAGCCAGGCCGTCAAAGCCAGCGAGGGTACAGCAGGGTGCAAGATGGGCCCCTGAGACAGTAGATCGTCTCGGAGCAGGAGCCTCCAGGGGGTATCTGCCACCATTTGCACCACGTCGGCGTACCAAGTGCGCCGAGGCCAATCTGGCGCCACCAGGATTATTGGTATTCCCTCCGCCACTATCCTGCGTATCAATCGCGGCAACAGTTTTATCGGAGGAAAGGCGCACAGAAGGCGGTAACGGCCCCATGGGGCTACCGGAGCGTCTGTGGCCACTGGACACACCTTGCGATTGAACCGAGACGCCATGAGATCCACGTCCGGCGTCCCCCATCTGCGGCAAATCTGGTTGAACACCTCCGGGTGGAGAGACCACTCTCCCCGATCCAGCGTCTGGCGACTGCCAGGACCGCAATTCCCCTAAAGGGAAGCCAGGTCAACACCTTGCAAACTAGGCATTGAAACTGAAGAGCTATACTATGTCGAGGGTTTATGTGGGAAGAGAGGACGGCCCCATGGGAGGGGCCAGCTGTTCTTTTCCCTGCCTAGTTAACTCCTAGTGGGACAAGCATAAACCCCATACGTCATGAAGAGCTGCGTCTGTCAGTGAACGATAGGAGAAAAAGGGATAAAAAAAAAAAAAAAAAAAATTGTACAGCAACAGTGTAAAAATAAAAAATAAAATAATTTAAAAAATAAAATTTAAATGCCCTCATCCATCTGCGCTCGCGCGCAAAGGCGAGTGCATGCATTGGTCCCGCACGCACGCAAATAGCGATCGTCCCACACATGTGATATATCACTGCAAAAGTCAGATCATGGGCAGTAATTCTAGCACCAGACCTCCTCTGTAAATTGAAAGTGTTAACATGTAAAGGCTTTTAAAGAGTCGACTATGAATAGTAAAATTTAAGTCATTTGTCGCCGTTGCGCAGGCGTGTGCAATTTTAAAGGGTGACAGGTTTGGTATCGATTACTGAGCTTAGCATCATCTTTTATATTTTACAAAATGAAGTGGGGTTATGTATTGTGTTTTTTTTTATTTAATGAACATTGAAAAACCTTTTTTTTTTTTAAATTGCATTTGGAAAGCCACTGCGCACATACCATGTGACACAAAATGTAAAAAACCCACCAATTTATTCTCTAGGGCTTCTGCTTTAAAAATTTTTTTAATGTTTGGGAGGGGGGTCCTAGTGATTTTCTAGCAAAAGTTCTGTAAACAAACCTCCTGCCGACCGCTCACAGTAAATATACTGCCAGCGGGTAGTAGGTGCAGGCTCAGCAACATACACGTACGTTGCCAGCTTGCGTGCAGCCCCTGTCGACCCGTGCTGTGTCCAATCAGTTTGGCAGCAGAATTCAGCCAACAATTTTGGCTGAAACCTGCTGATCGGCTATGTCCAATCACACAAAGACTACTGTGCTTACATACACACAGAACTCTGTGAACATGGATCTGGTTGTTTCTCCTCCCTGAAAAGCAGGGAGAAAAAAATGTAAAACACAGTG
>BLSH010382049.1:63064-73390 GCA_018402905.1 Glandirana rugosa | reverse complement strand
GACCTGTCCTGTGTCCCAAAAGATTTCGGGAGGGAGGGGGAAGGAGACCCTCCACTTCCGATCGCCTAAGGTGACCAGGGCGGAAGTACCCGAAAAAAATCGGGTATCCCCACCCCCCCTCCTCCCAAAAGCTCAGTTTCAGCATCCGGAGCTGGGGAGGAGGTCTTAAAGCGGAAGTTCCACTTTTATGTGGAACTCCGCTTTAAAGGTAAAAAACCTACGACTTTACAACTACTTTTATGCATGAGAATTGCAACATGCTGGCCTTGCATTCGTGTGCATAGCATTCTATTGCATTTTTGCAACACAAAGCTTTTTCACACTAGGGACACCCGTGCGTTAAAACGAGCAGCGTTTTACCGCCGTTTAAGCGGCACTTTTCCGCTACTAGCGGGGAGCTTTTAACCCCCAAGAAGGGGTTAAAGTGATTGTAAAGCTTAATTTTTTATTATTTTTTTTTTAAATAACAAACATGTTATACTTACCTCCTCTGTGCAAGGGTTTTGCACAGAATGGCCCTGATCCTCCTCTTCTGCGGAGCTCCTCCCCACATTGAGGGCCCCCACGGGGAAGCGCTTTACTGGGGACACTCATGCGGGCGAGCTCCCGCGTCCTGCTGCTGCATCCATTGGCACAGACAGCAGGACTCAGTCCCACCCCCTGCTCCCACATCATTGGATTTGATTGACAGCAGCGGGAGCCAATGGCTGCCCTGCTATCAATCTATCCAATCAGGACCCGAGACACCGGCTGGAGCAGGTGGGCTAGTCCCAGTCTCTGGAACGATCTGGTTCAGGTAAGTAAAAAGGGGGCTACTACACTAAAGGAGGATTTTCACCTTAATGCATAGAATGCATTAACCACTTACCAACCGGAAGGTTTTGCAGCTTTAGGACCAGAGCACTTTTTGCGATTCGGCGCTGCGTTGCTTTAACTGACAATTGCGTGGTCGTGCAACGTTGCACTCAAACAATATTTGCGTCCTTTTTTTCCCACAAATAGAGCTTTCTTTTGGTGGTATTTGATCACCTCTGCGTCATTTCTTATCGCCGCTATAAACAAAAGAAGAGCGACCATTTTGCAAAAAAACCCAAATTTCTTACTTTTTGCTAAAATTCAAATCCAAAAAAAAAAAATATAAAAAAACTTTTTCACCGTTTTTGTCCGATTTATATAATTCCTCATATTTGCGATAAAAAAAATTGCAATCGGCGTTTATTGATTGGTTTGCGCAAAAGTGGCCGCGTTTACGGATGGTGAGAATTCATTTCTGGGGTTTTTAGTTTTTTTTTATTTTTTACTAGTAATGGCGGCGATCTGCGATTTTTAGCGGTAATGCGATATTGGGGCGGACATGTCGGACATTTTTGACACTTTTTTGGGACCAATGACATTTATTCAGCGATCAGAAATTTAAATGTCCACTGATTACTGTATAAATGTCACTGGCAGTGAAGGGGTTAACCTGGGGGGGGGAGAGCTAGGGGTTAACTGTGTTCCCTGGGTGTGTTCTTACTGTGGGGAGGTTGGGCTAAAATGGGCATGAGAGATCTAACTGATCCCAGTGACAGGGATCAGTAGATCTCTCATACCCCACTGACAGAGCGGGGAACCGCCGTGTTTACAAATAGGAGAACGACTTTTGTTGACTTTACTGGGGCTAAACTTGCAGGGAAATCTAGGTAGAGAGAGAGAGATAGATTATATATATGTAGGATCTTGCTGGCAGAAAAAAAACGCATGAAACAAAAATGTTAAAAAATTAAGTTGTAATTCAGCGAGTAAAATAAGTATCTGATCCCCAAGAAAAACATTGCTTAGTATTTGGAGGAAAAACCAATGTTGGCAAGCAGAGGTAAGACGTTGTAGTTAGTGAACAGGTTTGCACACATCTCAGGAGGGATTTTGGTCCACTCTTTACAGGTCTTCTCTAAATCCTTAAGGTTTCTTGGCTGTCTCTTGTAAACTCGAAGTTTCAGCTCCCTCCATAGATTTTCTAAAGATTTAAGGTCTGGAGACTGGCTAGGCCACTCCATGACTTTAACCACTTCCCGACCGCGTGCCGTGTTTTCACGGTGACAGTCGGGATGCTGAGCGCGAATCGCCGTAAAAACACGGCGATCTAATAACGGAGGATTGTGATGTTAGGGGTGGACTGGGGAATGTGCCGCAGTGATGAATAACTTTGTAACTCACCCGGTTAATTAAGATCCCGGTCTCCCAGACTGTTACTGTATGCCTCCTCTGATGTAAATCTTTCTCACTGTTGATCTTCCTTGCCTCTTCAATAAAAATTTATATTGGAAAAAAAAAAAAAACACGGCGATCTGCGCACACCCGCCGCACTCCTGAGGAGTGTGCCCGCAGCTCGGGCGGACCTGATGTCCGACAGCGAGCCGCGATGAGCGGCCACAGGGAAAGAACGGGGAAACGCCGATGTAAACACAGCAGTTCCCCGCTCTGTTAGTAGGGGCATGGGTGATCTACTGATCCCTGTCACTGGGATCAGTTAGATCTCTCTTGCCCATGGTAGCCCAACCCCCCCACAGTAAGAACACACCCAGGGAACACAGTTAACCCCTAGCTCCCCCCCCTGCAGGTTAACCCCTTCACTGCCAATGACATTTATACAGTAATCAGTGGACATTTAAAATTTCTGATTGCTGAATAAATGTCATTGGTCCCAAAAAAGTGTCAAAAATGTCCGACATGTCCGCTGCAATATCTCCATTACTAGTAAAAAATTAAAAACCCCAGAAATAAATTCTCATCATCCGTAAACGCGGCCACATTTTGCGCAAACCAATCAATAAACGCCGATTGCGATTTGTTTTATCACAAATATGAGGAATCATATAAATCGGCCAAAAACGGTGAAAAAAAATGTTTTTTTTGTATTTTTTTTTTGGATTTGAATTTTAGCAAAAAGTAAGAAATGTGGGTTTTTTTGCAAAATGGTCGCTCTCCTTTTGTTTATAGCGGCGATCAGAAATGACGCAGAGGCGATCAAATACCACCAAAATAAAGCTCTATTAGTGGGAAAAAAAGGACGCAAATTTTGTTTAGGTACAACTTCGCACGACAGCGCAATTGTCAGTTAAAGCGGCGCAGCGCCGAATCGCAAAAAGTGCTCTGGTCCTACAGCTGGAAAACCTTCTGGTTGGTAAGTGGTTAATGTGCTTCTTCTTGAGCTACTCCTTTGTTGCCTTGACGGTATGATTTGAGTCATTGTCATGCTGGAAGACCCATTCACAACCCATCTTCAGCGTTTTGGCTGAGGGAAGAAGGTTCTCATCCAAGATTTTACAATACATAGTCCCATCCATTGACCCTTAATGTGGCAAAGTCGGCCTGTACCTTTAGCAGAGAAAAAACCCCAAAGCATAATGTTTCCACCTCCGTGTTTGATTGTTAGAATGGTGTCAGGGTTTCTCAACCAGGGTTCCATGGAACCTTAGGGTTCCTCCAGAGGTTGCTAGGGGTTCCTTGAGCAATGGTCAATTTCTACCTCTCAGATAAATTCCTAATGACATCATTGACCTTTTTAGCTATCTGTAAGGGGCAATTCTTCCCAATGACCACAAGTGTAAGGAGCATTCTTCCCAGTTACCATCACACTAATGTATCATGAGTTGTAGATTTTTAATTTTTAGCAGGGGTTCCCCGAGACCGGAGAATTAGTTCAAGGGTTCCTCGGTGTTGAAAAGGTTGAGAAAGGCTGTCTTAGAGTCATAGTCAGCATTTTTCTTCCTCCAAACACGGTGAGTCAAGCCAATGCCAAGGAGCTCAATTTTAGTTCCATCTGACCACATCACTTTTTCCCAATCCTTCTCTGAATCATTTAGATAGTCATTGGCATGACTGTAACATGTGCCTTCTTGAGAAGGGGGCTCACCATGTTTGGAGGAAGAAAAACGCTAATTATGACCCCAAAGAACACCAGTACTACAGTCAAGCACAGACGTGAAAACATACTTTGGGGCTGTTTCTCTGCTAAAGGTACAGACAGACTTTGCCACATTGAGGGATCAAGGGATGGGGGCATGTATTGCAAAATCTTGGTTGAGAACCTTCTTCCCTCAGCCAGAACACTGAAGATGGGTCATGGATGGCAAGTATGACAATGACCCAAAACATACTGCCAAGGCAACAAAGGAGTGGCACGAGACGAAGCACATTAAGGTTATGGAGTGGCCTAGCCAGTCTCCAGACCTTAATCCTATAGAAAATTTATGGAGGGAGTCGAAACTTCAAGTTGCCAAGTGAAAGCCAAGAAACCTTAAGGATTTAGCGAAGACCGGTTAAAAAAAAAGTGGATCAAAATCCCTCCTGAGAGGTGTGCAAACCTGGTCACCAACTACAAAAAACGTCTTACCTCTGTGCTTGCCAACAAGGGTTTCTCCACCAAGTACGAAGTCATGTTTTGCTTGGGGATCAAATACTTATTTTACTCACTGAACTGCAACTCAATTTATAACATTTGTATTGTGTTTTTTCTGGATTTTTGGCCGATGTTCTCTATCATTTAATATACAGAGGATCAAATATTTTGCCCACTGTATACACATGTATATAAATTACTGCAATCAAAATTTAAAAATGTTTATATTGTGACTCTGAACTCGCATTACTGTTCTTTACGCAGATGTGTACAAGGTTCCATAGACAAGAACGTGTTCAGATCAGTAAAGAATTTGGCTTTTTTTTTAATCGCCTGTGTGCAAGAGGCCTACATTAGAATGCAAGCTAAAAGTGGAAGAAAAGCCTAACACCAACTATTCTTTAAAACTTTCCCTCCCCTTCCTCCAAGCTATCCTGCATAACCTGTACAAAAAAGATCTGTGTACTTACCTTTTTTTATCTGGTCTGGTCATGTGATCTTGCAGCGACGGCTCCCCTGTGTAAGGGAGCGCTCGACAACGGCAATAAATTTCAGGAGTTATAGTGTCACTCATTGGCTCCCATGGTTCAGTGGTTGTCAGCCGCTTACAGATACAGGGGAGGCGGAGCTGTAGGATCACATAATGAAGCCATGGCGGGCGGATTAAAAAGAGGCAAATACACAGATTGTTTTTTTTATACAGGGTAAGCAGAATAGGAAGGAGCATCTAGAAATATAGTTGGTGTTAGGCATTTCTTTCACTTAAAGAAAACCTGTAATGTGAACTATAGAGGCTGTTATTGTTGACCTAAAAATTTATTCTTCTGGCCATTTCTGGCTTCTGTAGCTGAGTTCACACCTATGCGATGTGGGAACCAGCGCGATTCCTGTGCATCTCGCAGGCAGTTCACACTGCTCTATGCGAACTCCTGCGAGTGTCAATACAAACTTAATGACACTCCCAGATCGATTCGCAGATCGCAGTGATCTGCACAGCAATGTGGTGTGAATCACACGCGATGTCTAACATCGCAATAGTGTGAACCCAGCCTAGTCACTGACTTATAAGTATGTAGTAAGCTGCACCCGAGTGAAGTCAGAACCCCTGGTCTACATACACATTCCAGGTTAGTAACTAAGAAAGCCAATGCATGACCACCTGACAGCTAGATTTTGAAAAGGAGGAGAGGTAAACAATAGCAGCATCCATATTTTTCATTTAGGTCCCCTTTAAGACATTTCATACAGTCTACAATTACAAAAATGTGGATCTCTACAAAATATACACCTAACCCTACTGAATTATTCATAGCACAAATATAAATGATCCATATACACAAACACACACAGTTCTACTGCACTGCAGAACCCAGGCACCTAAAAAATAGCACTCAGGGAAAGTCATTATGTTTGACTGCAGCCCTCAATGCAATTAGCACATTAGCTTGAAGCTGGCTAGAACATGGAAATGGGTTATTATAATTAATGTCCTTATTTACACATCTGAATCTGTTTTCGAAAGCGAGATTAAAGAACACTTAATTATCGGAGCTCGACTGTCAATGGATACCACAGACTGCCAAACGAATCTTTATTTGGATGCAAGTTTGGAAGTAAAGGCAGACATTTCATCTATCAATATGCAGATGATTCTCTGCACAACCAATAATCAACCCCTAATCAAATCAATCATATATAATGCTACTTCTGGAAGCATGTGAAAAACTATTTATGTTGCTGCTTGCACGAAATGTGCATCCCACACCTACCAGTATAAATCCATCAAAAAGTGCAGCGCAACATATATCCTCCAATTATCACCGTCTAGCTGTGTCTCATATATATCACTCTAAATTATGTACCAATATATCATATATACAGTATTTACACAAACTAACACATATGTGATAAAACATTTAACAACTCCTATAGATACGGTGCATCTGGAAAGCATTCACAGCGCTTCACTTTTTCCGCATTTTGTTATGTTACAGCCTTATTCCAAAATGGATTAAATTCATTATTTCCCTCAACATTCTACAAACAATACCCCATAATGACAACGTGAAAGAAGGTTGTTTAAAACCTTTGCAAATTTATTAAAAATAAAAAGCAAAAAAAAAAAAAAAAAATCCCATGTACACAAGTATTCACAGCCTTTGCTCAATAATTTGTTGAAGCACCTTTGGCACCAATTACAGCCTCAAGTATGTTTGAGTATGATGCTACAAGCTTGGCACACCTATTTTTTGCCAGTTTTTCCCAATCTTCTTTGCAGGACCTCTCAAGCTCCATCAGGTCGCATGGGGCGTTTCAGTGCATAGGGATTTTCAGATCTCTCCAGAGATGTCCAATTTGGTTCATGTGTGGCATAGGTGTGCGCAGCCTATTGCATCAGGGTGCACACCACAAGAGTTAGGTGTCAGTAGTTTACCTTTACAATTTCGTTTTTTTTATTATTTTTTACAATATTATATATATTTTTTTAGGAGCTCTGCTGAGGGGCTTTGGTGAAATATCATGGGTCTAAACAGACCCCTGATATCTCACTTTCGAGACAGAGAAAGAGACTGAGGACAGAGATTTTCCAGTCCCTTTCTCTGCATAGTACAGGATAATTAGGGTGTGCCCAGGCACACCTGCCACCCTATGTGCGCAAGCCTATGATGTGTGGGCTATGGCTGGGCCACTCAAAGACATTCACAGACTTGTCCCGTAGCTACTCCTTTGTTATCTTGGCTGTGTGCTTAGGGCTGTTGTCCTGTTGGAAGATGAACCTTCCCTCCAGTCTGAGGTCCAGAGCGCTCTGGAGCAGGTTTTTTTTTATCAAGGATGTCTCTGTACATTGCTGCATTCATCTTTCCCTCGATCCTGACTAATCTCGCAGTTCCTGCTGCTCAAAAACATCCCCACAGCATGATACTGCCACCACCATGCTTCACTGTAGGGATAATATTGGCCAGGTGATGAGCGGTGCCTGGTTTCCTCCAGACATGCCGCTTGCCATTCAGGCCAAAGCATTCAATCCTTGTTTGATTAGACCATAGAATTTTGTTTCTCAAGGTCTGAGAGTCCTTCAGGTGTCTTTCGGCAAACTCCTGATGGGCTGTCATGTGCCTTTTACGGAGGAGTGGCTGCCGTCTGGCCACTCTACTATATAGGCCTGTATGGTGAAGTGCTGCAGAGATGGTCGTTCTTCAGGAAGGTTTTCCTCTCTCCACAGAGAAACGCTGGAGCTCTGTCAGAATAACCATCGGGTTCTTGGTCACCTCCCTGACTAAGTAAGGCCCTCCTCCCCCTATCGCTCAGTTTGGCCAGGTGGACCATTCTAAACCTTGTGCTTCCAAACTTCTTCCATTTATGGATGATAGAGGCCACTGTGCTTATTGGGACCTTCAATGCTGCAGACATGTTTCTGCACCCTTCCCCAGATCTGTGCCTCAATACAATCCTGTCTTGGGAGGTCTACAGACAATTCCTTGAACTTCATGGCTTGGTTTGTGCTCTGACATGCACTGTTAACTGTGGGACCTTGCATAGACATGTGTGTGCCTTTCCAAATCATGTCCAATCCACTGAATTTACCACATGTGGACACCAATCAAGTTGTAGAAACATCTCAAGGATTATCAGTGGAAACAGAATGCACCTGAGCTCAATTTTGAGTGTCATGGCAAAGGCTGTGAATACTTATGTGTACATGTGATTTTTTTTTATTTTTAATACATTTGCAAAGATTTCAAACAAACTTGTTTCACATTGCCATTATGGGGTATTGTTTGTAGAATTTTGAGGAAAATAATGAATTTAATACATTTTGGAATAAGGTTTTAAACATAACAAAATGTGGAAAAATATGAAGCGCTGTGAATACATTCCGGATGCACTGTACATTTTATCGTCCTTATGTTTAGGTTATAAAAACAAGGTCCTCCAAAAGTAGTCCTTTTGTGATAATACACTATATCCCCCGTGCATAAAGTAACTCCTCCAATGTGTCCAAACAGAGTTCCACCACCAGTCACACAACGTGCTCACCTGGTTGTATTGATCAAATAAATAGATCAGTATGCGCATTCCCCTTTAAGGGGTCTTGTTTGTCTTCTTAGGGTGCTACCAACTTTTATATCCCTGGATACCATCCTCGTCCTAACCTCTCAGAACAGACACAAACCACCAATATTCATCAGGAAAAACGCCTTCTGCTCAAGGCTATTCCAACACTATCAGTGCTTTGCTGGTTATAAATTGGCACTTTTATTTAAAACAATACAAACGCACTCATAAGTATAATGCACCAACATAAACCCAGCTTTAAACTTACAGATGTATTGCCCCCTTCTTAAGGTTTTAGGCCTCAACATCACCTCATAAGCCAACCATTTGGCTAGCTTGGGTTAGCGGGATGACATCACAAGGCTCTGCCCAGATGCATTTCATTACCGACCCATGCAACTTGCTCAAGGGTAAAAAACTGGAGTGGTGATGAAACTAGTCCAGGAGGAGCCTCATGATTTCATCTATAATGTGGCATTCATTAGCTGGGCACGCATCTTAAACTTAATGTACATAGGAGTGCAGACCCTGGACATGGACAGTCTGTATTTAGGAGCATATGTCTGTACATGTTCTCGAGTTTATGTTCGTAATGGTAGGTAAATAAGATCCTGTCTAAATTGGCCCTAGTATATGTATGAATGTGAGTTAGGGACCTTAGACTCTAAGCACCTTGAGGGTAGAGTTGCACGATTAATCGTATTAAAAATCGCAATCTCGATACACCCCCCCCCCCCCCCCGCGATCTCCATCAGGCATTACCGTGATTTTTAGTGCAGTTAATGGAGTCCGACTTGCGGGGCGACTCAGAGCGACTTGACTAATTAAAGTCAATGCAAGTCGCCTGAAGTCTTTTCTAAGTCAGAGCGACTTGAGTCTCTGGGGAGACTGCCAAGTCTGGGCAGAGAGCCAAGTTCTGAAGTCATGCTGATAAAGACGCTAGAAGAGATACAATGTGATTACTTCAAAGGAATGAACTCCGAATTAACTCCCGTGTATAGAAGATGTTCAGTTTACCCATTTAAATCTTTTCTGATTTGCTGCTTACAAATAAAAATACAGTATTTTGTGCTAGAAAATGACTTAGAACCCCCAAACATTATATATTTTTTTTTAGCAGAGACCCTAGAGAATAAGATGGCGGTTGTTGCAATATTTTATGTCACACGGTATTTGCGCAGTGGTCTTTCAAACGCAATTTTTTTGGAAAAATTACCCTTTCAAAAAACTAAACAGTGCTGTTAGCCCAATTTTTTGTATACAGTGCCTTGCGAAAGTATTCGGCCCCCTTGAACTTTGCAACCTTTTGACACATTTCAGGCTTCAAACATAAAGATATAAAACTGTAATTTTTTGTGAAGAATCAAGAAGTGGGACACAATCATGAAGTGGAACAAAATTTATTGGATATTTCAAACTTTTTTAACAAATAAAAAACTGAAAAATTGGGCGTGCAAAATTATTCAGCCCCCTTATCCACCGCGATGTTTCATAATTGAATTCCCCCGACTTATTAAAACGTGCGGGTTAAAAAGTCAAAAAATAAACAATTTTTTCAAACTTTATAGGTTATTTAAAACAAGGTGAAGTACTAACACAGGGTGAAGAACTAAGAAGTGTTTTTTAATGTCAAAATATAGAAATACAAACTTCGGACTTTACACAGTTTTCCAACGTTTCAAGTTCCCCCGGCTTATGAAAGCGTTCCGTGACATATGTTTTTTAACCCGATTGTCGTGACAAATCAAAAAACTTTCCCATTAAAAAGGTTTTTTTAACGCAAACTTTCTGGTGACGCGTTTATGGCACACTGTATTTTATAACGTTGTTGGCGGTAGAATAAGAGATCCCAGAGACGATTTTTTTTTATATATTACAAACCCCCAAGA
>BLSH010382049.1:50218-60481 GCA_018402905.1 Glandirana rugosa | reverse complement strand
TTCCCTGGGCGTGTTCTAACTGTATGGGGGCTTGCCTAGCTGGGGAAGGGAAGTGGTCACAGCCTTCATGTACGAGAAGGCTGTGATCACTTCCCTTCCCCCTCACACAGAGCGGAGGTCCGTGTTTACATACACGGACCTCCGCTCATTCGCTCCGGGGGGGGGGCATCGCGGGTGGCCGGCGGCAATCGAAGCCGCCGCACCCGCTCCCTGGCCCCCCCCGAACACAGTGAGCGCGCGCGCCTCCGGCGGCGCGCGCGCGCTCACAGTATCTCTGTATCGCAGCCGCCGTCGTATGACGGCGTTTTGCGTTACAGAGCCACTTTGCCGCCGTCAATCTCCGATCGGCGGTCGGCAAGTGGTTAAGTATTACCTTGGGGAGATGCAGACTAGAATACTGCAATCACTGAGCAGCAAATTATATCACCTGTATAGATAGACCATGTATTTTTCTGGCGGAGTCTATGCTTGGCGGAAAATTAGGATATACGGAGGATGCGCGGGCGACGTCACCAGAAAGAAAAAAAAAAAAAAGAAAAAAACGATTACAGGGAAAGGAAGCAGGTAAGATCTACATGCAGCGCAAATCATCGCATAAGCGTCAATCATTTATGTACGGAAAAACAGTCATACTGGGCATACCACCACTTTAAAGTTATTACAAAACACAAAAGGATTTTTAGCTTAAAACACAGTCTCTGGATTAGGGTGGTTTCACATTGCCATGCTGCGGTTTGGCTGCAGTGCTGGTGCAGCACAGCGTACCTGCGATTTCCCATAGACTTCCATTAGTGCACCAAAGATGCAGCATGAAGGACTTTTGATGTGCTTTCAGAAAACGCACCAAAACACTCCATCTAATAGAAGTCTATGAGAAACTGCAGGTATCTCGCATGAAGACTGCAGGTACACTGCGCGACAGCCAAATCGAAATGAGGCAGTGTGAAACCGCCCTTATGGTAAAAAACCTTCCAATCCCTGTCCCCCCCACCTCCTCCCTCCCTAAACACTTACCTGTGCCGCTCATGATTCAGTCTTGTGCCCAGCTACAGCCTCACTCTCCTCTCTTGCTGCTGTCACACAAGACTCTGAAAGCAGTTGGAGTCATTGGCTTCTGCTGCTGTCAATCTAATGATGTGAGGAGGGAGCAAAGGGCACTGTGTGTGTCTATGGACATGCACAGCCCGGCTTAGGAACACGTCCGCACACAGCTAGCCAAGGGGGCACATGAAGAGGAAAAGTGTCGGCAGGGTACCAAAAAAGAGGAGATAATGGACCATACTGTGCAGGTAAGTATAAACATGGAATTTTATTTCATTAAAAATAGACTTCAGCATCACTTTAAAGTATTGGATCAGCATGGGTTTCAGGCAACCTGCATATTCAAAAGCAATGGCAGCCACCATGTTTGCCCAAAACAGGCTTCCTTCAAGTGTATTTTTAAACAGATAACCCATGAGCATATCATTAGTAGAGATGGAATGAATCACTATACGTGTGCTTTACATGCATCTTATTATACAGAGTGGAATACAAATAACTCCATGGAAAAACACAGAGAACATATGCAAACTATAGGTAACTTACATACGATTTCAAGCACGGAGATATGAGAACGAACAAACATCTGCTGAACAGTCTCAGCATATTGCCTAATTTTTATTGTGAAAGGATAACAGACAGCTCCTTAGAATCACAATAGGCACCATGGTTCAGCACTGCTCCCCAATGTTGTATCACACCAAAGTGAACAAAGCCTGGCCGCACCAAATAAAATAAACGTAAACCCTCACAGGATGGCATTTAGTTTGCTCTGTGCACAGTGTATCATAAAAATAATGGTCTTTTTTTGGTAATGTGTTTCCATTCACACAGAATGGCCAAAATGTGTATATAGACACATATACATACACACACACTTTGTAAACATTTTATTCTATCTTTTCATGTGACAACACTGAAGAAATGACACTTTGCTACAATGTAAAGTAGTGAGTGTACAGCTTGTATAACAGTGTAAATGTGCTGTCCCCTCAAAATAACTCAACACACAGCCATTAATGTCTAAACCGCTGGCAACAAAAGCGAGTACACCCCTAAGTGAAAATGTCCAAATTGGGCCCAATTAGCCATTTTCCCTCCCCGATTTAGTGTCATCACTCTTTCTCTCACATACTGGTCACTGGTAGTTCAACATGGAACCTCATGGCAAAGAACTCTCTGAGGATCTGAGAAAAAGCATTGTTGCATAAAGATGGCCTAGGCTATAAGAAGATTGCCAAGACCCTGAAATTGAGCTGCAGCACGGTGGCCAAGACCATACAGCGCTTTAAAAGAAGGACAGGTTCCAATCAAAACAGGCCTCGTCATGGTCGACCAAAGAAGTCAAGTGCACATGCTCAGCGTCATATCCAGAGGTTGTCTGTGGGAAAAAGATGTATGAGTGCTGCCAGCATTGCTGCAGAGGTTGAAGGGGTGGGTGTCATCCTGTCAGTGCTCAGACCATACGCCGCACACTGCATCAAATTGGTCTGCGTGTCTGTCGTCCCAGAAGGAAGCCTCTTCTAAAGATGATGCACAAGAAAGCCTGCAAACCGTTTGCAGAAGAGAAGCAGACTAAGGACATGGATTACTGGAACCATATCCTGTGGTCTGATGAGACCAAGATAAACTTATTTTAGATGGTGTGAAGCGTGTGGGGTGGCAACCAGGTGAGGAGTACAAAGACAAGTGTGTCTTGCCTACAGTCAAGCATAGTGGTGGGAGTGTCATGGTCTGAGGCTGCATGAGTGCTGCCGGCACTGGGGAGCTACAGTTCATTGAGGGAACCATGAATGCCAACATGTACTGTGACATACTGAAGCAGAGCATGATCCCCTCCTGTCAGAGACTGGGCCACAGGGCAGTATTCCAACATGACAATGACCCCAAACACACCTCCAAGACGACCGCTGCCTTGCTAAAGAAGCTGAGGGTAAAGGTGATGGACTGGCCAAGCAGGTCTCCAGACCTAAACCCTATTGAGGATCTGTGGGGCATCCTCAAACGGAAGGTGGAGGAAAGCAAAGTCTCTTAACATCCAGCAGCTAGGTGATATTGTCATTGAGAAGTGGAAGAGGACTCCAGTGGCAACCTGTGATGCTCTGGTGAACTCCATGCATAAGAGGGTTAAGGCAGTGCTGGAAAATAATGGTGGCCACATAAAATATTGACACTTTGGGCCCAATTTGGACATTTTCACTTAGGGGTGTATTCACTTTAGTTGCCTGCGGTTTAGACATTAATGGCTGTGTGTTAAGTGATGTTGAGGGGACAGCAAATTTACACTGTTATACAAGCTGTACACGCACTACATTGTAGCAAAGTGTCATTTCCTCAGTGTTGTCACATGAAAAGATAGAATAAAATATTTACAAAAACGTGAGGAGTGTACTCTCTTCTCGCTTTTGTGAGATTGTGAGATACTGTGTGTGTATGTATGTATATATATATATATATATAAACATTTTTATATATATATATATATATATATATATATATATATATATATATATATATATGTTACCTTTTAGATGTTTCTCAGGAGGAGATGTCATGGGCGACTTCAAGGGTTTTTGAACAAGGTTAGGGTGTACTCAGATTAGTGCTTTAAACCAGTCCCAGGCGTAGTTCATTTGTGTAGTGCAGTGGTTCTCAACTCCGGTCCTCGGGACCCACCAACAGGCCAGATTTTAAGTATTACCTTGGGGAGATGCAGACTAGAATACTGCAATCACTGAGCAGCAAATAATATCACCTGTCATGTATTTCAGTTATCCTGCAAACCTGACCTATTGGGGGGTCCCGAGGACCGGAGTTGAGAACCACTGGTGTAGTGGAAGCACTCCAAACTGTTCCCAGAGCCCACTTGGAATAGATGGTCCTGAGCGTGGTTCACTTGCGATCTGGTAGTGTTTGCTGCAGTTTGACTGCAAACCATGGCGGATTGCTGGTTTGATTAGCAGGGGAGCATGCCCGGAACCATTTCCCAACAATCCAGTGTGAGTGCAAACCAGAGGTTGAGTGGGGAGGGGAGAATCAAACTCAGGCACGGTTCACTTAAATTGGCCTGAGAGTTAGTACACCCTAAAGCCTCGTACACACGTGCAGATTGTTGGCCAACCGAACGTCCAACTTTTGTCCAAATTGGGCGACGGCGGTTTTGTCTAGCGTACTGACATGAGTCAAGTAATCGGCCAACAAAGCTGAACGTAGTGACGTATTACAAGCGTATAACGAGGAAGTTCAGGTGAATGTTATTTGTGAATTAGGAACACAGGTTACAGGACTGAACACTTCCTGGATTCTGAGCATGCGTGTTTACACTTCCAACTTTTTGTTGGCCAACTTCTGTACACACGAGCCAACAATTGGCCAACGCCTTGTTGGCCAACACAAGTTTTCTAGTCTGCTCAGCCAACTTCTGTTGGATAAGTGGAAATCGGCAGTGGAATCGTGCGTACACACAATCGGATTATCGGCCAACAATCGGACCGTGTGTACGAGCCTTTAGAGTGAGCCTGTCCCAAGTTTGTCCTCATTAACAAAAAATGCAAGAAAGCTCAGCCTCTACACAAATCTAGTTAGAATTAATAATGAAGATCTGCTTGCACTTTAAAAGGAGTTGTAAAGGCAGAAGGTTTTTAATTTTAAAGCATTCTATGCATTAAGATAAAAAAAAAACCTGTGTGTAGCAGTCCCCCCAGCACCCCCTAATTACTTACCTGAGCCCCATCTCTCTCCAGCGATGTCCACGATTCCTCAGCCATCCAGGACACTCCTCCTGATTGGCTGAGACACAGCAGTGGCACCATTGGCTGCCACAGCTGTCAAAGTCTGTCAGCCAATCAGGGGAGAGAGGTTACGGGGCCAGGTCAGGGCTCTGTGTCTGAATGGATACATGGAGCTCTGACTCGGCTCGGATGGCCTCTGTAGCAAGCTGCAGGCTGAGGGGGCACTCTATAGGAGGGAGGGGCCAGGAGAGCAGAAGAGGGACCTGAGAAGAGGAGGATCCAGGCTGCTCTGTGCAAAACCAACTACACAAAGTAGGCAAGTATAACATATTTGTTATTAAAAAAATAAATAAAAAACACAAGCCTTTACAATCACTTTAACCACTTGCCGACCGGCAACCGTAGTTTGACGGCGGCAAGGTAGCTCGTTGACAGCTCATATGACGGCGCTGCTAGATCGCGCACTGTGAGCGCGTGCGCCTCCGGAGGCGCGCGCTCACTGTGTTCCGGGGGGGGGGGGCGGGGAGCAGGTGGGGCGGACCCTATCTCAACCGGCTATCTGCGATGGCTCCCCCGCAGTGAAAGAACGGAGGTAAATACGGATCTCCGTTCTCAGAGGGGGAAGGGCTGTGATCACAGGCTTCCTGTATATGGAAGCTGTCATCACTCCCCTCCCCCTGCCAGCCCAGCCCCCATACAGTTAGAACACACTGAGGAAAAATTACAAGTGATGTCATGTGTTGTAGTGTATTTGTATTGCATTTTCGGGCAACAACTGTACCGATAAATCAGAAATGATACCAGATCGTACGATTTTCGTTTATTTATTCTGTCCTAGGAGAATTTACGTAACTTTAGTAAGGGTACTTTCACACTGGGGCGGGCGGTAGTGGTAAATCCCCGCTAGTGTCAGCGGGGATTTACCGCTGGCATAGCGGCCGGGTGCGCGGCGCTTTTAACCCCCCACAAGGGGTTAAAAGTGCCAGGCCACCGCGCTATTGAGGCGGTGTGCAGCCGCTTCGGAAGCGCTACCCATTGTTTTCACTGGGCAGGGGCGGTGGAGGAGCGGTGCATCACCGCTCACCACACTGCTCCAAATACGCAGCTTGCAGGACTTTTTTTTAACATCCTGCAAGCGCACCGCCCCAGTGTGAAAGCACTCCGCCTTTCACATTGGCGTGGATTGGGCTGGACTTTTGAGGCGCTTTACCGGTGCCCTTTTTAGCTTAATAGCGCCTGTATAGCGCCTCAGTGTGAAAGTAGCCTCACCTCTTCAGTTTTGGTTAACGACTAGCATGCAAAAAACAAAACAAAGAAAAACGGACGATCTGTCGTCCAATTTTCAGATCGTGTGTACGGGCCATAAGAGAAAAGGGGGGGGGTGGGGGAGGAAGAAGAGCACACACCTCAGTTCAGTATGATTGAGGAGAGTTTAATGAGAAATATAAACAAGTAAAAATAATGCACTCACAAATGTTGAAAAGGGGCTGTGGAGATATGGCAGATGGCTGTGGTAGAGACATGTAGAAATCGCCCGAATCCCTGCCTTGGCCACCGGCTGGGGATAGGATGGGCTGCTCAAAAAAATGACACCACTGGCAAGAATGGAAGGAGCTGCCGTGAGGTCTGGAATCTGCAGCCGAAAGCCACCTGCTGTCACCTCAATGCTCCTGAGACCAGCAACGCGTTTCAAGGGACTTGCACCCTCCATTAAAAGGTAAGTATGCGTTTTTGTTTTTTTTTCCCCCAGTTATACTTACCTAGGTGGATGCAACATCTGTCCCCTGGTGCCTGTACACTGAAAACCGAGCGATCAAACACCGCCGATCGTTCGGTTTTCAGAGCTCTGTGAGCAGAGAGTTGTAGACTGTCAGTCACAGCTCTCTGCTCATCTCCCTCCTCGCTCACTGGAGCGCTGAACTGTGGAGGGGGTGGAGCAGGCCGTGTCTGGCTCTTAGCGGCTCGTTGAGATGGGTGTCAGTGCAGGCACCTGGTGGATCCAAACTCCGATGGTCGCGATGACATGGTGCCTGGACTGATATCAGTGATGTCAGCAGGGAGTGGACTTCAGCCTGCTCTCTCCTTAAAACGGGTCACAGGAGTGCAAAACTATATGCACTCCTGTGATCCATATGAGAAGTAGAGCCAAACAAGCTTTGGCTGGTCTTCTCCTTTAAAGTCCGTGGAAACACACCAAAAATGCACTGTACTTTTATTTTAGATTTGTTTTTTTGCATCGCATTTCATTTTTTCCCCACAGATGATCAGGGATGAAAACGCATACAAAATGCATTTAAAACTCATATGCGGCACAAAAATTTTTAATGTAGCACATTAAAAATGCACTTAAAACACTGTTTAAGAAAAAAAAAATGCATCTAGCGTTTCACAACGCATCATTGTGATTGGGCCCCAAGCTGAATTTTTTTTTTTAAAGTGTTTGTAAACCTCAGACATAAAATATGAGCCAAGCACATCCCTCTATAGTGTATACTTGTCTCAATTAAGAGCACTTAGCCTAGGTTCACATTGGAGCGATTTGGCATGTCACATCGCATGCCAAATTGATGGCAATTGCACTGTACGAATCGGTGGTGACTTCGGGTGCAATTTCCATTGACATTTGTGCAGAAACCCGCACAGGATGTCTCTGAAATCGCCCCCTGAACTCACACAATTTCATTCCCGCAGTCAGTGTGAACCTGAGCCAAGTGTCATTTCTGTCTGCTGCCTTGTTCCTTCACTCCTGACACCAAGAGAAAAATGGTGACAGGGGAGAGACCACCAGCTGAATGACAGGCTCAGCTCTGTACCTGTGTGCTGTGCGAAGGAGGGCCTCCAATCAGCTTTTAGAGCCCTCATCGCTGAGATCTGCAAAGTACTCTCAGCTCTCTGTCCCCCCCCCCCTTTTTTTTCCAAAACTCTCAGACAAGCTTTAAAATTCAACACTTTGAATGGCTGTAGAGAAAATAAGACTGCAGATAAACAGGTACAACTTATGTAGCAGGACTTGTTCCATCTCTGAGTACCACCTGAGGCCAGCAACTTCACTGGGTATATATAAGTGTTTACATCCACATTAAATCAAATATGTGAATGGGGACATGTAAAAGCATATACAGTAACACTTTAAAGTGGAAGTAAACCCATAAGGCTAACCTGTAGGTACAGTGAATATCTCCTAAACCTGCACAGCTTAGGAGATATTCACACTACATGCAGCCGGTGATGTCACAGTGCGGTTTACTACCGCTTTAAGCTGCCCACATTTCTAATCAATGCCATGGGCTGAGACCCCTTTCACACTTAAGCCGAGCATCCATGTTTTATATCTGAGCCTCTGTACAGGCGTGTTTTTGTGCGTTTTGGCCTTGAACTATTTTTTTGGGAAAGCTAGTTACCAAGCAACAAAATGTGCCAAAAAAAGAAGAAGTACTCACATGTTTTTCAAGCACTTCCATTTAAGTATTTAGGGCCAAAATGAAGCTTGCATACTTTTCACAAGGCGAGCTTTAAGTGCTGCACTGAGGTGTGAATGGGCAGCGCTGAATAGAATGGAAATCCTATTGAAATGCTTCAGGCGAAGTTTCAAATTGCACTTCAAAACGCTCAAGTTTGAATTGGGGTCAAACTGTAACACATTTCTCATTATTCTGTACACAGCAAACCTGGCAGACAGGGTGGATAAAAATCGATGAATTAAAAAAAAAAAAAAAACCACAAGAAAATCTGATTTTTTTTTTTTATTTAAATCGATTTTTTTGATTTTTATTAAAATTAATTTTAATAAAATGTTTTTGAAGTAAAAATCTATTTAACCGCTTGCCGACCGCTGGTCGGCAATTGACGGCGACAGAGTGGCTCTGTAACGCAAATCGCCGTCATACGACGGCGGGCGCGATACAGAGCCACTGTGAGCGCGCGCGCGCTCACTGTGTCCGGGGGGGTCCAGGGAGCGGGTGCGGCGGCTTCGATTGCCGCCGGCCACCCGCGATGCCCCCCCCGGAGCGAATGAGCGGAGGTCCGTGTAAGTAAACACGGACCTCCGCTCTGTGTGAGGGGGAAGGGCTGTGATCACAGCCTTCCTGTAAGTGAAGGCTGTGACCACTTACCTTCTACAGCTAGGCAAGCCCCCCTACAGTTAGAACACGCCCAGGGAACATAGTTAACCCTTAGAGCGCCCCCTGCAGGTTAACCCCTTCACTGCCAATGGCATTTACACAGTAATCAGTGCATTTTTATAGCACTGATCGCTGTATAAATGCCAATGGTCCCAAAAAAGTGTCAAAATGTTCCGACATGTCCGCTGAAATATCGCAGTACCGCTAAAAATCGCAGATCACAGCCATTACCAGTAAAAAATAAAAAAAAATTAAAAACCCCAAAAATGAATTCTCATCATCCGTAAACGCGGCCACTTTTGCGCAAACCAATCAATAAACGCCGATTGCGATTTTTTTTATCGCAAATATGAGGAAGAATATAAATCGGCCCAAAAACGGTGAAAAAAAATGTTTTTTTATATTTTTTTTTTGCATTTGCATTTTAGCAAAAAGTAAGAAATTTGTGTTTTTTTGCAAAATTGTCGCTCTTCTTTTGTTTATAGCGGCGATCAGAAATGACGCAGAGGTGATCAAATACCACCAAAAGAAAGCTCTATTTGTGGGAAAAAAAGGACGCAAATTTCGTTTGGGTACAACGCCGCACGACCGCGCAATTGTCAGTTAAAGCGACGCAGCGCCAAATCGCAAAAAGGGCTCCGGTCCTAAAGCTGGAAATCCTTCCGGGGCTGAAGTGGTTAAAGATAGTTTTCTATTTAGGATGCATTAATAATTTAGTTAAGCATGAAATGGAGCTTAATTATGTAGCATGAGGCTGTATTTCTCCTACGTTCACTGACAGACGCAGCTCTTCATGACTTTGTGGGTTTTATGTTCGTCTTACCAGGAGTTAACTAGGCAGGGAAAAGAAATCAGCTGGCCCCTCCCCTGGGGGCCGTCCTCTTTTCCTACATTGAAACCCCCCCTCACAGAGGAGCTCTCCAGTTTCAATGCCTAGTTTGCCCCTATCGTGCAAGTCTCCTTATTTGGTGATACATAAGGATAAGGCGGTCTTGCGACCCCTTCCTTCTTTTCTTCCAAAGGTAGTCTCTTCTTTTCATATCAATGAAGATAACGCGCCCGGGAGACCGTCTTGTTTGTCCCACAGTCGAAAAGCTTTTCTTCGACATCGTCGGTTCATGTGGGCATTCCGGGATTGATGCAGGTTCCGTACGTTAAGCTTAAGGAAGCCCACGTTACCTGCTCCCGTGTTACTTCCATCTTGTTATAGAAGTAACTATACTTTTCTTCTCTGATGGAAACCTTCTTTTCTTCCTTCCCCAGCGTTCTGGCGGAATAGGAATACATAGTGGTTTATTCCTCTGAACGTGCTATCCCCGTTTGATCCGTAACTTTGACCTCTCGAGGAGACACTCCCCCCCAAAGTTACA
>BLSH010382049.1:6959-25835 GCA_018402905.1 Glandirana rugosa | reverse complement strand
GATCAATTTTCAGTGATTGGCACCATAGCTTGCAGACTCTATAACTTTCACAAAGACCAAATAATATACACTAATTTTTTTTTTTTTTTACCAAAGATAGGTAGCAGTATAAATTTTGGCCAAAATTTATGAAGAAAAATTACTAATTTGCAAAATTTTATAACAGAAACGAAGAAAAATTCATTTTTTTACAAAATTTTCGGTCTTTTTTTAATTATAGCGCAAAAAATAAAAAACCCAGAGATGATTAAATACCACCAAAAGAAAGCTCTATTTGTGTGAAAAAAAAGGACGCAAATTTCATATGGGTGCAGTGTTGCATGACTGAGTAATTGTCATTCAAAGTGTGAGAGCACTGAAAGCTGAAAATTGGTCTGGTTGTTAAGGGGGTTTAAGTGCCCAGTTGTCAAGTGGTTAATATGGATTGGACCCTGGGCAAACATTTTCTTGTGCCCTTCCAAATCCACATAACTATTTGCAGGCACTGCGGGCTCAAGGGGCAGCTGCTTTAGGCCCCACAACAATGATGGGGCCTGGGGCAGATGCCCCTTTTGCCCTGCATTAAAGATGGCCCTGGATGTGCAGCTGCCAAATCTGCAGCAACTGCGTGATGCTATTGTGTCAATATGGACCAAAATCTCTGAGGAATGTTTCCAACACCTTGTTGAATCTATGCCACAAAGAATGATGGCAGTTCTGAAGGCAAAAGGGGGTCCAAGCCGGTACTAGCAAGGTGTACCCAATAAAGTGGCCTGTGAGTATATACCTTTTAGCACAGTTTTCCTTGACAATCCTCTCCCATCATAAAACAGTCATACCCGGTCATCTATACTGATAGCCAGAGCGTTACCATGCCCTTAGCAGGGACAATAATATAGGATAACCGGAAACAGGATAATTAGGCAATATACTCCAATAGTCACCATGGGGGGGGGGCACACGGACAAAGGTCCTAACTGAATATACAGGAACATACTCCGATCACAGCATTCAGCAAAAGACATCCACACTGAACATAACCCCAACATGTGCATTAGGCTCATCCATAACTTATCCAGGAAGAAGCCAAGTAGGATTATCCCATCATCGCTTCTTCTAAGGTCATCAGATCTCCATCCAGGCCACAATAAATCCAATCTCATTTACAGCTAACCCCCTACTATGTTTGCTCACCTCCTCCCCTACAATACAAAATTGCATGGCTGTCTTTGGCTTCATAACTGAACCACTGATCCAAAATAAGTATGCAGCAAATGAAGTCAGAATTCCAGAGCTGCACGTTTGCTAAAAGCGGAATACCAACTTACAAAAACTTTCATCTAAATATATTCTTCCACGCAGAAAATAAATCTACTTTTTGTGCACCAAAGCACCTTTGCAAACCCAGATATTGCTGTATAAACCTAGTGGGGCAATCATCACTGTGCTGCACATAGCAGAGAGCAGAGCTGTAGGAGGTGCCCAGCAGCCCCACCCACCACAGGCCTCCTGCAGAAAACTACAGGAGGGGCGGAGACAAGACCAGTCACTCTGCAGAAGGAGAGAGCGCAGCAGTGACTGGTCTTTATTACAGGAAGATTCTGCATAGCGGCAATGGGGTTGATTTACTAAAACTGAAGAGTGCAAAATCTGGTCCAGTTGTGCATAGAAACCAGAAATCAGCTTCCAGGTTTTTTTTTTTTGTCAAAGTTTAAAGTGATATTAAGGGCTATGTTTTTTTTGTTTTTTTACTAACAAACATGTTATACTTACCTGCTATGTGCACTGGTTTTGCACAAAGCAGCCTGGATCCTCTTCTTCTTAGGTCCCCCCTTCCCGGCTCTCCTGGCCCTTTCTCCTGCCATGTGCCCCCAGAACAAGCAGCTGCTTATGGGGGCACCTGTGTAGGCTCACTCCTGAGCCGCTGGTCTGCCTATCCATTCAGACACAGAGCCACGTTTCGGCCCCACACCCTCTCTCTCCTCATTGGGTCACTGACTTTGACTGACAGCAGCGGACCTACTGCCATCGGGAGAGTCCCAGGAGAGCCAAGGCTCTCGTGCACATCGCTTGATCGAGATGGGGCTCAGGTACGTATTATGGGGGGGGGGGGGCAGCACAAAGAAGGTTTTTTTTATCTTAAAGTGGAACTTATGCTTTATGTGCTGGTGGCCCCCTGACATGCCACATTTGGCATGTAATTTTATTTTTTTTTGGGGGGGGGGGGTTCACAGGTACCCTGCTTCCACTTCTGCCCCTGGCACCGCGGCACCAGAAGGAAGTTCACCTCTCCCACCTCCCTCCCTCCCATCTTCTGGGACAAGTCACAGGTCCTAGAAGAAGTTTGCCCGGCCACAGTATGAGCAACGCGACTCGCACAGTTGTAATGCCGGTGCCATGGAGTGGAGGGGGAGAGAACCGAGGCTTTGGGCAGTCGCATCGCTGGACCGGGGGACAGGTAAATGTCTGTTTATTAAAAGTCGGCAGCTACACTTTTTGTGGCTGCCAACTTTTAAATGGGTGGAACTCCGCTTTAAATGTATAGAATGCATTCAGGTAAAAATTTTTCTGCCTTTAGAATCACTTTAATTGAACAAGCTGAAGTTAGAAGCTGATTGGCTACCATGCACAGCTGCACCAGATTTTGCACTCCCCAGTTTTAGTAAATCAACCCCAAAGTCTCACACTGCATTACTGCACAGATCTGGAAGAAATACACAAAGTAAACTAGGCCTGTTCACAACTATGCATTCTTCAGTGCATTTTCAGTTTTGCAGAAACGCACTACAGTATGGTTTCCTATGGGTCACGGTCACATCTGTGCATTTTCCACTGGTGCATTTAAAGGGTCAGGGACTTTTCCTACAACAGATTGACTTTTTGGTTCCACAGGGTTTTAATGGAAATGTATCAAAAACACATTGCTTGCATTTTTTGAATGCGTTTTTGCTGGTTTCTTCTGAAAGACATGCAAAACGCATTTAAAAAACACGTGAAAATAAAAAATGAAAATGCACTTAAAAAATGCATCAACCGCAACCTGCATAGGTTCAGCAGGAAAGACATGCAACCAGAATTTTCAAAGAGGTCAATCAACAGTGGTGGCCCCCTTCCTTATTTCAGGACAGGCTTCCTTTACCAACGTTTTGCATACAGCAACCAGATCTTTGCAGAAATTATCTAATCAATCAAGGTCATTGATGGAAAAGAGGTTTGAACGATTAGAATAACTAAATCTCAAAATGGGGTAACCTGACCTAATATTGCAATCAATGGGTCAGAAATGCCAATCAGCTCAGGCAAGTCTTCATAAAAACAAACACATTTCTGGTGACTTGCCTTTCACATCAGAATTTTGTTGAGGTGCAATGTGACCTGTTGGTGTACAAATGACCAGACAAAGACCAGAGCCTTCTCCAGTCCACAAATAGAAGGAATGCAACACAGTGGATGGTCTCTTTCTGTAGGCCCCCTACATATATCAGTGCAAGGGCACCCCAAATCATCATGGACAGGTAAAGATTGGTACATAGGTCTCACGCTTGATAACACCTCCGTTCACCAGCCTAACCAGGGAAAAAACTCAGCAGGCGATTAAAGGAGGTTACAATGCAATAGAAAACTTGCCAGCTGTCTCATATTTGTTGAACAACATCTGGGTGTCCAGAAGTGCTGATAATACAGTGTGTGGATTGAGGAAGCCAAGGTTTGCAGAGCAGCTTGTAATCACGGATGGACCAATTCGTTCCAAGTTGTGTCAGGACATTTCACAGCATCTGTCTGCAATCTAAAGTTTAAACAAAAAGTTGGGGCGACAAGGATCCCAACACAGAAGACCTAATCTACAGTGGTTCCAATAAAAGAAACCATTGAGGAGATTTACAAAAACTGGAGCAGCTGTGCACAGTAACCAATCCAATTCGATCTTCAGCTTGTTCAGTTAAAGGGTAACTCAACTTTTGTGGAGAAAAAAATAGCAAATAATGAAACCATAATATAGCATATAAAATTGTGATAACCTTCAATTACAATATGATTTGTATTAAAAATTACATTTCCTTTTCAATCTGCTGCCGCTGTAATTTGCTGTAAAATGCAATGCAATATGGCTACCTGGAGGTGTTCTGTACACAGTATGCCCCCCAAAAACATCACTTCCTGCTTGTGTGATTGGCACACTGATATTCATTGAAGGGGAAAGTAAAGAAAAATCCCAAATTTTGGGATGTCCCCAGAACAGTAAGTGGGAAATCCTCCAATGGGGACACTAGTTCTGGTGACCCTGGTGAGAATTTGGAACTCTCTACATTTTGGGGAGATTTCCTCTCACTTCCTGTTCTGGCTAGAGCAGAGGTCTCTGAACAAAAGGACCAGTTTACTTCAGGGGGGCAGACTGTGGCCAGTGGGCGTATAAAGAAAGAAAAAGAATATTGGGACTTTGTATGAGGAAATGACTGGGTAAATTCATTAGCCTTCATCCCTGATGCATATCAATAATAAGGGGTGGGACTTTATATGAAGCACACAACCCAAAATGAATGACCCAATAGATATATAATATATAAACAGGTTTAATATTTCATGAGTATACATCCACCCAGAATCCATAAAACTGTATCAATATAAAAGACATGTAAACATTTCATATATGCACATAACTAAGTAATTCATATATTTCATTTTATTTATTTCAGGTACTTATATAGCGCCGTCAATATACGCAGCGCTTTACATATATATTGTACATTCACATCAGTCCTTGCCCTCAAGGAGCTTACAATCTAAGGGCCCTAACTCACATTCATATACATACTAGGGACAATTTAGACAGGAGCCAATTAACCTACCAGCATGTCTTTGGAGTGTGGGAGGAAACCGGAGTACCTGGAGGAAACCCACGCAGGCACAGGGAGAGCATGTAAACTCCAGGCAGGTAGTGTCGTGGTTGGGATTCGAACCAGCGACCCTTTTTCTGCCAGGCGAGAGTGCTATCCACTACACCATGGTGATAGATATATATATATATATATATATATATATATATATACATACATACATACATACACACACACACACACACACACAGGACTATAAAAACATGGTAATTGTAAACGAAATACTATATATGGGGACAGTACATTATTGAAAGGACTATATTTACTAATATACATGACTACTGTGACACAGCATCATAGGAAAGCTCTATGCGTTTCATGGATACCTCCACTTGTCAGGAGCTGATTTGAGTTAGAGGTGTCTATAAAAAACGGTGGGTGTATAAAATGCCCTGGAATCGGTGGGAGTAAATGCCATAGGCTTGGTGGTCAGTGGGAATATATATTAAAAAAAAAATTACATTTAATATTATTTTAATATTAAATTATTTCAAAAAAACATTATTGGTGTCAGTGCGAGGAATAGCGCCCAATCATTGGTGTTAGTAGGAACATTAGCTCTCCATTTCTAGTGTCAGTGGGAGGAATAATGCTCCGTCTATGGTGTCAATGGAAGGAATAGTGCCTTTTATTAGTGAAATGAATAATGCCTCAAGGGCCAGATAAAGGCAAGCAAAGGGCCACATCTGGCCCGCGGGCCACAGTTTGGAGACCCCTGTGCTATAGGAAAGGAAGTGAAGGGAAATTTTCCCAATGGAATACGGATGGCATATAAAAAACACCAGACAGGGGTTATAACCAGTGTTAATTTTGGCAGCAAATTTTGATTTAGTTTTAGGCTTAGTCTTAGGACTAAAATGGCATTTTAGTTTTAGTCTTCTGCAATTGTTTTAGTCATATTTAGTCGACTAAATCAACAGGACATTTTAGTCAACTAAGATCATTTTAGCGGACTAAAATCTAAAGGGTGTAGTTAAATTGTGATGATTTATTAAAGCATTTCTCTACAATTTCCAAACTCATTATATACTGCTGGAGTGAAAAATCTAATATGTTATTATTTATGGTATTGAGGTATGAGCATGCCCTACAGACCAGTGCTCATTCTGATGTCAAATTTCAATTTCGTTTTAGTCTTAGTCTTTTGACTAAAATGGCATTTTAGTTTTAGTTGTATTTTAGTCATCTCAGTTGTTTTACTTTTAGTCGTATTTTAGTCGACTAAAATGGTATTTCGTTAGTCGACTAAAATGTTCTAGTTGACGAAATTAACACTGGTTATAACCCAACCTTACTCTATACAAAAATGAAAAAAAAAGTTGTCTTTAGTTCTATTTTAGCTCCCCATACAAATCTATGGGAATACATCAGGTTAAATGTAGGGAAGCTGCAGGTCAAGTGCACCTGCAATGACTCCTGAATGATCTCAGGACATCTGACATTTCAAACTGAAAAGTACGCTGCACTGACCAATGAAACCGATGGCCACAGGCCTTAATGAGAACTGGCTCACAAATCTGATCGGCAACTACACACAGGGGTGCATTTCTGAAAGAAATTTGCAGCGTTATTTGTGCTGTGAAACTGCATGTCCATTTGTTCAGTGCAAATAAGAGACTAAATTAAATGTCACTAGGCTATTTTCTCTCCAGGTTGAACATTATTAATTCATTCAAGATGGAGTGAATTAGGAACAGAATGCATCTTGGGCACCGGGAGTTGATGTCAAAAGGGAAATAAATACTTATTTACTATGATTGCCAGTGCCTTCTAGTGGCCATAATATGGTAGTTTCCTGATTCATGCTATTTTTAATGAAGAACATTTGACCTGGAGAGAAAATAACCCAGTGTCTACCGATTTGGCTCCTATTTGCCTTTCTGATCCACACACTGGACCCACATGGATGGCACGCTCCAAGAAGCATAGAGGTCCATGCAGCCAATATCTGTCACCTATTTCAACAAGCTGTCTGCAACCCCTGCGCACAACACCCGTGAGTCCCAGGTGGCTGAAGACGGCCCTTCTCATGGTCATATGAATTAGTATTCCTGGTGTAATGAGGCCTTAGACCAGTGGTTCTCAACTCCGGTCCTCGGGACCCCCCAACAGGCCAGGTTTTCAGGATTACCTTGGGGAGGGGCAGACTAGAATGCTGCAATCACTGAGCAGCCAATGAGATCACCTGGGATGGATTTCAGTTATCCTGCAAACCTGGCCTGTTGTGGGGTCCCGAGGACCGGAGTTGAGAACCACTGCCTTAGACGAAGATCTGATCACAATTATTTATCTAATAATCCAGAACTTGCTCAAAGGGATCACCAGCTTTTTTTCATGACTGTATTCTGCCCCCAGAGCCCACTGATCTGACATCTCCACTAATCACCAGACCCAGCAGTGCCATGGCATCTATAGTAACTCCAGCCACTTCAGCTCCGGAAGGTTTTACCCCCTTCATGACCAGGCCATTTTTTGCTATTCAGCACTGCCTTACTTTACCTGGCAATCGCAGTGTGGTCATGCTATACCCAAACTAAATGTACATATATTTTTTTTTTCACAGATAGAGTGTTCTTTTGGTGGTATTTGATCCCCTCTGGGTTTTTTATTTTTTTGCGCTATAAACGAAAAAAAAAAAAAAAGGAGCATAAATTTTGTAAAAAAAAAAAAATCAATATTTTCTACTTTCTGTTATAAAACAGATCCAATCATTTTAAATTTATCAAAATTTCTTCATAAATTGAAGCCAAAATGTATTCTGCTACATGTCTTTAATAAAAAAAAGAAAATCGCAATAAGTGTATATTGACTGCGTGAAAGTTATAGCGTCTACAAACTATGGGATATATACTGGAATTTTTATCTATTTTTATACTAGAAATGGCGGCGATCAGCGACTTATAACAGGACTGCGATAGTACGGCGGTCAATCTGACACTGACACTTTGTGGGAACTGGCTAACTGCCATTAACACGTCCAGTGACACCAAAACAGTGATCAGTGCTAATAATATACACTGTCACTGTACTATTGACACTGGCTGGGAAGGGGTACCTAACAATGTTTGCCATTTGTAAAGAGCGACGATTTTACTTAGCAATGTGCCCGTTTTTATTCCCTGCCTTGCAGGGAAACAGAAAGCAGCACGTCACCACTATCAGAAGAGAGCTCTGTGTTGTTTACATACACAAAGCTCTCCAGTCACTCGCTCCGATGATCAGTGGGTACCGGCCATAAATCATTGGCCAGAAACCGCTGATTGGCATGTGCTGGAGCCAGTGATAGCACAGCCAGGTTGGCACGCTCCCCGCCTACCCGGAAATGCAGAATCACACAAATATATGGGATTCTGCGCAGGCGGCCCGCACTGTAGCAGTAAAACTAAAGCGAGCGGTCAGCAAGTGGCTAGGGACCCTGGAGAGTGTCACTGCGGACAGCTTTATGGCTGGAGATGAGCTCAGGCATCCTCCAAACAACATGAAATCTGGGTATGTGTCCATATAAGGGCACTGATGTCACCAGGATACCCGCCCCTTTGTTTACATATGGAGAAGGACCAGGCTGCAGCTGATTGGACAAGAAAATGGCATGACTTTTATATTCTAATAGAGCCAAGCTCATCTCCATTGATGACCTACATTTCATGTGATAAAGAGAACAGCAACAAATCACAATCATCTGGGCTTGTTCCATGTCGTTGAAGAGCTTTCAATGCATCTGAAAAACATTGTCAGCTTTCTAGATTAAACCCAGCTGATCGAGACGAATGGCTCCTGCCTGTCCCATGGCCTGGAACAACGACAACCTTCATATGGGATGAAGGGGTCATCAACATGTAACTGAATAAAAACAGCAACCTGATGATGTGGCACTTGTGATTACATATAGGTCCTAGTGCAAATCCACTAAGGTGGCCACACATGTGCCAATGTGATTGTACAATCTCCACTACCCAACAACTAAGTAGTAGGGCCAACCTAAAGAGACCAGTCCATTTATAGCTAATCAGGTAGTCCCTGAGTGATCAAATGTGTATTGTAATGTTTGTGGAAGGCTTTAGCAACCCACTTATCGGACACATACCCGGACATCAGCAGGACACAATGTTCTGACCCCACAACAAGACAAAATTCACCGGTGACACCAACACCTACTCTCACCTTCATCTAAAGCTGGCCATACACTAAGGGCCGGTTCACACACATGCGATCTGACTTCAGAGGCGACTTTGCAAGGCGATTTGAACGCGACTTCAGCGTGACTTTGGGAGACTTACAACGGGATCTGCAGCGACCTCCATGCCAGGCAACTTTGCCTGTGGCCAATCAGAGGAGAGGGGGAGGGGGTTGCCTTAAAAAAATTATTTTCTTTTTCCTGTAAAGTTACTTCAATATAGATGGGGGATTCGACTTGGAGGTGACTTCCATTGAATTATATGGGCACAAGTCGGATAGAAGTTGCCTTGAAGTCGTACAGGAGCCTTTTCTGAAGTCGCCTTAAAGTCGAAGCGACTTCAGTAGTGTACATTAAGACGACTCCCATTCATTTCAATGGGATTTCGAATGTCAAGCGACAAGTCGCCTAGGTGTGAACCGGCCCTAAGAGTTATCCTAGCAAATCTCAGGATGTCAGGCAAAGTAGTGCTGACATGAACTCCCCCCCACACTGATCGAATGTCATTAGGACCCCTGCTGACATAGGCTCAGTGTGTGGCCTGCTTAATACACACTATAATTACTAGTGACAGATAATACAGTGTGAGGGACCGTGTAAAAGCATACTTCACCTCTGAAGACTTACAGTAGCCATACACACTACAATCTGATTGTACAGCCCCTTTATAATCACATTTACCAAAACCATGTAATAGGAGAACAAACCTATACAATCCTAATCACACGGGCCCTTTAATTACATAGTAGTTTGTAGATCTAAGGCCCCTTTCACACTTGTGCGACTTGGAACTTCCAAGGTCGCATGACAAGTCGTACCCCATGATTCCCAATGATAACCATTCATATCTGTGTGACTTCAAGTCGCACCAACTTCAACATAGTCCCTGCACTACTTTGGTCAGACTTTGATGCGAGTTGAGGTCCACAGACTTCAAGTTTACACAGGAATTCCGGAAATCGCGTCAAATTTGTGGCCGCAAAATCGCAGTACAATCGCTGCAACTTTCAAGTCGCGGCAGTGTGAAAGGGGCCTAAAGGGGATTGTATAATCTGATTGTATAGTGTGTGGCCAGCTTTCCACACAGCTCTGACACATACTCTATTAAAGCATGTCTAAACCCCAAAAACAGGAATGCAATATATTTTAGTTCAACAAGCCATAGCTGTGGTGGCTGCATTAGTCTTCTTTTGTATCGTTTTTTCCTTTAGTATCACCTGATCATCCTGCCAGTAACAAACTTCCTGTCCTGGGATGACAACACTATCTATGAAGGAGCAATGTTGTCACCCTAGACTGCTCTCCTGATTTAGACTACAAACAACCCCCCCCCCCCTTTCTCAGCTCCATACCAGAGCAGAGGGGTTTTGTAGTTCACATAAGCTAGCTGGATAAGCTGATAATATGGTTGAAGACAGTTCAGTAGAAAGAAGTTCTAAGGCTCGCTTCACACAAGTGCGACTCTAAAGTCACGCAATTTCCACTGCAACTTATCACACTCTAGGGCACTCAAGTCACATCACAGTAGTTGAGGAACCTTTAAGACGCTGCGACTTTGGTCGCATAGATTGGAATGGGTGCCAATGAAATAAATGGGTTTCAACTTGTCGTGCATCTTTATGTGTCGTAAGTCACATGATACATTGCATTATTGTGAACTGAGCATAAAGGCAGGATCAACAGGTACTTGCAGAAAATGTATAAGCCCAGGATCACACTGACAGCGGAAATGAAATGGTGCGGGATCAGCTGAACTCACACAATTTCATTGCCGCATGGCAGTCCGACTTCGGGGGCGATTTCAGAGACATCTGTACGGGTTTCTGAACAGAGGTCTATGGAAATCGCACCCCGAAGTCGCCAAAAGTGGTACAGAAACTACTTTGGGAATCGGTGCGGTGCCGCAAATGCAGCATCACACCGATACAGACGGTGCCAGTTGGCATGCCTAATTGTATCAATGTGAACCTAGGCTTAGACAGCTGATGCAACCCACACATCTATTGATAGTCATTAATATAAGCATCTGATTGAACGAGTTCTCACACAATCCAAGAATATAATCAGATCTATGGATTATTGAAGACACTAAGGCTGCCTTCACACAGGGGTGACTTAAAATGCGACTCCATGCCAGGTGACTTTACCTGTGGCCAATCAGAGAAGGGGGTTACCTTGGTAAATTCCTATTTTTCCTGTAAAGTCGCTTCAATATAGATGGGGTGCTAAACCTGGAGCACAGAGAGTCTGCTGCAGCTGTGCATAATATCCAATCAGCTTCCAGGTTGTGAAAGTTTAACCACTTCAGCCCCGGGAGGATTTACCCCCTTCCTGACCAGAGCACTTTTTGCGATGCGGCGCTGCATCGCTTCAATTGACAATTGCGCAGTCGTGCGACGTTGCACCCAAAGAAAATTCATGTCCTTTTTTTCCCACAAATAGAGCTTTCTCTTGGTGGTATTTAAACACCTCTGCGTTTTTTATTTTTTGCGCTATAAACAAAGGGCGTCAATTTTGGGGGGGGGACATTTTTTACTTTTTGCCATAATAAACCCCCAAAAAATTATATATATATATATATATATATATATATATATATATATATATATATATATAAACAAAATGTATTCGTCAGTTTAGGCCAATATGTATTCTTCCTCATATTTTTGAACAAAATAAAACTTAAAAATTGCAGTCGGTGTATATTGATTGGTTTGCGCAAAAGTTGCTGCGTTTACAAACCATAAGAATTGATTTATGGCGTTTTTACTATTTGTTTTTTTTTTTTTAATACTAGTAATGGCTGTGATCTGCAATTTTTAGCAGGACTGCGATATTGCGGCAGACATATTGGACACTTTTGATACATTTTTGGGACCACTGACATTTATAAAGCGATTAGTGCTAAAAATAGCCACTGATTACTGTATAAATGTCACTGGCAGGGAAGGGGTTAAGTGTGTTCTAACTGTGTGGGGGCTGGGCTGACTGGGGGAGGAGAGTGATCGTTGCTCCCATATACTGGGAACATACGATTACTCTCCTCTCTCCCCTGTCAGAACGGAGATCCGCTTGTTTACATTCAGGGATCCCCATTCTGTCACTGCCGGAGAGCGATCGCGGGTGGCTGGCAGACAGAGTCCGCCCCACCCGCTGATTGGCTCCCCCAACGCTCGCTCCTGCGCCCTGATGGCGGTTCATGCAGGAGAGCCATGTTGCCTCCATCTATCGCAGTCCTGCTAAAAATCGCAGATCGCCGCCATTACTAGTATAAAAAAAAATTAAAACCACCATAAATCAATTGTGCAAATCAATCAATATACGCTTATTGCGAGATATTTTTTTTTACCAAAAATATGTAGAAGAATACATATTGGCCTAAACTGATGAATACATTTTTATTTTATTTTTTTGGATATTTATTATAGCAAAAAGTAAAAAGATATTGTTTTTTTTTCAAAATTGTTGCTTTTTTTTGTTTACAGCGGTGATCAGAAATGACACAGAGGGGATCAAACACCACCAAAAGAAAGCCCTATTTGTGGGGGGAAAAAAAAGGACGTCAATTTAGTTTGGGTACAACGCCGCACAACGGCGCAATTGTCAGTTAAAGCAACGCAGTGCCGAATCGCAAAAAGTGCTCTGGTCCTAAAGTGTGAAATCTTTCCGGGGCTGAAGTGGTTAAGTATTATCCCTCTCGTTGTGGTGTGCGGCCATTCTCCTTTCATCATACCGGTCATTGGCGGTGGGGGGGCACCTGCCTTGAGTAGTGAATTATAGTCTGAGCTGTGTTCACATTTTTCCTGGACCAATTAGAACGGTTCTATTGCTGTTAATGGGGTGCAACTTGTCATGCGACTTTGAACTCTCGAGTCGCGGCAGTGTGAACCGGGGTTTAAGGAGATGGTAGATCTAAAGCTAGGCTGTACAAACTACTATGAAGTTCAAGGGCCGGCCTGACTGGATAGGTCAGGTAGGTCTGCATATTACAGAGATCTAAAGTAAATTGTACAGAGATTGTAATGTGTATGGGGAGCCTGATCGCGATCACACATGCTTTGATTTTATTTGAGCTATATGTGATTCCATTAAAACAATCAAATAGTCAGAACTTCCCTTCTGATTGATTTAGACTCAAATGGAGTTGATCGCTCAGGGTGGAATATCATTGATTGTTTAGAATCAATCAGCAGAATTGAGATACTTTGATTAGGATTACAATCATATTTGGAAAAATATGATTAGGAGATTACATGGTGGAAACAGAGATGAGATCAGTAAATTATGATCGTTTATCAATGACTGCTTGGAATCCACTTCCCCATGTATGTGATATTTATTTGTAGATTGGGCTGTCAGCTATGGATGGATTATTCCTATCGGGGGAGATGAATTGAAAAATAAATTGATCATTTATGAGGCATGGGAGGATTTCTTGGTATATGATAATGGTGGGGTATAGTGCAGTGACAGCTCGGTCCTGGGCTGTGATCAGAGCCCTCCATAGGGGCAGCTCGGTCCTGGGCTGTGATCAGAGCCCTCCATAGGGGCAGCTCGGTCCTGGGCTGTGATCAGAGCCCTCCAATGACAGCTCAGTGCTGGGCTGTGATCAGAGCCCTCCAATGACCGCTCGGTCCTGGGCTGTGATCAGAGCCCTCCAATGACCGCTCGGTCCTGGGCTGTGATCAGAGCCCTCCAATGACCGCTCGGTCCTGGGCTGTGATCAGAGCCCTCCAGTGACCGCTCGGTCCTGGGCTGTGATCAGAGCCCTCCAGTGACCGCTCGGTCCTGGGCTGTGATCAGAGCCCTCCAATGACCGCTCGGTCCTGGGCTGTGATCAGAGCCCTCCAGTGACCGCTCGGTCCTGGGCTGTGATCAGAGCCCTCCATAGGGGCAGCTCGGTCCTGGGCTGTGATCAGAGCCCTCCAATGACAGCTCAGTGCTGGGCTGTGATCAAAGCCCTCCAGTGACAGCTCGGTGCTGGGCTGTGATCAGAGCCCTCCAGTGACAGCTCGGTGCTGGGTTGTGATCAGAGCCGTCCAATGACAGCTCAGTGCTGGGCTGTAATCAGAGCCCACCAGTGACAGCTCAGTCCTGGGCTGTGATCAGAGCCCTCCAGTGACAGCTCGGTCCTGGGCTGTGATCAGAGTCCTTCAGTGACAGCTCGGTGCTGGGCTGTGATCAGAGCCCTCCAGTGACAGCTCGGTGCTGGGCTGTGATCAGAGCCCTCCAGTGACAGCTCGGTGCTGGGCTGTGATCAGAGCCCTCCAGTGACAGCTCGGTGCTGGGTTGTGATCAGAGCCGTCCAATGACAGCTCAGTGCTGGGCTGTAATCAGAGCCCACCAGTGACAGCTCAGTCCTGGGCTGTGATCAGAGCCCTCCAGTGACAGCTCGGTCCTGGGCTGTGATCAGAGTCCTTCAGTGACAGCTCGGTGCTGGGCTGTGATCAGAGCCCTCCAGTGACAGCTCGGTGCTGGGCTGTGATCAGAGCCCTCCAATGACAGCTCGGTGCTGGGTTGTGATCAGAGCCGTCCAATGACAGCTCAGTGCTGGGCTGTGATCAGAGCCCTCCAGTGACAGCTCGGTCCTGGGCTGTGATCAGAGTCCTCCAGTGACAGCTCGGTGCTGAGCTGTGATCAGAGCCCTCCAGTGACAGCTCATTGCTGGGCTGTGATCAGAGCCCTCCAGTGACAGCTCATTGCTGGGCTGTGATTAGAGCCTTCCAGAGAAAGCTCAGTGCTGGGCTGTGATCAGATTCCTCCAGTGACAGCTCAGTGCTGGGCTGTGATCAGAGCCCTCCAGTGACAGCTCGGTGCTGGGCTGTGATCAGAGCCCTCCAGTGACAGCTCGGTGCTGGGCTGTGATCAGAGCCCTCCAGTGACAGCTCGGTCCTGGACTGTGATCAGAGTCCTCCAGCGACAGCTCGTCCTGGGCTGTGATCAGAGCCCTCCATTGACAGCTCGGTCCTGGACGGTGATCAGAGTCCTCCAGTGACTGCTCAGTCCTGGGCTGTGATCAGAGCCCTCCAATGACAGCTCTGTCCTGGGCTGTGATCAGAGCCCTCCAATGACAGCTCAGTCCTGGGCTGTGATCAGAGCCCTCCAGTGTAGCTCAGTGCTGGGCTGTGATCAGAGCCCTCCATTGACAGCTCGGTCCTGGGCTGTGATCAGAGCTCTCCAGTGACAGCTCGGTGCTGTGACAGATGATGAGCCCTTCAAAGTGACACACATGATATGACAGCTGACAGGCCACAGACATATGACGATCGCTCGTGCACTCACCGTCTCCCGTCCACATCGCTCTTCAGCAGGAAGCCGTACTTGTCGGTCCTCCTCTCCACGGTGAAGCCGTTGATCTCGGAGTCGGAGCCGACAGACTCGAGTTCCGGATCGCTGAGGGTCTCCCTGGTACCACGAAGACTGGCGGAGGGAGACACACTGCCCTCCTTGGGGCTCCGCGCCATCCCGGCTCCCCTCCACCACTTCAACACCACGAAACCATCTCCTCTCCTCGGCCCCTCCGCACCGATCTCCCTACAGCAGCAAGGCACCTCCTGGGGGCCTCACTAACTGCCCTCCCTCGCTTCCCCTCACCCAATCAGCGCTCAGCGTGCAACACGTATAGCCAATGACTATGGGCGGCCGGTCCCAGCGAACCAATCACACCCGAGAACGCTCTGTCAATCAAATCGCAATCCCGCAACACACAACATTAATCACCTTCCATCCAACTTCTCAGGCAGCCAATCACGGGACGCTGTAACTGGGTTCAGCCAATCGCTGCCTAGAGACCTAGAAGTCGGAGTTGTCAATCCGCGTGACGTTTTCCAGCCAGGCGGCGGCGCTCCAACAGATCCCTGTAAACATTCTTGTGCTGTCACTTGTTTTAGGCCCGCCCCCATCACGATCAATCAACGCTGGCCCCTCCCAGCTCCCGGATCCTGTCAGACTAGCTGGAAACTTGCTTGGAACAACAACGCTTGATGGACTATGTACTGGATGTCTATCATCACCAGATCATCACTGCTCTACACTTATCAGGAGTAGGGATCCGTGGGAGGGTTCATCTAAACTGATTTCCCACCCAGCAATATTGCACCAAATAATAAAAGATCATCTGTGCCTCACTTTTACCCCCTTCCTGCCCAGGCCAATTTTCAGCCTTCAGCGCTGTCACACTTTGTATGATAATTGTGCGGTCATGCAACACTGTACCCAAATTACATGTTTATCATTTTGTTCCGCACACATAGATCTTTCTTTTGGTGGTATTTAATCACCCCTGGGGTTTTTTTATCTTTTGCTAAACAAACAAAAAAGACTGAAAATTTAGAAGAACAAAAAAAACAGTTTTCATAGTTTGTAATACAATTTTGCAAACAGGTCATTTTTCTCCTTCACTGATGTGCGCTGATGAGACTGCACTGATAGGAGGCACTGATGTGCGCAGATGCGACTGCACTGATAGGAGGCACTGATGTGCGCAGATGCGGCTGCACTGATAGGAGGCACTGATGTGCGCTGATGCGGCTGCACTGATAGGAGGCACTGATAGGAGGCACTGATGTGCGCTGATGAGGCTGCACTGATAGGAGGCACTGATGGGCACTGATAGGAGGCACTGATGGGCACTGATGTGCGCTGATGAGACTGCACTGATAGGAGGCACTGATAGGAGGCACTGATGTGCGCTGATGAGACTGCACTGATAGGAGGCACTGATGGGCACTGATAGCAGGCGCTGATGAGACGGCACTGATGTGCGCTGATGAGACTGCACTGATAGGAGGCACTAATGTGCGCTGATGAGACTGCACTGATAGGAGGCACTGATGTGCGCTGATGAGACTGCACTGATGTGCGCTGGTGAGACTTCACTGATGTGCGCTAATGAGACTGCACTGATAGGAGGCACTGATGTGCGCTGATGAGACTGCACTGATGTGCGCTGGTGAGACTTCACTGATGTGCGCTGATGAGACTGCACTGATAGGAGGCACTAATGTGTGCTGATGAGACTGCACTGATGTGCGCTAATGAGACTGCACTGATAGGAGGCACTGATGGGCACTGATAAGAGGCACTGATGTGCGCTGATGAGACTGCACTGATAGGAGGCACTGATGGGCACTGATAGGAGGCACTGATGTGCGCTGATGAGACTTCACTGATGTGCGCTGATGAGACTGCACTGATAGGAGGCACTAATGTGCGCTGATGAGACTGCACTGATGTGCGCTGATGAGACTGCACTGATAGGAGGCACTGATGCATGCTGATGAGGCTGCACTGATGTGCGCTGATGAGACTGCACTGATAGGAGGCACTGATAGGAGGCACTGATGTGCGCTGATGAGGCTGCACTGATGTGCGTTGATGAGACTGCACTGATGTGTGCTGATGAGACTGCACTGATAGGCACTGATAGGAGGCACTGATGTGCGCTGATGAGGCTTCACTGATGTGCATTGATGAGACTGCACTGATGGGCACTGATGTGCGCTGATGAGGCTGCATTGATGTGCGTTGATGAGACTGCACTTATGTGTGATGATGATGATGATGCACTGATATGCCCTGATGGGCACTGATAGGAGGCACTGATGTGCGTTGATGAGACTGCGCTGATGAACCTGCACTGATGCACCCTGATGGGCACTGATAGGAGGCACTGATGTGCGCTGATGAGGCTGCACTGATGGGCACTGATAGGAGGCACTGATGTGCGCTGATGAGGCTTCACTGATGTCCGCTGATGAGACTGCACTGATGTGCGCTGATGGGCACTGATAGGCTGCACTGATTTACAGGATCAGCAAGAAGATAAATTGCAAATGTAAGGTGTCATACCATGTTTACTCATCAATCATGACACAATACTGAATCTGAAACCCACACAGGGGAATGGTAATATGCTAGTGCCCAAGAGTAAAATGAGGGTTGGTGGGACTTTAAATGAGGCATAGGACCAGCAACTTGAAAAAATGTAAACATGTTTATTGTCATCAACACATGACATGGCACATAGGAGTTAATATCTAACTAGATGGTAAAAAATATCATATATATATAGATATATACACAGTATCTCACAAAAGTGAGTACACCCCTCACATTTTTGTAAATATTTTATTCTATCTTTTCATGTGACAACACTGAAGAAATGACACTTTGCTACAATGTAAAGTAGTGAGTGTACAGCTTGTATAACAGTGTAAATTTGCTGTCCCCTCAAAATAATTCAACACACAGCCATTAATGTCTACGGCACTGCGTCGCTTTAACTGACAATTGCGCGGTCCTGCAATGTTGTACCCAAACAAAGTTGTATTTGATCACCTCTGGGGTTTTTATTTTTTGCGCTATAAACAAAAAAAAAGAGCGACAATTTTGAAAAAAAAAAAAACAATATTTTTACTTTTGCTATACACTGTGTGCAGACGTGTGTCACATATCGTTTTCATTTTTATAACAAAAAAAAAAAAAGTTTTAACAGCGAGAAAAAAAAACAAATATCGCGTTTTTTATTTTTGGGGTCTCCACTAGTTTATGTTGAAACAAACCCATGTTGTAACGTCCTGGCGCGTTAACAGTCAATTTCGCTGCGTCACGGCATCTGTAATTACCGACACACAACTTAATAAAACTCCCCTGTCGTTTAAATGTGACAATATGTTCGACATGTGAGTGATGAAATGTAACATCGTTTCACAGTAAAGAAGTCACAACAGTGTACTTTTCTATCTTATTTTATAAATGTTTTTACACTCCCCACATGAGTGAAAACACTCTATGACACATATATAGATATATATATACTATAAAAAA
>BLSH010382020.1:32560-47554 GCA_018402905.1 Glandirana rugosa | reverse complement strand
AACCCCGGACCGAACCCGAACGATTTTTGAAATGTCCGGGTCCGTGCCACGGACACCCGAAAGTTTGGTACGGACCCGAACGTTACAGTCCGGGTTCGCTCAACACTAGTCCCTGGGTGTGGTGGGTAGTAGCAGGCTAACTGTCTAGGGGACGGTCGCTCCGCTTTTGCAACCTGCTTCCTCTTTTGCTGTGCTTGTGCCTCTGTGCGACCACCACCTCTTCCTCCAAACTGCACACGTCACTCGCATGACCTTCATTCCATGTGGGGTCTAGGACCTCATCATCCTCCACATCATCTTCTACCCACCCTTCACCACTGCACTCCTTGTCAGTCTGAACACTGTAGAAAGCCGCAGCAGTTGGCACATGTGTTTCTTCATCATCAGAGACGTGCTGCGGTGGTGTTTCTATGTTCTCATCCAGAAACAGAAGTGGTTGGGCATCGGTGCACTCAATGTCTTCCACTTCTGGGGCAGGGCTATGTGCATGACTTGGGGCTCAGACTGCTTGGCTGATTTACAAGGGGCTGAGGTGAAAGACAGATGGCCATGGGGTTCAGGTGCCAACTCTGAGCTTTCATCAAGGGACCGGGTGGGAGACAATATGAAGGAACTGGAGACATTTTCAGCCACGCAATCTACTATCACCTGTACTTGTTCTGGCCTCACCATTCGTTGAGCGGCATTCGCTTCTACCATATAAGGTTCTGTCGGCTACTCGCACATGAGGAAGGTGTTTCACTTGTGCGTGTAGCTGGCACAAATGGACCACATCCTCTCCTTGCAACAGGAACTTCACCAACACCACCAACACCAGCAGCACCATGACCACGACCACGTCCCTTATTTGACGCTCTCCTCATTCTGGATGCAAATGTACTATGCAGTACTATTTATTAAGAATAAAAAAAAAGAATAATAAATTACTATTCTTTTTTTTTTACACCAGCACTGTAGATGCACTTTTTATTTTTGTACAAGGAATGCACCGCTGGCCGCAAATGTAGTATTTCAAATATTTTTATTTTTTTTAAACCAGCAATGTGAACACACTTTTTATTTTTGCGCAAGAAATGCACAGATAGGTGCAAATGTACTATATAGCACTATTTATTAATACTAAAAAAAAAAAGAATAAATTATTCTTCTTTTTTTTTAAAAAAAAGCAACGTAGATGCACATTTTATTTTTGAGCAAGAAATGAACCACTCACATCAGCAGCAGGAACCTCTCCCTACACCAGTATGAGATGATTTTAGAACGCTAATCTGTCCCTCACAGTACCGACAGATACCTGTCTATACTGCAGTATGAGATGATGTTAGAACAATATACTGTCCCTCACAGCGCCGAGAGGATCCTGTCCTTACTGCAGTATTAGATGATTTTAGAACGATAATCTGTCCCTCACAGCAACGACAGGAACCTGTCCCTACCGCAGTATGAGATGATTTTAGAACGATAATCTGTCCCTCACAGCACCGACAGGAACCTCTCTCTACTGCAGTTTGAGATGATTTTAGAACGATAATCTGTCCCTCACAGCACCGACAGGAACCTGTCCCTACTGCAGTATGAGATGAATTTAGAACGAAAATCTGTCCCTCACAGCACCGACAGGAACCTGTCCCTACTGCAGTATGAGATGATTTTAGAACGATAATCTGTCCCTCACAGCACCGACAGGTACCTGTGAATTTTGCAGTATGAGATAATTTTAGAACGATAATTTGTCCCTCACAGCAGCAACAGGAACCTGTCCCTACTGCAGTATGAGATGATTTTAGAACGATATTCTGTCCCTCACAGCACCGACAGGAGCCTCTCCCTACTCCAGTATGAGATGATTTTAGAATGATAATCTGTCCCTCACAGCACTGTTAGGAACCTCTCACTACTCCAGTATTAGATGATTTTAGAACGATAATTTGTCCCTCACGACACAGACAGGAACCTCTACCTACTCCAGTATGAGATGATTTTAGAACGATCATTTGTCAATCAAAGCATCGACAGGAACCTGTCCCTACTGCAGTATGAGATGATTTTAGAACGATAATCTGTCCCTCACAGCACCGACAAGAACCTCTCCCTAATCCAGTATGAGATGATTTTAGAACGATAATCTGACCTTCACAGCACCGACAGGAACCTGTCCCCACTGCAGTATGAGATGATTTTAGAACGATAATCTGTCCCTCACAGCACCAACAGGAACCTGTCCCTATTGCAGTATGAGATGATTTTAGAACGATAATCTGTCCCTCACAGCACCGACAGGAAACTGTCCCTACTGCAGTATGAGATGAATTTAGAACGATAATCTGTCCCCCACAGCACCAACAGGAACCTGTCCCTACTGCAGTATGAGATGATTTTAGAATGATAATCTGTCCTTCACAGCACAGACAGGAACCTCTTACTACTGCAGTATGAGATGATTTTAGAACGATAATCTGTCCCTCACAGCAACGACAGGAACCTGTCCCTACCGCAGTATGAGATGATTTTAGAACGATAATCTTTCCCTCACAGCACCGACAGGAAACTGTCCCTACTGCAGTATGAGATGAATTTAGAACGATAATCTGTCCCCCACAGCACCAACAGGAACCTGTCCCTACTGCAGTATGAGATGATTTTAGAATGATAATCTGTCCTTCACAGCACAGACAGGAACCTCTTACTACTGCAGTATGAGATGATTTTAGAACGATAATCTGTCCCTCACAGCACCGAAAGGTACCTGTGAATTTTGCAGTATGAGATAATTTAAGAACGATAATCTGTCCCTCACAGCAGCAACAGGAACCTCTCCCTACTCCAGTATGAGATGATTTTAGAACGATAATCTGTCCCTCACAGCACTGACAGGAACCTGTCCCTACTCCACTATGAGATGATTGTAGAACGATAATCTGTCCCTCATAGCACCGACAGGAACCTGTCACTACTGCAGTATGAGATGATTTTAGCACGATAATCTGTCCCTCACAGCACCAGCAGGAATCTCTACCTACTCCAGTATGAGATGATTTTAGAACGATAATCTGTCCCTCAAAGCACCGACAGTAACCTGTCAATACTGCAATATGAGATGATTTTAGAACGCTAATCTGTTCCACACCGCACCGCCAGGAACCCAGGAACCTGTCACTACTGCAGTATGAGATGCTTTTAGAACGATAATCTGTCCCTCACAGCACTGACCGGAAACTGTCCTTACTGCAGTAGGAGGTAATTTTAGAACGCTAATCTGTCCCTCACAGCACCGACAGGAACCTGTCCCTACTGCAGTATGAGATGATTTTAGAATGCTAATCTTTCCCTCACAGCACCGACAGGAACCTGTCCCTACACCAGTATGAGATAATTTTAGAACGCTAATCTGTCCCTCACAGCACCCCCAGGAACCTGTCCCTACTGCAGTATGAGATGATTTTAGAACGCTAATCTGTCCCTCACAGTACCGACAGATACCTGTCCATACTGCAGTATGAGATGATGTTAGAACAATATACTGTCCCTCACAGCGCCGAGAGGATCCTGTCCTTACTGCAGTATGAGATGATTTTAGAACGATAATCTGTCCCTCACAGCAACGACAGGAACCTGTCCCTACCGCAGTATGAGATGATTTTAGAACGATAATCTTTCCCTCACAGCACCGACAGGAAACTGTCCCTACTGCAGTATGAGATGAATTTAGAATGAAAATCTGTCCCTCACAGCACCGACAGGAACCTTTCACTACGGCAGTAAGAGATAATTTTAAAACGATAATCTTTCCCTCACAGCACTGACAGAAGCCTCTCCCTACTGCAGTATGAGATGATTTTAGAACAATAATCTGTCCCCACAGCACTGACAGGAACCTGTCTCTACTGCAGTATGAGATGATTTTAGAACGTAAATCTGTCCCTCACAGCACCGACAGGAACCTGCCACTACGGCAGTAAGAGATGATTTTAAAACGATAATCTGTCCCTCACAGCACCGACAGGAACCTCTCTCTACTGCAGTTTGAGATGATTTTAGAACTATAATCTGTCCCTCACAGCACCCACAGGAACCTGTCCCTACTGCAGTATGAGATGAATTTTGAACGAAAATCTGTCCCTCACAGCACCGACAGGAACCTGTCCCTACTGCAGTATGAGATGATTTTAGAACGATAATCTGTCCCTCACAGCACCGACAGGTACCTGTGAATTTTGCAGTATGAGATAATTTAAGAACGATAATCTGTCCCTCACAGCAGCAACAGGAACCTGTCCCTACTGCAGTATGAGATGATTTTAGAATGATAATCTGTCCCTCACAGCACTGTTAGGAACCTCTCACTACTCCAGTATTAGATGATTTTAGAACGATAATTTGTCCCTCACAACACCGACAGGAATCTGTCCCTACAACAGAATGAGGTGATTTTAGAAGGATAATCTGTCCCTCACAGCACCGACAGGAATCTGTCCGTACACCAGTATGAGATGATATTAGAATGATAATCTGTCCCTCACAGCACCGACAGGAACCTGTCCCTACTCCACTATGAGATGATTGTAGAACGATAATCTGTCCCTCATAGCACGGACAGGAACCTGTCACTACTGCAGTATGAGATGATTTTAGCACGATAATCTATCCCTCACAGCACCGGCAGGAACCTCCACCTACTCCAGTATGAGATGATTTTAGAACGATAATCTGTCCCTCAAAGCACCGACAGAAACCTGTCCCTACTGCAATATGAGATGATTTTAGAACGCTAATCTGTTCCACACCGCACCGCCAGGAACCTGTCACTACTGAAGTATTAGATGCTTTTAGAACGATAATCTGTCCCTCACAGCACTGACCGGAAACTGTCCTTACTGCAGTAGGAGGTAATTTTAGAACGCTAATCTGTCCCTCACAGCACCGACAGGAACCTGTCCCTACTGCAGTATGAGATGATTTTAGAATGCTAATCTGTCCTTCACAGCACCGACAGTAACCTGCCCCTACTGCAGTATGAGATAATTTTAGAACGCTAATCTGTCCCTCACAGCACCGACAGGAACCTGTCCCTACACCAGTATGAGATGATTTTAGAACAATTATCTGTCCTTCACAGCACCGACAGGAACCTGTCCCTACTGCAGTATGAGATGATTTTAGAATGATGATCTGTCCCTCACAGCACCAACAGGAACCTCTCCCTACTTCAGTATGAGATGATTTTAGAACGATAATCTGTCCCTCACAGCACCAACAGGTACCTCTCCCTACTCCAGTATGAGATGATTTTAGAACGATAATCTGCCCTTCACAGCACCGACAGGAATCTGTCCCTACAACAGTATGAGATGATTTTAGAACGATAATCTGTCCCCCACAGCACCAACAGGAACCTGTCCCTACTGCAGTATGAGATGATTTTAGAATGATAATCTGTCCTTCACAGCACAGACAGGAACCTCTTACTACTGCAGTATGAGATTATTTTAGAACGATAATCTGTCCCTCACAGCACTGACAGGAATCTGTCCCTACACTAGCATGAGATGATTTTAGAACGATAATCTGTCCCTCACAGCACCGACAGGAACCTGTCCCTACTGCAGTATGAGATGATTTTAGAATGATAATCTGTCCCTCACAGCACAGACAGGAACCTCTTACTACTGCAGTATGAGATGATTTTAGAACGATAATCTGTCCCTCACAGCACCGACAGGAATCTGTCCCTACACCAGTATGAGATGATTTTAGAACGCTAATCTGTCCCTCAAAGCACCGCCAGGAACCTGTCCCTACTGCAGTATGAGATGATTTTAGAACAATAATCTGTCCTTCACAGCACCGACAGGAACCTGTCCCTACACCAGTATGAGATGATTTTAAAACAATAATCTGTCCCTCACAGCACCGACAAGAACCTGTCCCTACTGCAGTTTGAGATGATTTTAGAACGGTAATCTGTCCCTCACAGCACCAGCAGGAACCTCTCCTTACTCCAGTTTGAGATGATTTTAAAACGATAATATTTCCCTCACAGCACCGACAGGAACCTCTCCTTACTGCAGTATGAGATGATTTTAGAACGATAATCTGTCCCTCACAGCACCGACAGGAACATGTCCTTACTGCAGTATGAGATGATTTTAGAACGATAATATTTCCCTCACAGCACCGACAGGAACCTCTCCTTACTGCAGTATGAGATGATTTTAGAATGATAATCTGTCCCTCCCAGCACCAACAGGAACCACTCCCTACTCCAGTATGAGTTGATTTTAGAACGATAATCTGTCCTTCACAGCACCGACAGGAATCTGTCCTTACAACAGAATGAGATGATTTTGGAATGATAGTCTGTCCCTCACAGCACCGACAGGAACTTCCCTCTATAAGAGTATGAGATGATTTTAGAATGCTAATCTGTTCCTCACAGCACCGCCAGGAACCTGTCCTTACTGCAGTATGAGATGATTTTAGCACTATAATCTGTCCCTCACAGCACTGACCGGAACATGTCCTTACTGCATTATGAGATTATTTTAGAACGCTAATCTGTCCCTGACAGCACCGACAGGAACCTGTCCCTACACCAGTATGAGATGATTTTAGAACGATAGTCTGTACCTCACAGCACTGACCGGAACCTGTCCTTACTGCAGTAGGAGATGATTTTGGAACGCTAATCTGTCTCTCACAACACCGACAGGAACCTGTCCCTACTTCAGTATGAGATGATTTTAGAAGGATAATCTGTCCCTCACAGCACCGACAGGAACCCCCCCTAAACCAGTATGAGATGATTTTAGAAAGCTAATCTGTCCCTCAGCGCACCGACAGTAACCTGTCCTACTGCAGTATGAGATGATTTTAGAAAGATAATCTGTCCCTCACAGCACTGACCGAAACCTGTCCTTACTGCAGTATGAAATTATTTTAGAACGATAATCTGTCCCTCACAGTACCGAGAGGAACCTGTCCCTTCACCAGTATGAGATGATTTTAGAACGCTAATCTGTCCCTCAAAGCACCGCCAGGAACCTGTCCCTACTTCAGTATGAGATGATTTTAGAACAATAATCTGTCCTTCACAGCACTGACCGGAACCTGTCCTTACTGAAGTAGGAGATGATTTTGGAACACTAATTTGTCCCTCACAACACCGACAGGAACCTGTCACTACTGCAGTATGAGATGATTTTAGAACGCTAATCTGTCCCTCAGTGCACCGCCAGGAAATTGTCCCTACTGCAGAATGAGATGATTTTAGAATGATAGTCTGTCATTCACAGCACTCACCGAAACCTGTCCTTACTGCAGTATGAAATTATTTTAGAACGATAATGTGTCCCTCACAGTACCGACAGGAACCTGGCCCTTCACCAGTATGAGATGATTTTAGAACGCTAATCTGTCCCCCAAAGAACCGCCAGGAACCTGCCCCTACTGCAGTATTAGATGATTTTAGAAAAATAATCTGTCCTTCACAGCACCGACAGGAACCTGTCCCTACTGCAGTATGAGATGATTTTAAAATGATAATCTGTCCATCACAGCACTGACAAGAACCTGTCCCTACTGCAGTTTGAGATGATTTTAGAACGATAATCTATCCCTCACAGCACCAGCAGGAACCTCTCCGTACTCCAGTATGAGATGACTTTAAAACGATAATCTGTCCCTCACAGCACCGACAGGAACCTCTCCCTACTGCAGCATGAGATGATTTTAGAACGATAATCTGTCCCTCACAGTACCGACAGGAACATGTCCTTACTGCAGTATGAGTTGATTTTAGAACGATAATCCGTCCCTCACAGCACCGACAGGAACCTCTCCCTACTCCAGTATGAGATGATTTTAGAACGATAATCTGTCCCTCACAGCACCAACAGAAACCTCTCCCTACTCCAGTATGAGATGATTTTAGAACGATAATCTGTCCTTCATAGCACCGACAGGAATCTGTCCCTACAACAGAATGAGATGATTTTAGAATGGTAATCTGTCACTCACAGCACCGACAGGAACCTGTCACTTCACCAGTATCAGATGATTTTAAAACGATAAACTGTCCGTCAAAGCACCAACAGGAAACTTCCCCTACACCAGTATGAGATGATTTTAGAATGCTAATCTGTCCCTCACAGCACCGCCAGGAACCTGTCCTTTCTGCAGTATGAGATGATTTTAGAACAATAATCTGCCCCTCACAGCACCGACAGGAACATGTCCTTACTGCAGTATGAGATGATTTCAGAATGATAATCTCTACTTCACAGTACCGACAGGAACCTTTCCCTACTGCAGTATGAGATGATTTTAAAACGATAATCTGTCCCTCACAACACCAACAGGAACCTCTCCCTACTCCAGTATGAGATGATTTTAGAATGATAATCTGTCCTTCACAGCACCGACAGGAACCTGTCCCTACTGCAGTATGAGATGATTTTAGATCGATCATCTGTCCCTCACAGCACCGCCAGAAACCTGTCCCTACTGCAGCATGAGATGATTTGAGAACGATAATCTGTCCCTCACAGCACCGACGGGTATCTGTCCCTACACCAGTATGATATGATTTTAGAACCATATTCTGTCCCTCACAGAACTGACAGGAACCTGTCCCTACTGCAGTATGAGATGATTTTAGTATGGTAATCTGTCCCTCACAGCACCGACAGGAACCTGTCACTTCACCAGTATCAGATGTTTTTAGAATGATAATCTGTCCCTCAAAGCACCGACAGGAACCTTCCCCTACACCAGTATGAGATAATTTTAGAACGCTAATCTGTCCCTCACAGCACCGCCAGGAACCTGTCCTTACTGCAGTATGAGATGATTTTAGAACGATAATCTGTCCTTCACAGCACCGACAGGAACCTGTCCTTACTGGAGTATGAGATGATTTTAGATCGATCATCTGTCCCTCACAGCACCGCCAGAAACCTGTCCTTACTGCAGCATGAGATGATTTTAGAACGATAATCTGTCCCTCACAGCACCGACAGGTATCTGTCCCTACACCAGTATGATATGATTTTAGAACGATATTCTGTCCCTCACAGAACCGACAGGAACCTGTCCCTGCTGCAGTATGAGATGATTTTAGAATGATAAACTGTCCCTCACAGCACAGACAGGAACTTCTTACTACTGCAGTATGAGATGATTTTAGAACGATAATCTGTCCCTCAAAGCACCAACAGGAATCTGTCCCTACACCAGTATGAGATGGTTTTAGAATGATAATCTGTCCCTCACAGCACAGACAGGAACCTCTTACTGCAGTATGAGATGATTTTAGAACGATAATCTGTCCCCCACAGCACCGACAGGAACCTGTCCCTACTGCAGTATGAGATGATTTTAGAATGATAATCTGTCCCGTACAGCACAGACAGGAACCTCTTACCACTGCAGTATGAGATGATTTTAGAGCGATAATCTGTCCCTCACAGCACCGACAGGAATCTGTCCCTACACCAGTATGAGATGATTTTAGAATGATAATCTGTCCCTCATAGCACTGACCGGAACCTGTCCTTACTGCAGTTTGAGATGATTTTATAATGCTAATCTGTCCTTCACAGCACCAACAGGAACCAGTCCCTACACCAGTATGAGATTATTTTAGAATGCTAATCTGTCCCTCACAGCACCGATAGAAACCTGTCCCTACTCCAGTATGAGATGATTTTACAACGATTATCTTTCCCTCACAGCACAGACAGGAACCTGTCCCTACATAAGTATGAGATGATTTTAGAACGCTAATCTGTCCTTCACAGCACCGATAGAAACCTGTCCCTACTGCAGTATGAGATGATTTTAGAATGATAATCTGTCCCTCACAGCACCGAAAAGAACCTGTCCCTACTGCAGTATGAGATGATTTTAGAGCGATAATCTGTCCCTCAAAGCACTGACAGGAACCTTCCCCTACACAAGTATGAGATGATTTTAGAACGCTAATCTGTCCCTCACAGCACCGCAAAGAACCTGTCCTTACTGCAGTATGAGATGATTTTAGAACGCTAATCTGTCCCTGACAGCACCGACAGGAGCCTGTCCCTACACCAGTATGAGATGATTTTAGAACGCTAATCTGTCCCTCACAGCACCGCCAGGAACCTGTCCCTACTGCAGTATGAGATGATTTTAGAACGATAGTCTGTCCCTCACAGCACTGACCGGGACCTGTCCTTACTGCACTAGGAGATGATTTTGGAACGCTAATCTGTCCCTCACAACACCGAGAGGAACCTGTCCCTACTGCAGAATGTAATGATTTTAGAACAATAATCTGTCCCTCACAGCACCGACAGGAACCTCCCCTACACAAGTATGAGATGATTTTAGAACTCTAATCTGTCCCTCAGCGCACCGCCAGGAACCTGTCCCTACTGCAGTATGAGATGATTTTAGAACGATAATCTGTCCCTCACAGCACTGACTGAAACCTGTCCTTACTGCAGTATGAAATTATTTTAGAACGATAATCTGTCCCTCACAGCACTGACAGGAACCTGGCACTTCACCAGTATCAGATGATTTTAGAACGCTAATATGTCCGTCAGAGCATCGCCAGGAACATGTCCCTACTGCAGTATGAGATGATTTTAGAACAATAATCTGTACTTCACAGCACCGACAGAAACCTGTCCCTACTGCAGTATGAGATGATTTTAGAATGATAATCTGTCCCTCACAGCACCGACCGGAACCTGTCCCTACTGCAGTTTGAGATGATTTTAGAACAATAATCTGTCCCTCAAAGCACTGACAGGAACCTTCCCCTACACCAGTATGAGATGATTTGAGAATGCAATTCTATCCCTCACAGCACCGCCAGGACCCTGTCCTTACTGCAGTATGAGATGATTTTAGAACAATAATCAGTCCCTCACAGCACCGACATGAACCTCTCCCTACTCCAGTATGAGATGATTTTAGAATGCTAATCTGTCCCTCACAGCACCAACAGGAACCTGTACGTACTGCAGTATGAGATGATTTTAGAACGATAATCTGTGCCTCACAGCATCCACATGAACCTCTCCCTACTGCAGTAAGAGATAATTTTAGAACGATAATCTGTCCCTCAGAGCACAGACATAAACCTCCCCCTACACCTTTATGAGATGATTTTAGAATGCTAATCTGTTCCTCACAGCACCGCCAGGAACCTGTCCCTACTGCAGTATGAGATGATTTTAGAACGATAATCTGTCCCTCAAAGCACCGCCAAGAACCTGTCCCTACTGCAGTATAAGATGATTTTAGAACAATAATCTGTCCTTCACAGCACTGACCGGAACCTGTCCTTACTGTAGTAGGAGATGATTTTGGAACGCTAATCTGTCCCTCACAACACCAACAGGAACCTGTCACTACTGCAGTATGAGATGATTTTAGAAGGATAATCTGTCCCTCACAGCACCGACAGGAACCTCCCCCTACACCAGTATTAGATGATTTTAGAAAGCTAATCTGTCCCTCAGTGCACCGCCAGGAACCTGTCCCTACTGCAGTATGAGATGATTTTAGAAGGATAATCTGTCCCTCACAGCACCGACAGGAACCTCCCCCTACACCAGTATGAGATGATTTTAGAACGCTAATCTGTCCCTCAGCGCACCGCCAGGAAACTGTCCCTACTGCAGTATGAGATGATTTTAGAACAATAATCTGTCCTTCACAGCACTGACCGGAACCTGTCCTTACTGCAGTAGGAGATGATTTTGGAACGCTAATCTGTCCCTCACAACACCGACAGGAACCTGTCACTACTGCAGTATGAGATGATTTTAGAAGGATAATCTGTCCCTCACAGCACCGACAGGAACCTCCCCCTACACCAGTATTAGATGATTTTAGAAAGCTAATCTGTCCCTCAGTGCACCGCCAGGAACCTGTCCCTACTGCAGTATGAGATGATTTTAGAAGGATAATCTGTCCCTCACAGCACCGACAGGAACCTCCCCCTACACCAGTATGAGATGATTTTAGAACGCTAATCTGTCCCTCAGCGCACCGCCAGGAAACTGTCCCTACTGCAGTATGAGATGATTTTAGAACAATAATCTGTCCTTCACAGCACTGACCGGAACCTGTCCTTACTGCAGTAGGAGATGATTTTGGAACGCTAATCTGTCCCTCACAACACCGACAGGAACCTGTCACTACTGCAGTATGAGATGATTTTAGAAGGATAATCTGTCCCTCACAGCACCGACAGGAACCTCCCCCTACACCAGTATTAGATGATTTTAGAAAGCTAATCTGTCCCTCAGCGCACCGCCAGGAACCTGTCCCTACTGCAGTATGAGATGATTTTAGAAGGATAATCTGTCCCTCACAGCACCGACAGGAACCTACCCCTACACCAGTATGAGATGATTTTAGAACGCTAATCTGTCCCTCAGCGCACCGCCAGGAAACTGTCCCTACTGCAGTATAAGATGATTTTAGAACGATAATCTGTCCCTCACAGCACCGACAGGAACCTCTACCTTCTCCAGTATGAGATGATTTTAGAACGCTAGTCTGTCCCTCACAGCACCGACTGGAAGCTGTCCTTACTGCAGTATGAGATGATTTTAGAACGATAATCTGTTCCTCACAGCACCACCAGGAACCTGTCCCTACTGCAGTATGAGATGATTTTAGAACGCTAATCTGTCCCTCACAGATCCGACAGGAAGCTGTCCCTACTGCAGTATGAGATGATTTTAGAATGATAATCTGTCCCCAACAGTACCGACAAGAACCTCTCCCTACTCCAGTATGAGTTGATTTTATAACGATAATCTGTCCCTAACAGCACCGACAGGAACCTGTTCCTACTACAGTATGAGATGATTTTAGAACGCTAATCTGTCCCTCAACGTACCGACAGGAAATTCTACCTACTCCAGTATGAGATGATTTTAGAATGCTAATCTGTCCCTCACAGCACCGACAGAAACCTGTCCCTACTGTAGTATGAGTTGATTTTAGAAGGATAATCTGCCCCTCACAGCACCAACAGGAACGTATCCCTACTGCAGTATGAGATGATTTTAGAACGATAATCTGTCCCTCAAACCACCGACAGGAACTCTACCCTACAAGAGTATGAGATGATTTTAGAACCCTAATCTGTCCCTCACAGCACCGACAGGAACCTGTCCCTACTGCAGTATGAGATGATTTTAGAACGATAATCTGTCCCTCACAGCACCCACATGAACCTCTCTCTACTACTGCAGTATGAGATCATTTTAGAACAATAATCTGTCCCTGACAGAACCTACAGTAACCTTTCCCTACTGCAGTATGAGATGATTTTAGAACGGTAATCTGTCCCTCACTGCACCACCAGGAACCTGTCCCTACTGCAGTATGAGATGATTTTAGAACGATAATCTGTCCCTCACAGCACCCACATGAACCTCTCTCTACTACTGCAGTATGAGATGATTTTAGAATGATAATCTGTCCCTCACAGTACCGACAAGAACCTCTCCCTACTCCAGTATGACTTGATTTTAGAACGATAATCTGTCCCTCACAGCACCGCCAGTAACCTGTACACAATTGCAATATGAGATGATTTTAGAACGATAATCTGTCCCTCAAACCACCCACAGGAACCTCCCCCTACTCCAGCATGGTATCATTTTAGAGCGATAATCTGTCCCTCACAGCACTGACAGGAACCTCCCCCTACACCAGTATTAGATGATTTTAGAACGCTAATCTGTTCCTCACAGCACCACTAGGAACCTGTCCCTACTGCAGTATGAGATGATTTTAGAACGATAATCTGTCCCTCATAGCACTGACCAGTACCTGTCCTTACTACAGTTTGAGATAATTTTAGAACGCTAATCTGTCCCTCACAGTACCGACAGGAACCTGTCCCTACTGCAGTATGAGATGATTTTAGAATGATAATCTGTCCCTCACAATACCGACAAGAACCTCTCCCTACTCCAGTATGAGATGATTTTAGAACGATAATCTGTCCCTCACAGCACCGAAAGGAACCTGTCCCTACTACAGTATGAGATGATTTTAGAACGCTAATCTGTCCCTTACAGCACCAACAGGAACATGTCCCTACTGCTGTATGAGATCATTTTAGAACGATAATCTGTCTCTCAAAGCACCGACAGGAACCTCTACCTACTCCAGTATGAGATGATTTTAGAACGCTAATCTGTCCCTCACAGCACCGACAGAAACCTGTCCCTACTGCAGTATGAAATCATTTTAGCAGGATAATCTGTCCCTCACAGCACCGACAGGAACGTGTCCCTACTCCAGTATGAGTTGATTTTAGAACGATAATCTGTCCCTAACAGCATCGACAGGAACCTGTTCCTACTACAGTATGAGATGATTTTAGAACGCTAATCTGTCCCTCAACGTACTGACAGGAAATTCTACCTACTCCAGTATGAGATGATTTTAGAATGCTAATCTGTCCCTCACAGAACCGACAGAAACCTGTCCCTACTGTAGTATGAGTTGATTTTAGAAGGATAATCTGTCCCTCACAGCACCAACAGGAACGTGTCCCTACTGCAGTATGAGATGATTTTAGAACGATAATCTGTCCCTCAAACCACCGACAGGAACTCTACCCTACAAGAGTATGAGATGATTTTAGAACCCTAATCTGTCCCTATCTCAAGGACAGCCACCAAACTCCCTGTCTAATAGCAAGATTTTAGTAGAGTATGACGTCATCCCTGTGCAAGGACAACCACGACACTCCCTGTCTAATAGGAAGATTTTAGTTGAGTATGATGTCATCCCTGTCCAAAGACAGCCAAGACACTCCCTGTCTAATCGTAAGATTTTAGTAGAGTATGACCTCATCCATCTTAAAGGACAGTCATGCAACTCCCTGTCTAATCGCAAGATTTTAGTAGAGTATGACATCATCCTTGTCCAAGGACAGCTACGACAATCCCTGTCTAATAGCAAGATTTTAGT
>BLSH010381938.1:22219-33356 GCA_018402905.1 Glandirana rugosa | reverse complement strand
AACCCCGGACCCGAACCCGGACTTTTTTTGAAAAGTCCGGGTCCGGGTCGCGGACACCCCAAAGTTCGGTACGGACCCGAACTTTACAGTCCGGGTTCGCTCAACTCTATACAATACCTAAACCTGGCAAGAACCCCCAGGAGGTCCAAAACTACAGACCCATATCCCTTATTAATACGGACATCAAAATCTATGCCAAAACCTTAGCCAGAAGACTTATTCCCCTGATTCCTATATTAATACACCCCGATCAAGTGGGCTTTGTGCCTGGACGACAAGCCCCAGACGCTACAAGAAGACTCCTATCTCTCATACATGAACTACAATACAAAAAAACGCCTTCTCTGTTCCTTTCCCTGGATGCAGAGAAGGCGTTTGATAGAGTTCACTGGGGGTTCTTGCAGGAAACATTACTAAAATTTGGATTTACTGGTTGGATAAAACAAGCAATCATGGCCCTTTACTCGTCCCCCTCAGCGAAAGTTCTAATAGATGGCCTATTATCCAAACCATTTAAAATAACAAATGGCACACGGCAAGGCTGCCCTCTTTCTCCTATAATATTTGCACTACTGATAGAACTCTTAGCGTCCAAAATCAGAGCAGACCCGAAAATATCTGACATCCCCCACAACCATACAGAACAAAAAATTAGTCTCTTCGCTGACGATATAATTATTCTAGTTACCAAACCACTCCAATCCCTCCACTCCATCCAACAAGTTCTTAACCAATATACCCAAGTTTCCTACTATAAACTTAACGTCTCCAAATCAACAATTCTAAAGTTACACTTATCCCCCCGTGCCCAAAATATCCTGCAGAAACAATATGCTTTCACGTGGTCCTCCAAGTCAATTCCCTATCTGGGGATCAACTTAACTCCTCACACCCCACAACTATACGACCTAAACCACAAATTGCTCTTACAATCACTTCCTAAAGACCTAGACTCACTACACTCCAAAGGAGTATCAAAACTATGCCGTATAGCCATTGTGAAAATGTTTAAACTTCCCAAAATTTTGTACCTTTTTAGAACCCTACCTATCACCATTCCCAAGAATTTTTTCATAACTGCCCAAAAATACATCAACCAATATATATGGGAATCCAAACGTCCCAGATGTGCATCTCATCTGATGTACAGACCACTAAATAAGGGAGGTGCTGCCCTACCACACATACATACATATTATATAGCGTCAGTACTAGATCAACTATACTTCTGGTGGCACCCATCTAAAGAAAAAATCTGGTCCTTAATGGAATCCTCCACCCTCCACCCTACAACCTCATACACCTATCTACTCCTCTCCAACGCTTTCCCTAAATTCACAGAAACTACTCACCCAACCATCAAAGCCTCCCAACAAGCATGGACATATCTCATCTCCCTGAACTCACAACCAGCTGATCACATAGAAATCCCAATAGACATCCTTAAGGGAATAATACCAGATCTCAACACCACTCTATGGACACAATATAACATTACCCATTACCCATACAACTTTACAACGAAGGGAAATTAATCCCATTCCCTACCTTGCAAAAAAAGTATAACCTACCACCCTCCGAATTTTACACATATATAAGAATACATCATTACCTACGCTCACACGAGATCCCCATAGCAACCGATATCCCAACTAAAGTACATCAGTTCCTTAAAACCACATTATACAGATGACATGGAATCTCCTTTTTCTATAACATCATTAACGAAACAATCTTCCCAACTAGGACCCCATCCCCAGAAAAATGGGAAACATCTCTTAACCACAACACAACAGACGAAGACTGGCAGAAAGTCTTTATCTACTCAGCCAAAACTTCCAGATGCGCAAATCATTGGGAATCTTACCTAAAAATACTACATATGTGGTACCTAACGCCACTAAAATTATCAAAAATATACCTCACTACCCAACCACAATGCTGGCGAAAATGTGGTGACCTAGGATCCCTTATGCACATAATGTGGTCCTGCAAATCCTTAACCTCATTTTGGAATGCGGTTTTCAAACTAATAGCGGAGACCACTGGCCATACAATTAACCCAGACCCAAAAATGGCACTACTACACATAGGATTAGAATCATTTCCTCCTTCCTCCAGACATATCATTATACATATCCTATATGCTGCAAAACTAAACATCACTAGAAAATGGAAGTCTATTGATGCACCAAGCATAGCAGAAACTATAGCAGAAATCAACCACCAATACGATATGGAAAGAATATTTGCCCTGGTCACCCTTTCATACCCAAAATTCCTCAAAAAATGGACCCTATGGTCAAAAAGCACTAAATGTATAAAAATATAAAACACCATAAGATTAACTGGATAATAATAAACCAACGATAGATCCACGTCTACAAACTCCCTTCTCCCCCCCCCTCCTATTCTCATGTGTTGTATTTTGAGTACCTACACACAAAAATATAATTATCTTCGTGTATTGCTTATACCTTGTAACCACCCCTCATATACTACTGAAAATAATTTTATATACCTAATGTGGTGTAAATTGTTTTTCTGATGATCAACCAATAATAGACTGTGTACTCTTAACATGTTAAAAACTTTGTATACTTTTGTTATCTTTAACCACAATAAAAACCATTGAAAATAAAATCATCTTCAAACTGTGTGAAAAAAAGTATAAATTAGCCGGGAGAACCCGTATCACTGTTCTACAATCATCTGAAAACTGTGTGTGAAACTTAAACAATAGCTGGGAGAAGCCATATCCCTGTTCTAAAATCATCTAAAAACTGTGTGTGAAACTTAAACAATAGCTGGGAGAAGCCATATCCCTGTTCTAAAATCATCTAAAAACTGTGTGTGAAACTTAAACAATAGCCGGGAGAAGCCATATCCCTGTTCTAAAATCATCTGAAAACTGTGTATGAAACTTAAACAATAGCCGGGAGAAGCCATATCCCTGTTATAAAATCATCTGAAAACTGTGTGTGAAACTTTTAAGTGTTGTTTAAGTTTCACACACAGTTTTCAGATGATTTTAGAACAGGGATATGGCTTCCACCTGCTATTGTTTAAGTTTCACACACAGTTTTCAGATGATTTTAGAACAGGCACATGGCTTATCCCGGCTATTGTTTACGTTTCACACACAGTTTTCAGATGATTTTAGAACAGGGATATGGCTTCTCCCGGCTATTGTTTAAGTTTCACACACAGTTTTCAGATGATTGTAGAACAGTGATATGGGTTCTCCCGGCTAATTTATACTTTTTTCACACAGTTTGAAGATGATTTTAGAACAGTGATATAGCTTCTCCCATTAATTAATACTTTTCACACACAGTTTGAAGATGGCCCACATCCACCTCCATTTTTGATTTTTTTTATGTGATTTTTGTTTAAAAATGCTTTTAAGTTATTTCCCTGTCCCCATTTCTTTGTAGGGTACTTGTCCGACCCTTGCCCCCATTTTCCTTCCTTTTGCAGACCTCTAGGACTTTCCAGGACTTTTTTACAGCCATTTTAGTGCCTAAAAGTTCGGGTCCCCATTGATTTCAATGGGGTTCGGGGTCCGGGTCAAAGTTCGGGTTCTGTCTGGACCCAAACCCGGACTTTGTCCTGAAGTTCGGCCGAACCAGCAGAACCCGAACTTCTAGAGGTTCGATCAACTCTACTGAAGAAAATAGGTGTAATGTTAGTGGGGGATTTAGTGTTTGGGGGAGACGTCACACAGACACAATCTATCTCCTCCAGTCTCCAGGAAGATGTCTGCACACCTGTTTATAGGTAAGGATGGGGCAGGGGCATGCTGTGTATATATTGGACCTTATTAATGGAAATGATTGTGTCTCTCTCAGTTCCAGTATCGGTTCCGCTCCTCCATGTCTCATGTCTCCAGAATGGCAGCGCTGAGATCTCCTGCAGGGTGGAGGCGGGGACTAAGCCGAATATCCATCTCTCAGTGATTGGAGGATCCCAGGGGAATTATTCCACGTCTGCCAATAACATTACAGCAATTGTGGAGTCACTGGGGCCCTGGAACATCACCTGCACTGTGGAGAATGAGGTCAGCCGGTCAGAGGAGAACAGAGCCGGGGTCACCTGTCCAGGTGAGTGGAGATCAGAGGTGTCATGGATGGGTGGAGAAATGTCTATAGGTGACAATATATTTATATGTGATGGAACTCCGAGACTGCAGCTGGTGAGAAGTTGGCTTATAGAGGTCACTAAGCAGTAGTGTTGGGCGAGCGGTTCAGACTGAGCATATGTTTTACCCGAACATCGCCTGTTCGGCGAACACCTGAATTTTCAGGGCACTCGGCAGCGGCAGCTGGTGTATAAGGGGCGCTTGGGCGCCGCCACACCGCCGCTGAGAAGGAAAAAAAAAGTCAGCCCGGCCCCCCTTCAGGAGGTGCCGGTATATTGACTTTTCTTTTTTTTTCCTTGGCTCCTTGAACCTATTGGTCAGTCATTAAAGTCTATGTGTGTGCGCTGAACAGGCGCACACACATAGTCTGATTGGCTGCCCTCTGAGCCATCAGAGCCAATGACTCTCTGTCAATGGATGCTGTTGGTGGGGGTAAGACTACGGTGGTCATGCTGGCTGCGTGATTACTTCCGAGCACACTGCCAGCATGCTCTCCGCTAGTGCTGCCTCTGCATATTGTCAGCCCATTCTCTGAATGCCAATCTCTACAACACTGCCAGCCTGCCTATTAGATGGGGTAAGTGCGGGACTTGTCCCCACCTCAGGGGGGGCGGGGGGGCTGGTGACTGTATACCCTATCTGGGAGCCTGTATACTGCTATCTGGGACCTTGTATACTGCTCCCTGCGGCTCTGTATACTATCTGGGACCCTGTATACTGCTACCTTGGCCTCTGTATACCCTATCTGGTACCCTGTATACTGATACCTGGGGCTCTGTATACCCTATCTGGGACCCTGTATACTGCTATCTGGGACCCTGTATACTGCTATCTGGGACCCAGTATACCCTGTCTAGTGACTGTATACCCTATCTGGGACACTGTGTACTGATATATGGTGATTCTGTATACTGATATATGGTGACCCTGTATAATGCTATCTGGGGCTCTGTATACTGTGATATGGTGACTGTATACTGCTATCTGGGGCTCTGTATACTGCTATAGGGTGATGCTGTATACTGCTATCTGGGGCTCTGTATACTGTGATATGGTGACTCTGTATACTGCTATATGGTGACTCTGTATACTGCTATCTGGGGCTCTGTATACCTCTATATGGTGACTCTGTATACTGCTATGGGGCTCTGTATACTGCTATATGGGGGCTCTGTATACTTCTATATGGTGACCCTGTATACTGCTATATGGTGACTCTGTATACTGCTATGGGGCTCTGTATACTGCTATCTGGTGACTCTGTATACTCTTATCTGGTGATGCTGTATATACCACTATCTGGTGATGTTGTATACCTTATCTGGTGATGCTGGGCTGTATACTCTTGACACAAGGGTGGAAACTATAAGGGGTGGGGGTTATGAGAAGTGGGAGAGATCAAAAAGGAAGGGCGGGGTCTGGCACCCCCCATCCTAAAATTTCACCAGCCGCCACTGGCGCTCGATGGAATTTTTGCCCACTGAGCATTCCACAATGCACTGCATGTTGCACAGTGCATTCTAAGCCCTGATTGGCAAAGCTCTGCCCAATAAGGGCACAATGAATAGCTGGTTGTTAAGGAGCGGGCAGGGAAGTCGGCTGCTGCATCCTTAACAACGGATAAGTCATCAGCTGTCAGCAGGCTTTCCTGCTTACAGCTGAATGTAAAACAAAGAAGTCCTTTTAGAGATGAAACCGGTTGGGTGAATTGCTGTCTGGATTGATGTTGCACACGCCTGCTTTTACCTTCTTTCATGTAAGTGCAATACTTTTAATAAATGAATGTGCGGTGAGGATATCACACTAGTGTGGCTCTTATATTTGGCACTTTTTTTGGGCTCACTACCGATGGCATGGAGTAAAGGATCGATTGTAAGGAATAATTAATCCCATTTGCTGAACGTGGACATTTGAAAACACTTGGGAGTATACAAAACTTTCCCTGACCCCCCGTAATAGGTGGTCATGGGCTTCTGGTAAGTGCAGTCATCTATTGGTGGGGGTTTTACATGCACATTGTGGGGATTCTCACTTTGGAAGCCAGAATTACAGATGGAAATTTCACCTTATATATTCTCACTGGATATTTATGGTTTTGATCTGGGTAGGGGAGTGGCCCAGGGAGAGCTGGAGATTGCAGGAAGGAACACCACTTGGATATTCCTCCCCTTTGTTTTCAGAAGGCTCTGGAAAAGGGAATGGAATAGGAGGTGTCACTTTCTGATGTATATTAAGGAGCCCTGACCAATCCCCAACTATGATTGGCAGGGGGTAGGACTCTTTAAATACTGTGATCTGCCCAGCTGGAGGAGGAGAGTGTTGGGTAGAAAAGTGGAGATGTAGCTGAGGCCTCACCTAGGAGCCCAGGAACCCAGTCTGGGGGGTGACCTTGAGGCCTAGTGGCTCAGGTGCAGCCAGGAGCGGAGTTGGATCCTGGAGTAGCACAAGGAAGCAGGAGAACAACAGAAAGGCTGCAGTGGAAGCTCTTTGAAGAGTCTCCAGGGTCGGTGAGTGGCAGGCCCTGGGAGCTGGAGAAGAGGACTGAAGCAGGCTGGGAGGTGATAGTGGACAGTCTGTGGAAGGTGGAGTAGCCAGTCAGGGAATCAGTGCCATGGATCAATGAGGTAGGCGAGTGGCCTGGAGGAGGATGGGCTGGAATCAGTAGTCCATCCATACCCATCTAGCACCAACATACTTAGCTACACCCTGAGTGCCCATGGCTTCACAATCCGGGAGCCCATGGCCCTTGCCTGTAATGGGCGGTCCGAAGGTCCTGCTAGCAGAAGAGCAGGTCTCACTATGTTCTAGCTGTGGTGAAGGAATGAGTGTCATGGAGGCCTGATAAATTGCCCTTCAGGCCTGGAAGAACAAGTAGTGTGCAGAAGAGAAGTAAGGAGTGGAACAGTCAGCAAGTGTCAGTGCTGGAGGAAGAGGAGTGTATTTACTGCTGGTTAATATAGTGCAGTCCCATTCATTGATCTACTGGGCATCCCACAGTCATCCCTACCCCATCCAAGTTTATTACCCCAATAAACAACAAAACAAAGTACCAGCCTGTTTTCCGTGACTCCGGATGGGAGGCTAATTGTGTGATTGAGGGCAGAGTGACAGGTGAACCACAACTACCAGCCACCCCTAAGGGGGCCGTTGGCTACCTATGATTATAGCGCAACACAATTTTTTATATAGTGGTATTATAACACAGTGGAAGCAACTGGGAAAAACAACAATATATTGTGAAATATTTACAGAAAAATGATGTAACAAAGCAATAAGAGACATAATTTACAGTAGCAAGAAATGAGACAGAAAAGAAGGTTACTTGCTTTTAAAATGTCCATGATCAAGCAGAGTTTTGAGGATGATTTCATGGGTTCTCCGATGTTCGTTCATTGATGGTAAAATGAGAACTGGCAGCTGTCCTTATCATTCCCTTTTTCTCTGGGTGAAAAGGGATGGGGCCGTATGCCCCTGACCACTCACATGGGTAAGGAGGGCCCGTGGGCTGTCCAGGATGGCCGTGGAATAACAGCCCTCCCTAATATTCAATTTGCAGTATAAAAATCTTATCTCAGGATCGGATCACCATGCAAACCTCACATTAAGGAATTCAAGCTCAGCATGCACAGTGCATTAAAATGAGTCTAAACACCAAAGACTTGTCAGTCTCCGTTACCCTGGGAAGAGGAAAAACTAGCCGTGGTTTCCCGTATGGTCGAATTCATTGACGTTTGGATTATTTTTATTCGGTATGAATTTTCGCATTCAAATATATACGTGTTATTAATATGTCATGCTCCTAACTGGAGTTATGAACTGTGGGTATTTTATGTTAATTTTTACGCATGAGGTGGGGTTGCTGCGAGGTCATGGTGTTTTGTGTCCCTGGTTATGACCCTCGTAAATTCTGAGCCCCTTTGATGCCTGCTTGGTAGGTTTTATGGTCGGCTAGCACAAACAAACACCCTCCGCATGTAGCTAAGATAGGAATCCCAAAGTGGCTTTTTTAGATTTCCACGTGGAACAGGGAGAAGGAGGTGTGTGAGGGATTTGTACTGGGAGATTGTTAAGTTAAAATTGAAATGGCGCCATCTGAACAAAATGGAGACAGCTCGTGTGGGTCTTATACGTGATATCATTACATGCAGAAGTCAGCAATTGTCAGAGAAACAGAGTCAATAGCTAAAAACCTCCAAACGTGTGACTTTCAGATTAGCACAACAACAGTGCATAGAGAGCTTCATGGAATGGGTTTCCATGGCCAAGCAACTGCATCCAAGCCTTATATCACCAAATGCAATGCAAAATGTTAGATGCAGTGGTGTAAAGCACGCCGCCACTGGACTCTAGAGCAGTTCAGACAAGTTCTCTGGAGTGATGAATCACACTTCTCTGTCTGGCAATCCGATGGACGTGTCTGGGTTTGACGGTTGTCAGGAGAATGGTACTTGTCTGACTGCATTGTTCCAAGTGGAAGGATTGGTGGAGGAGGTTTTTCAGGGGTTTGGTGGGGTTCCGTGACAGGCCCCTTAGTTCCAGTGAAGGGAAAAGGTGTCAGCATACCAAGACATTTTGGAGAATTTCATGCTCCCAACTTTGCGGGAAGAGTTTGGGGATGGCCCCCTCCTGTTCAAACATGACTGCACACCAGTGCACAAAGCAAGGTCCATAAAGACATGGATGAGCGAGTTTGAGGCGGAGGAACTTAACTGGCCTGCACTGATTTCAACCCGATAGAACACCTTTGGGATGAATTAGTGTGGAGACTGTGAGCCAGGCCTTCTCATCCAAAATCAGTGCCTGACTTCACAAATGTACTTCTGGAAGAATGGTCAATCATTCCCATAGACACACACAGGGCCGTCTTTAATATTGATTGGACCCTGGGCAAACATTTTCTTGGGCCCCCATGCAACTTCGCTCTCCATCTGCTCTGAGACATACAATAAATAACAGCTAGCCTCAAAGTCAGTTTACTGAATCAGATCAGGCAGCCATTGTGATTGGCCACCAGAGGTTACAGCATATCATTACCACCTACTGACTGGTTGTTAGAGGTTACAGCACACATTACAGCTCACTGATTAGTTGCTAGCAGTTACAGCACATGATTTATGCTTGTTTGGTTGCTAGAGGTTACTGTACATCAATACTGCTCACTGATTGGTTGCTAGAAGTTACTGCACATTATTACTGCTCACTGATTGGTTGCTAGAAGTTACAGCACATCATCTCCTCACTGCCTGCACACTATGGACAGGGGAGGTGAGTAGAGTTGAGCAAACACCCGGACGTTCGGGTTCGGAGGGTCCGAATGAACTTTGGGAAAAAATCCGGGTTCGGCACCGAACATTGCCCAAACTTTATCCCGGACCCCGAACCCCATTGAAGTCAATGGGGACCCGAACTTTTAGGCACAAAAATGGCTGTAACAAAGTCGCGCATCTTCCTCTCACGCTCCAGTGAGGGAATTAAGGATGGCATGTTGTCCTTGTAACGAGGATCCAGCAGGGTGGCCATCCAGTAATCAGAGGAAGTTACAATGTGGGCAACTCGGCTGTCGTTGCGCAGGTACTGCAGCATGTAGTCGGCCATGTGTGCCAGGCTGCCCAGAGGCAAAGACAAGCTGTCCTCTGTGGGAGGTATATCATCTGTGTCCTCCCCCCAGCCACGCTCCAGTGATGCCCACGAGCTGCATTGGGTGCTACCCTGCTGCGATTCCTCCTCCTCCTCCTCCTCATCTGGCTTATGCTGGTGCAGGAACCCACCCTTCAAGCCACTTGTGAATAACTGGCCTGATAACCGTAGAAATTACCCCTCTTCCTCCTCCTCATCCTCCTGTGCCACATCCTCTTCCATCATGGCCCGAAGTGTTTTTTCAAGGAGACATAGATGTGGGATAGTAACGCTGAGAACAGTGTCATTGGCACTGGCCATGTTGGTGGAGTACTCAAAACACCGCAATACGGTACATAGGTCTCACATGGAGGCCCACTCGTTGGTGGTGAAGTGTTGCTGTTCCGCAGAGCGACTGACCCGTGCGTGCTGCAGCTGAAACTCCACTATTGCCTGCTGCTGCTCGCACAGTCTCTCCAGCATGTGCAAGGTGGAGTTCCACCTTGTGGGCACGTCGCATATGAGGCAGTGAGCGGGAAGGTCGAAGTTCCGCTGCAGCGCAGACAGGCGAGCAGCAGCAGGGTGAGAACGCCGAAAGTGCTCACAGACGTCCCGCACTTTATGCAGCAGCTCTGACATATCCGGGTAGTTTTTTAGAAAATTCTGTACCACCAAATTCAGCACATGCGCCAGGCAAGGGATGTGCGTCAAACCGGCTCGGCAACAACCACTCATCGGTCTGTTGTTCAATGCCCGTCCACAGCTCCTGCACAGTGTGGGGTTTATCCCCCAAACATATCAGTTTTAAAACAGCCTGCTGTCTTACCCCTGGATGTGCTGATGTTGGTGGTGAAGGTGTTACGCTGAGCGGATGAGTGGGTGGTCGAGGAGGAGGAAGCGCAGTAGGAGGAGGAGGCAACAGGAGGCAAAGAGCGGGACTTACGGTCGTAAAGTTTTAAGGACCGGAAACTTTACGACAGTAAGGTAGAGCACCTGTGCCTGTCAAAGTTTTTGGACTACCGCCACCGACAGGGTGTCATGCACCAAGGGTCGGCGGTGATGAAAAGGTCCGCTCGGTAGGGAAGGGACGTGTTTGTTCAGACCCTGTTCTAGTTCACACGTGACGCGTTGCGGTAGTCACCGTTCCAGGTGTATTGGTGACTATGTACCTGGTCATTCGTGCCCGTCCCTGCGATATAGAACGATTGACGTGTGGCCCGTTTACATCACCGCCCACCCGGACTCGGCCGATCGGTAAACCGTGTACAGGAAGGTGGTGGCTCCTAACGTCCCGTAAAGAGAAACGGAGGACAACGGAGGAGGAGGATGACGCGAAGGAGGAGGAGCTGGTGGGTGAGTAGGCGAGTCGCATTGTGGAAG
>BLSH010381938.1:0-12644 GCA_018402905.1 Glandirana rugosa | reverse complement strand
ATGTGTATAAGAGACAGCCTGCAGGGGGCGCTCTAAGGGTTAACTATGTTCCCTGGGCGTGTTATAACTGTGGGGGGACTGCCCTAACAGGGGAAGGGAAGTGGTCACAGCCTTCACGTACAGGAAGGCTGTGATCACAGCCCTTCCCCCTCACACAGAGTGGAGGTCCGTGTTTACATACACGGACCTCCGCTCATTCGCTCCGGGGGGGCCATCGCGGGTGGCCGGCAGCAATCGAAGCCGCCGCGCGCGCTCACTAAACTCGTTCCCGCAGCCGCCGTCGTATGACGGCGATTTGTGGGAACGAGCCACTTTGCCGCCGTCAGATGCCGATCGGCGGTCGGCAAGTGGTTAAGAACTGTCAGATGGTGGCGGGCATTCGGTGATTAGCCTTTGTCGTGGGGGGAGCTTTTTTTCTTTTTTCTTGTCTGGCAGGGGGCTTCCAGACCCAACAAGCCCCCTGCCTGCAGACCCCCATAACCACAGCCCAGGGTTGTCAGGAAGAGGCCCTTGTCCCTATCCACATTGGGACCCAATGTGGATACCACTTAAACCACTTAAAATCCACACCAGACTCAAAGAGCCTGGTATGCATTGGGGAGACCTGCAGCAGGTTCTATACATGGTACAGATGAGTCACTACAGGCAGACTAAGGGGACCCCACAGGCACGATATTTAAAGGAATTTTTAATTTTTATTGTTTCACTTTAAGCATTAGTAAAATCATTGCTCCTGTAAAAACATGGCAGTACCCGGGCCACCATACCCTTTTTATGGCCAATAACTTGCATATAAGCCTTCAAAATGAGCACTTTTGATTTTTCAAGTCCGGGTCCAAAAGACTTTAATAGAGTTTGTGGTCTGAACCCTTTACATATTTGGGAGTCCTCCTTATGAGAGCCATGAGCAGATTACAGTAATGTCATGTACTCTGAGGCTGTGCAGACCATGAGCCAACGCGTGTTCAATCCACTTAAAGGGGATTTCCACTTCTGCAGTCACATTTGAGAAAACCCCTCTATATGTCTGATATGTCTTCCTATTCACACATTTTCCATGTTTCTGAGGATTAGGTGTCATGGCTGACTGTCTCAGTTCGCTCATTGTGATTTGTTCCAATGGCTGAGTCCATTTCTCATTAACATACAATGGAGAAGCCCGGCTCCTAAAACTTTAGGGTGGTTTCACACTATTGAAAATTGGATGCAGGTTTTCCTGCATTAAATTTGCATAGCAGGAGATTGTGACCGGCTCTCTATGGAGATGGTTCACACATCTCCAGAGCGGCTCCGGTGTGAATTGCACAGCAGTCCTGTGTGTCTTCTGGTCCATTTCAGGTCTGAATTCAGCCAAAAATTCAGGCTTAAATCTGACCTGAAATGCTGAATGGAGATGCACTGGACCCCTGCTGTGAGCCGCTCTGGTGTGCAGTGTGACCACCGCCTCAACCTTCTGATAAGACAGAGAGTTCAAATCTAGTCCTTCTGATGAGATGATATCGGCCTCCAGACGGGGTTAGATATGGAGAACTCCGCTTCCCAGCCCCACTCTTAACAAAGAGAACTAAGTAGAATTTTTCCTTGCTGGAAGTTCCAGAAATGAGCATTCAGATAGATAAGGTTTGCTATGTGAATGAGAACATGTACCAAATATAAAATCGGTATTATCCCAAATTGGTGGCAAAAGTGAAAATCCCCTTTAAGCTGTGTAAGAAATATGTTTCTGCATATTGCTCTGGCTTATCGCTGATAACATCAGTTTATTAACCCTGTAATGCGTGTTCATTAATGGCTGTGGAGATGCGGTCCTGGGGTTATATGGTTTGGGGGGTCATTGGCTGGCTATGTGGATTTAAACCTTCTCTGTGTTTTCTCTAAAAACTCTCACTGTTCTCTTGTGAATTTTACACCAACAAGGCTGTCCTGGGTTTATCCTCCTGGTTTTGGGGTGCTCAGACCTCATTATCATCACCCCTTCATAGAGGGTTCATATACTATTGGCAGTGTTTGTTGGGGTGATGTGGTGGTTGGTGACTCTCTCACATGGTCCTCACCCGGCCCACTGTCATTGTGTGATGATTATCTGACCTTCTATTCTCCATGTTTACTGGATGAGTTATTAAATGGCCGGCTACATCCTTATCAAGACAACCAGAATCTCTGCCCTGTTACCAGTGGGGATGGGCCCGCAGTTCGACTCGAACATCGGTTGTTCGCCTGTTCATTGAATTTAGGACATTATGGGACATTTGCAGCAACTTCGCTGCCGCGGAGCGCCCCATAATGCATTGTCCACTGTTTCTTATGACAGTTTATTAATATGGCAGGGCGGGGCCACCCAGCGATGTAAGCGAGCGACCCCACCCCCTTCTGACATCATGTGACGTCAGAGGGGGGTGGGTCATGTGCGTACGTCACCAAGTGGCCCCGCCCTGCCATATAAATAAAGTGTCACAACAAACAGAGCTCAGTCGGTGGGAGCCCTCCCATGGAGGAGGAGCTGTTTTGGGTTTTTTTCGGTTCCGTCGCTCGTTGTGATTGATGAGGGATTACAATGGGGACACTTATTTTAATTTTACATTTTTTTAATAAAGGACTTGTCCCTAATTGTCTCCTGTGTTTTTTTCTTCTTTTTACACTTTTGGTGAAGTAGTAGGGGCAAGATGTACCCGATACTAATTCACGTAGGGGGGCGGGATCTGGGGGCCCCCTTATTAAAGGGGGCTTCCAGATTCCGATAAGCCCCCCGCCTGCACACCCCCACAACCACAGCACAGGGTGGCGGGGAAGAGGCTCTTGTCCCCATCAACATGGGGACAAGGTGCTTTGGGGTGGGGAGTGCAGAGCCCCCCCTGCCTCAAAGCACCCATACTACCCATGTTGGGGGCATGTAGCCTGGTATGGTTCAATGGATGGGACAGGGCTGCATGCTCAGATAAGGGTCTGGTTTGGATTTTAGGGGGGCCCACATCATTTTTTTTTTATTTTGACACGGGGTTACCCTTAAAATCCAAACCAGACCCGAAGGGCCTGGTGTGGACTGGGGGAGACCCTACGCAAATTTTTCAGTGATTTTCCTGTATCTTGCTGGTAGCCAGCAAAACATTACAGCCGCAATGATAAATAACATTTTTCCTTCACAAATGTCATTTTGCTCTGGCTATGTTCTAAACATCACAGAGCCCTTTTACAGGCAGACTAAGGGGACCCCCAGGCACATTATTTAAAGGAATATTTCATTTTTATTGTTTCACTTTAAACATTATTAAAATCACTGCTCCTGAAAAAACTATTGATTTAAATACTTTATTTTGCATTGATACATGTCGCCTAGGGCAGGACCCGGGTCCCCATACACTTTTTTAGGGGAATAACATTGCATATAAGCCTTTAAAATGAGCACTTTTGATTTTTCATGTTCGGGTCCCATAGATTTTAATGGTGTTTGAATGTTCGCACAATTCTTTTGCCTGTACGCATGTTCTGGTACGAACCGAACTGGGGGTGTTTGGCCCATCCCTGGTTACCAGTGTGACTGTCCTGTTATACTGACACTGCTGTACTGAAGATCTGACTGGGTTTGATATATAATATTACTATTCTATACAACTCTCTCATTGTACCCCATTATCTCCATTTAGGTGAAAGTCGGTCAGGTTGGGGTCACTTCCTGTCATCCGGTGCGGTCTTTGTCCTCTACACTGCGCTCCTCATGTTTATAGTCAATGATCCAAGGAAGGTGAAGAATGAGAAGAATCGGAGTGAGAGGAGGACGAGGAGAAGGGATCAGGTGGAGATGGAAATGGAACCAACTGACTATAATGACTGCAACTGAAACATCTTCTGTGCTGGATTTGTAGATTTGCAAGGCTTTGCCCTCATCTTGTGAGAGACATTTATCTGACATTTTATATATATATTGTTACCCGCTGCTTAGCCTTCTCCCAGAACATATAGATAATTTATCTTTATAAAACTCATTAACAACTCTATAACTATAAGACCTGCCAGTAACTTATGAAACTAATGGACCTTTTACCTTCTTTGGATATTAGCAAAAGCCACAAAAATGTGTCCACCTAGGATAAAATTCCTGAGAAGAAATGCTTAGCTCCTGGACTGAAAATCTCCCTCCTATTGGTCATTTCATGTATAATGTATTCTTTGTCCTCCCAGTCTGGGATGGGATCTCATTACCTATGCTGATTTACTTGACTTATAAACCTCTGCATTCAATGTGAAGATCAGAACAATTTCCTCTTTTTATTGTTTTCATACATGTGTTAAATAAAGCTTTGATCACCATAAAAATGCATCTTTTCTTCCTGGAGATGGGTGTGGTCCTCATTGTCAGGACAATAAATGGTGCCCCGTGTGTGGATAGACTGACTGCTTGGATGACCAGTGACTCCGATGTGTTTGTTTGCTTTCTCCTCTGTCCTCCTCATCTGGTCTGACCCCCTGAGTCACTAAGTCTATTCTGATCTAGGGATGAGATGAACTGCTGAACCGTTTAGTTTGAGGAGGGCTCATAGAACTTTAAACATCATGCCAAATCCAAACCCCAATTAAATCAATGAGCGGTGAATCTTTTCGAATCAAAAATGAAAATTTTCTGGGATAAAAGGCAAAAGTTTATCAAAAAATAGCCCGGGGGTTACGTAGCTCTGGGCAAAATGTAACAATACAAAAAATCAATTTGGCCAGGAACAGTAATTTTTTTAAAGCACTGACCTTTCAAAAGGAAAAAATGGTTTAAAATTTCTGGCAAATTACAATTCCCCTCTGACTTCTTTAGAGAAACAATGGCACACAAACCCCTCAAAAGCTCCCCCAAAATATTAGGATGTCCTTTTCAGGGGTCCATGTGCTGCTCTTTTTTTAAAAAAAAGAAGCCAGCAATGAAATGTAATTTGCCGGCAATTCAAACTGTATCTTTTTTCTTTGTAAATGTCAATTTTGCTATAATACTTCCTACAGCGAAAAAATTAAAACATGACTTTGACTGGTAAATATTTCACAGGGGTTACCCCATGCAAAAAAAAAGAAAATAAAAATGTGTGGGGTCCTCCAGAAAATCCATACCAGACCCTTCCAAGCATGTATCTTGGCTGGCCAGGAAAAGGGGCATACAAGAGTCCAACCTCCTGAACTGTAGAAGGCTCCATGCCCTCATAATTGGGGGGGTGCCTTACCAAATCCCACCTGGCAAAGTGCCTTGTCTCCATGTTGATGGGGACTAGGGCCCACCAACTTGCCAAATTTAAAAACCAAATGGACCCGGTGCACATGACCGATCCCAATGATATTTCTCATTTAATGACAGCCTCCCCCCAAGCTGTCATCAGCTATATAAAGGAGGGGGCCGATGTAGTAGGATTTGCTAAGTATAGGTTTATCTTCTTGCCATAAGGGCAACATAGAGACCTTCAACTCAATTAAAGATTTCCATTTGTATGCTGGAAAAATTCTGTTAGCCCAACTATATAGAGTGTAATGTTTGGGGGTTATTTAGCTTGAGGGTAGAGTTCACCCGTGAGTAGAGTCCATGCCAGTTCTGTTATTTTAAGGGTTTGTTGGCCCACTTTTATTAAACACAAATAAACAGTCCATCCAGGATTCCCATGCAGGGGTTTCAACTTTGCACAGCAACAATGTTAACAAAAAATACAGAGCCACCTGGCTCTCTGGTCAGCACCGCTACTCAGGCTTTGGGCCTCAATCCTTTTGACTGTAACATTGGCCCTCTCCTGCAGTGCACTCTGCACCTCTTCTGCCACTTCTTCTTGCACCTCCCTGCTCCAGCCCTCAGGATTGGGCCCTCATGCATGCTTGTGGCTGCTCCCTTGCACACCTGGACTGTGGATTCCCCGTGAAGGTGAAGTCCAGAACCTTGGTCCTGACTCTACTATTAGCCCAGAACCCACCTGCACAATCAATCTCCTGACTATTCTCAAAACCTGGCCCCCCGAATTGGAGATTTCCTCCCAACCAGAATGCTATGAAATCTCCAGGCTCCAGAAAACCGATTCCTCCAAATTAAACAACCATCCTGGAGCCCCTCAACCTGGTTGTAAATCCTGGGTGATCTGTCCTATCACAGCTAATGGCACTGTCACAAGAGATAAGGAGAGAGAAGAAAGAAAAGGTCCTCTAGAAAGGAATATCGGTGATCGGTGCTCCCCAACACCCAATGACTATCACCATATAAAGGTGATCTCTGAGCTCTGGGGGGAGGACTATAGGGAATATTCTTTATAAGATGATAAAGCCGCCCATAAATGCTCACATTTCTTTCAATTCCCCCAGAAACATGGATGGAGAATTCTCTTCTGACAGCCGACACCTACAGCTGTCAGAATCCCCGATCAGTGGTGATGGTCATTGTTCAGCTGATCATTTTCCATCCCCCGCCTTCAGTTTTCATATCAAAGGATTTGGGGTGCCAAAAGACCACCTAATGCTTAGCACACAGGATCAGAAATCAGACGAAAATACCGCTTTCTGAGCGACCGTACGATAATCTGATCAGGACAGTTCATCGGAAATTATCCAGAGAGACAAACATGAAAATGTCTCTCATATGATCTGAGAAGAAATGATTTTCCTTCAATCAGTACAGCAATCATCTGAAAAAGAAGACCAAGACCTCCCATGGTGAAAAAGGAAAGAGTGCATTACAATACAATACAACATTACATCACTTCCCAAGATGGATTCCTTTGTATGAGAATTTTCATAACTTTAGTAACCTCTTGGCTTTCGATATGAGACCAGCATGCAAAAACCAGATGATCATTCATCCAATATTCTCATCATGTGTGCGAGGCTTAAGGCTTCACCTGCAGGGGCTTCATCAGGACCCGGACACAATTCCTTCCATGAATGGACAGCTTAAAGTGCTTGGAAACCTAAAAACCCTGCAAGACAAAGGCATAATGAGCTAGTATGCATCTCATACTAGCTCATTAGGAAATACTTACCTTAGATTGAAGCTGTTGCAGCGGTCCCTGAACACTGCTGTGACCGGCGACGTCTCCCGGAGTTATTTCCGGGTTTGCGGATGACATCACTGCAGGAGCCGCCGGTCACGGCACGGCCCTGAGGAAAAGGCACCAATGGGCTGTTTGTTGAGTGCGCATGCAGCGATGAGGTCGGCACATGCGGATACTGTGAATATCTCCTACACTGTGCAGGATTAGGAGATATTCACCTACCTACAGGTCAGCCTTATTATAGACTTATTATAGACTTACCTATAGGTAAAAGTGATGTCACAAGGTTTACAGCCACCTTAAGTTTGAAATGTGTGGGAGGGGCTTGTTGTTGTTTTTGTAAAAATGAGGGAAATGCACACAGAAGATTGAATATTAACCCCTTCCCATCCGGCCTATTGTAATATGACACCAGGCTGGAGCCCTATTATCCTAGGAGGACATCCTATGACATCCTCCCATGGTCGCACCTTGCACCCCCCCCAGGCCATGCTTTGGCGCGATCTGTCACCCGCTGCATCCACTTGGCACGGCGATGACAGATCACTGTACCAGCACACTTCCGGTACCATGTGATCGTTGTGGCCAATCACAGCAGATCACATGACAGTTGTACACAATGAAAGGCTTTGATTCATGCCTTTCATTGCGTGCATTTGTAATGAGCTCTGTTATTGAACACAATGATCACATGGTACAGACAGGGTCAATAACAACCCACCTGCACCATGTGATTAGCTGAGGCCAATCACAGCTAATCTCAATAGTAAACACTGAATGAATGGTTTTCATTCCAAACAATGGTTGCTTATAACTGTAAAATTCACAGTTATAAGCAATCATAATGTGTGTAGCAGGTACCTTTTGACTCTGCCTGTCTCCCCCTGCATTGCATGAGTCTCTCTCATTCTCCACACAAGGATAATATTACACTACACTTGTACTGCGTTCCAATGGGGAGAACGGTAACAGCAGCCAATGAAGGAGGCTTTTACAGGCAGCAGCACCAGAAGGATTCCTGGGAGCAGATGTGCATGATGGGAGATACTATTTAAGCAGAGTCTGAGGCCTGATTCGGCCTCTTTGGATGGCTGTGATTGATCGGCAGGACCCTATGTGCTTTTGCAACAGAATGCATTTCTGTCCCAGCGGATGATCTACAGGACGAGCCCTACTAGTGACTGTGTTTGTACCATATCCAGCGGGCAGCGATAACAATCGATTGGGGAGAGCTGCAAGGAGTGCAGTGGAGGCCGATTCCAGGAGCATAGAGCGGGAGTGTACCATCATCTCCAGATGATCATCATCAGAGCCAGCCCTGCCATTTGTCCCAGTGGGCAGCACTTTGAGAGGCAGCAAATTGAACCACAGCTGCCTCTCCTTCTCTTTTTACCCAGCAAATTGATGACCAAGATTTTTCTTCCAGCAGTTTTGTGTGTCATGATGATAACTGCCCCCCGGGCTGCTCCGCCTGCCCCTATACAACCCTAGTCTGCCCCTATACTGCCCTAGCCTGTCTATATACTACCCCAGCCTGCCCCTATACTGCCCTAGCCTGTCCCTATACTACCCTAGCCTGTCCATACACTACCCTAGCATGCCCCTTTATTACCATTGAGCACCTATTTACTACTCTAGCCTGTCTATATACTACCTTAGCCTGCCCTTATAATACTCTAGGCTGCCCCACACTGGCCTAACCTGTCCCTTGGAATTGAACATAATGGTATGCCATATAATTTTGCATATAAACAATGTGCTGTTGCATGTAAATCTGACTTCCTGATACATTTTCAGCAGTCAGCGCTCTCAAACTTTGAATGACAATTACTATCTCATGCTACACTGTACACAAACAAAATTTTTATCATTTTTTTCACACAAATAGAGCTTTCTTTTGGTGGTATTTAAGAACCTCTGGGTTTTTTATTTTTTGCGACAAAAGTGAAAAAATTACAAACATTTTGAAAAAAAAAACACTTTTTTTAGTTTCTGTGATACAATTTTTCAAATAAATAATTTTTGTTCATAAATTTGGGCCAAAACCTATGCTGCTACCTATTTTTGGTAAAAAATAACCCAAATAAGTGTATATTATTTGATCTGTGTGAAAGTTATAGAGTCTGATACATTGATGGCCGATCTCATTTCTTGAGGCCCTGAAATGTCAGGACAGTACAAATACCCCCCAAATTACCCCCTTTTGAAAAGTAGACATTCCAAGGTATTTAGCAAGAGGCATGGCAAGTTTTTTGAAGTTGTACTTTTTCCCACAATTCTTGGGAAAATTAAGAAATTATTATTATTATTTTTTTTTTGCACAAAATTGTCATAACAACAAGTTATTTCTCACACACAGCATATGCATACTTCCAATTACACCCCAAAATACATTCTGCTACTCATGCCGAGTATGGCGATACCACATGTGTGAGACTTTTACACAGCCTGGCCACATAGAGAGGTCCAACATGCAGGGAGCACCGTCAGGCATTCTAGGAGCAGAAATTTCACATCTAATTTCCTAATGACCTATTACACTTTTAAAGGCCCTGGAGCACCAGGACAAAGGAATTACCCACAAAATCACTCCATTTTGCAAATCAAACACCCCAACGTATATTCTGTGAGGCATTATGAGTCTTTTGAATTGTTCATTTTTTTTCACAAGCCTTCGAAAAATGTGGAAAGAAAATGAAAACACTTTTATTTTTACGCAAAGTGGTCAATTTGTAAGATATTTCTAACACATAGCATGTACATAGCAAAACTTAACCCACAAAATATATTCTGCTACTTGCCCCGAGTATGGCGATACCACATGTGTGAGACTTTTACACAGCCTGGCCACATAGAGATGCCGAACATGCAGGGAGCACCGTCAGGCGTTCTAGGAGCATAAATTACACATAAAATTTCATTCATACCTATCACACTTTTGAAGGCCCTGGAGCCCAAGGACAGTGGAATTAGCCCCAAAATGACCCCATTTTGGAAAGCAAACAACCGAGGTATATTCTATGAGGCATGGGCTGCAGATAGTACTTGGGTACTCTGATGGGCTGCAGATAGGTACTCAGGCATTTGGATGGGCTGCAGATAGGTACTTGGGTACTTTGATGGGCTGGAGACAGGTACTCGGGAAATCTGATGGACTGGTAAAAGGTACTTGTGTACTCTGAAGGGCAGGTGACAGGTACTCAGGTACTCTGATGGGCTGGTGACAGGTACTCGGGTACTCAGGTGGGCAGGTGACAGGTACTAAGGTGGGCAGGTGACAGGTACTTGGGTACGCTGATGGGCTGGTGGCAGGTAATTGGGTACTCATATGGGCAGGTGACAGGTACTTTGGCACGCTGATGGTCTGGTGACAGGTACTCTGGTACGCTGATGGTCTGGTGACAGGTACTTAGGTACTCTAATGAGCAGGTGACATGTACTCTGGTACTTTGATGGACAGGTGACAGGTACTCGGGTACTTTGATGGGCAGGTGACAGGTACTCGGGTACTTTGATGGTCAGGTGACAGGTACTCGGGTACTTTGATGGGCAGGTGACAGGTACTCGGGTACTTTGATGGACAGGTGACAGGTACTCGGGTACTTTGATGGGCAGGTGACAGGTATTCGGGTACTTTGATGGTCAGGTGACAGGTACTCGGGTACTTTGATGGGCAGGTGACAGGTACTCGGGTACTTTGATGGACAGGTGACAGGTACTCGGGTACTTTTATGGCCAGGTGACAGGTACTCGGGTACTTTGAGGGACAAGTGACAGGTACTCGGGTACTTTGATGGGCAGGTGACAGGTACTCGGGTACTTTGATGGGCTGTGACAGGTACTTTGATGGGGTGGTGACAGGTCCTCTTTATTGGGGGGTGATCAGTGTGCTTGGTGTACACAGTGGGCGGTAACGAGCTGTTACCGCAATCTCCTTGTCACACACGATCGGTGTGTGACAGGGAGAATCGCGGTAACAGCTTGTTACCATGGTTTGTTTACATCACATGACCGGCTGTGATTGACACAGCCGGTCACGTGGTAAAGAGCCAATTCTATTGGCTCTTTACACTGATCGGAGCTGGGTTTGTCCGAGGGACAAGCCTCAGCCCCGATGGGCGCGCACGAGCTGCGTGCATGGGAAGATCGGTAGTGACCGGCTGTGATTGGACACAGCCAGTCACGTGGTAAAGAGACAATTTTATTGGCTCTTTACCCTGATCAGGGGGGACACGACCGCCCGGCACACGATCGATCCGTCATCGCCGCTCTGCGGGCCCCAGGGGCTCGCAGTAGCGGTGAGAATCGGCCAACGTCATATGACGTCAGCCCGGATCGACGAGCGGTTCCTGCTGACGTAATTTTATTATGACTCGGTAAGGAACTAGTTAATTATCATAATACTGGATAAAATAATGGATGTGGGGGCCATTTGGGGGGCGTGATTTTTTTGGGGGGGTGGGGCAGCAATTCAGTCTTTGACCCAGGTAGGACAATGTCTTCGGCCAGCCCTGATCATCATCATCTGAGCAGCAGGACCTTTCATCTGCAGTCATTTGTTCGGTTGGGTGAGCGGGCCTAGGCCCATCCATAAGAGTACTGATCTGTTCATGCAAACCTTTCTAAAAACAGTAACTAGGGATCTGAGTATTACTGTCCCATTTGTGGAGGATGGATTACAATCATTTTGAGTGTACTGGATTGCTGCTAGTTGTAAGCTTAACATAAAGTCCGTGATCACTGTGAAGGTTTCTATTCATTTCAGTGAAGTTACTGCTCTACCTTTTCTGCCATATCCTGAGGATCAGTGGACACAGCTACTTCTTAAGTACCTAACTTCAAAATAACAGAGCCAGCAGAAGACACACTGAACTTTAATCATGGAATTGCTACAATTGCAGCTACTTTCCCCCACTTTGCAGGACTCAAGGCTATTATATTTAGTACTACTGAATTCCCCTAAGAACTCTCTGAAATAGAGCAGGAGACTTTAGATAAGCAATTACACTGTTCATTGAAGTTATATCAGTTTAGCTGTATCATCATAGAGTGGTAATGATTTTTTTGTATTCCATTGAGTGGTATCAATTTACCTACAGTTCACAACTCATAACTAGTCTAATCATTATCTGGTATTGATTCATTCTAAGTAATCTTTCTTTATAACGTCTTTAGGTGAACAATTTGGTATCTTGACTAAACTCGATTGGAGGAATCAAAGTGTATCCTTTGACATTGAATGCCAGTGAATAGGAGGGATTAGTGATCCACATTCTGCTCTTGTTTGTCCCTTTTATTCACTAAGGTTTCAAACGCATGTTAATGTTGTCTAGACATTTATACGTGTGTGACTTAAGAGTAAACTGTTAACCCTTGACCTGTGTGATACAATTCCATACTTCAAAATCCACTATTGTGTGATTCCATTACTGTGTCACTCCTTGGAAGGGAACTCAAATGGTGATTCCAGGTGTGCCAGAGGGGGCCGAGGCTGTTATTGGGGTTGAGAGGCGGAGTAACGGACACAACATACTAAAGCAGCTCCTATGGGGGTAGTGCTACATGTGTTATAAAAATCCTGATCACCTTCTGTTAGGAACTGCTATGATAACCCTCGGCTATCATCTCTCTGTCAGTCTGTCTTGAGTT
>BLSH010381838.1:124206-154762 GCA_018402905.1 Glandirana rugosa | reverse complement strand
AGTGGAGTACTTTGATGCATGCGATGGAGCATTGTCCTGCATTAATATCTTGGCTGCTTGAAGAAAGTTGTCTTCTAAAAACTGGCAGTAGGTTTGGGAGTTGATTTTGAGTCCATCTTTAACCACTTCAGCTCTGGAAGGATTTTCCCTTTAGGACCAGAGCACTTTTTGCGATTCAGCACTGCATCACTTTAACTGACAATTGCGCGGTCGTGCGACGTTGTACCCAAACAAAATTTACATCCTTTTTTCCCCCACAAATAGAGCTTTCTTTTGGTGGTATTTGATCAGCTCTGCGGTTTTCATTTTTTGAACTATAAACAAAAAAAGAACGACAATTTTGATAGAAACCCAATTTTTTTTTTACTTTTCGCTTTAATACATATCCATAAAAAAAAATTATAGAAAAACAAATTTATTCATCAGTTTAGGCCAAGCGCAACCAGCGTTTTGATTGGGTTCCGCAAAAGTTATTGCGTCTATAAACTATGAGAATTGATTTATGGCATTTTTATTATTTTCTTTTTTACTGGTAATGACGGCGATCTGTGATTTTTAGCAGGACTGCGATATTGCGGCGGACATGTCGGACACTTTTTTGGGACCACTGACATTTATACAGCGATTAAAGCTAAAAATAGCCACGGATTACTGTATAAATGCAACTGGCAGGGAAGGGGTTAATACTAAGGGGCGATATAGGGGTTAACTGTATTCCCTGTGTGGTGGCTGGGCTGACAGGGACATGACAGATCTAACTGATCCCGAGTACAGCGATCAGTAGATTACTGTCATGTCCTGTCAGAACGGGGAACTGCTGTGTTTACATCGCCGGTTCCCCGTTCTTGGTCTGTAGAAGGCCGATTGCGGGTCGCTGGTGGACATCAAGTCCACCTCACCCGCGGGTGCACTCACGAATCGCCGTTTTATCCACGCCGATTTGCGCAGCACCACCAAATTGCTGCCGTCTTTCTATGCAAGGCAGTCGGCAAGTGGGTGGTCGTGTGACGTACCGAAACACAGTTGATGAAATTTATTCATCAGTTTAGGCCAATATATATTCTGCTACATATTTTTGGGGTGAAAAAAAAAATCACAATAGGCGTATATTGATTGGTTTGCGCAAAAGTTATCGTGTCTCCAAAATGGGGGATACAATTATGGCATTTTTATTTATTCATTTTTTTTTTACTAGTAATGGTGGTGATCAGTGATTTTTAGCGGGACTGCAACATTGCTAAAAATATGCACTGTTATTGTACTGACACTGGCAGGGAAGGGGTTAATATTAGGGGGATCAAGGGGTTAAATGTGTTCCCTGGGAGGTGTTTTCGAACTGTATGGGGAACTGTGTGACTGGGGAAACACATAGATCGCCACATCATCCCTTTAATCCAGGACACATATGAATTACACAGGTTGTTGTTCTGAGGCTGATTTAAGGCAGATAAGTCACCGAGTGAGTTTAATTACCACCTTAATTATCCTCAGAACAACAACCTGTGTAATTCATGTGTGTCCTGGATTAAAGGGATGATGTGGCAACCCTACGCCCCATAGCAAAATGACGGCCGGAGCCGTCAAAAATTCAGGCTGAAATCAGACCTGAAACGGTGAATGGGAACGCATCATACCCCTGCTGTGAGCGTGCTGTAGTGTGAACCCAGCCTTTCATTTTGGGAAGAACCATGCGGAAGGCACTCTTGGTTGGGTGGTGAAGGTTCAATAAGGGTCCCAGGTAGGTAGGAATAGGAGAAAAGTTACATCCAATCAGAAAGTTCTTTACATCTCCTTCCTCTCACATCTTCTTCACAGGCTTTCAGCAGAGCGCACCGCATCGGCCAAACCAAAAAAGTATTGATTTATAGGTTTATTACGCGGGGGTCTGTAGAGGAGCGGATTGCCGAAGTGGCGAAGGCTAAAATCGTCCTCACACAGCTGGTGGTGCATCGGCGGCGCGGATCCAGGACCCAATTACTGACCAAACACGAGCTTGAAACCATTCTGCAGTATGGAAGGGAGGAACTGTTTAAGGACGATGTGGAAGGTAAGGAGAGCGCCCCCCTCTGGTCTCTTCAATGATGCATTTTCTTCACACAAATAGAGCTTTCTTTTGGTGGGATTTAATCACTGCTGGGATTTTTATTTTTTACAAAAAAAAAAACATAAATTTTGAAGAAAAAAAAGTTTTTCTTTTTTTTGTCAGTTAATTTTATAAATAAGTAATTTCTCTCCTTCACTGATGTGCGCTGATGAGGAGGCACTCATAAGTAGGCACTAATGTGCCGCACTGATAGGTGGCACTGGTGAGCACTGATAGGTGGCACTGGTGGGTACTGATAAGTGGCTCTGGTGTGCACTGATAGGCAGCACAGATAAGCACTGATAGGTGGCACTGGTGGGCACTGATAGGCGGCATTAATGGGCAGCACTAATGAGCAGCCACTGATGGGATTCACTGACTGGCATCACTTATGGGCACTGATTGGTGGCACTGATTTGCTTGCACTGCTGGGGCTTTCCTGTAATCAGGGCACTGAAGATCAGTGCCCCGATTACCTGCCCGGGTCTTCTCTGCGAGGAGATGCCACTGATCGGCACTCCTCGCCACACACTCTGTCAGTGTAAGGTGAGGAGAGCCGATTCCCGGCATTTCCGTATTTACATGTGATTGGCTGTGATTGGACAAAGCCGATCACATGGTTAAAGAGCAACGGTGGAGCCGCGAAGCGCGCCACCGTGGGTGCTCGATGGAGGCCGTTCTGGGGCGCCATCATATGACATCCTCCTAGAACAAGAGCCGCACTGTCCCTCCGTCATTTGATGGTGCGCAGGAGGCAAGTGGTTAAGGCTTGTCCACATGCCGTGCTCTATGAAGAGCGATCCCCCGCGGGTGCTCAATAGCGGCCGCTCTGGGGCGCCATCATATGACATCCTCCTAGAACAAGAGCCGCACCGTCCCTCCGTCATTTGATGGTGCGCAGACGGCAAGGCTTGACTATGAAGAGCGATCCACATTTGGATATGACAGCCAGTTAGGAAGAGCTGTACCGCCTACTCACTGCTTGTTTTACCTCCCTGATTGCCTCACTGGAACCATGTACATTGAGCTTGGTGGAAGGGTGGCACCGCTCACTGGAATGGGCTGAGCTTGGCAAGCACTATGCCCACCAGAAGTGACTGGGGGTATATTCCTGCCACAGAAGTTAAGCAAAGCATTATGGCATGTATAGCACCCCGACTGCTGCCTCTGCAGCTAAAGGGGGTGGGGCAGTAAAAACGAAGCTCAATCGCAGGGTATTATGCCCCCCCTCCCAAACCACTTGTGTGATTGAGCCCTGAAGGAAGTGCTGTGTTGTGGAAAGTGCCATCACCAATACCAGCCAATCAGAGCTCAGCCTCATCAGAGTGGTTTGATTGGCTCATGCTCTGCGTGTATACGGTGCGTTTTACTGCTGTGTTTGTGCACTTCCATGGACGCCCTCGGCTTGCAGTGGCTATACCAGGATGATGCGGCAACTACAAACCTCGTCCCGGTATCTTTGTTTTCTGCCGGCGATTTCTCTTTTTTGTAAAAGCGACCCTAGAGGCTGATTAACCATTGGATCACTTTTACAGGTTAACCCCCCCCCATCCTGGAGCTTTCTATCCCACCGGGGAACAAGGGATTGCAGCCAGCAGTGTCGCCGGCTGACCATAGAGTTGGATGAGGACCGGAAGGTCTCCAATCACCGCTATAGTACAGAAAGCGATCAGCATTTTTGTCACTTTTGGTTTCCCAGATGTTATTCCCAGAGCCATTTTTAAAGTTGATAAAAGCATCTGAATTCAGCGATCTTGGGGTGATAAAGAGCTTTTAGGGCGGAGGAGACATCATGGGTCTAACACAGGGCTCGACAATCCCTGTGCGCTAGGGTCATGGTGACCAGAAACCGCGTCCTGGCGAGCGGTAGCCAATACTTCTCTCCCCTCACTATCTTAAAAAACAGCACCTCTGACTCAGTGAAGAGTCGTTCTCTGCCTAATGTGACAGATGGTCGGTTCACACAGGGGCGATCAGACTTCAGGGGCAACTTTGGGCGACTTACAACACTACTTAAAGCGACCTCCATGCCAGGCGACTTTGCCTGTGGCCAATCAGAGAAGGGAGGGAGGGGGTTGCCTGGGTAATTCGGGGGGAGTAACTGGCTAAATTATTTTCTTTTTCCTGTAAAGTTGCTTCAATATAGATGGGGAATCTGACTTCCATTGAATTCTATGGGCACAAGTTGGATAGAAGTCACCTTGAAGTAGTACAAGAACCTTTTCTGAAGTGTGAGCGACTTTAGTAGTGTACATTAAGATGGCTCTCATTCACTTCAATGGGATTCCCGATGCCAAGTGACTTGGGGCGACACAAGTTGGATCCCAACCCTCTGTAGTGTGAACTGAGCCTTAGACCCCTTTCACACTGGGGCTGCCCGAGCATCAGCGGAAAACGCTGCTAGATTAGCGGTGCTGAAATAGCAGCACTTTGGCGCCGCTATTCGGATGGCAGCGAGGCACTTTTAACCCCTAAGAAGGGGTTAAAAGTGCCGGTGCCTGGCGCTTCCGGAGCGGTGTACAGCAGCTTCAGAAGCGCTGCCCATTCATTTCAATGGGCAGAGGAGATGGAGGAGCGGTGTATACCCCGCTCCCGCACTGGCCCAAAGATGCTGCTTGCAGGAGTTTGTTTCATTTCCTTCCAAGCGCACCGCCCTGTGTGAAAGGACACACTGACTTTTACCAGTTCAGATCCGCGCTATAGCCGAAAGACGGCTACAGCGCGGATCTCAATTGACCCGCGGACGTCCGCCCCTTTGCGCGCTCCCCATGCGCACTCACAGCCTGCAGCGGCACGCTCTCGCGGGTTGGGTGGACTCGACGTCTGCTCGAGACCCGCCGATCAACTCTAACAGCTGCAGAACGGGGAACCGCTGATGTAAACACGGCGGTTCTCCGTTCTGTGAAGGGGGACATAGCAGATCTACTGATCCCTGTCACTGGGATCAGTTAGATCTGTTATGTCCTTGCCAGCCCCGCCCCCATACAGTTAGAACACACCCAGGGAACACAGTTAACCCCTTCACTGCCCCCTTAGTGTTAGTTAACCCCTTCACTGCCAGTGACATTTACACAGTAATCAGTGGACATTTAAATTTCTGATCGCTGTATAAATGCCATTGGTCCCAAAAAAGTGTCAAAAATGTCCGACATGTCCACTGCAATATCGCAGTCCCGATGAAAATCGCAGATCGTCGCCACTACTAGTAAAAAAAAAAAGCCATAAATCAATTCTCATAGTTTTGTAGGCACTATAACTTTTGTGCAAACCAATGAATATACGCCGATTGTGATTGTTTTTTTTTATTTTTTTTACCAAAAAATATATCAGCCAAAACTGATGAATAATTTTCTTTTCTATATTTTTTTTTTTGGATATTTATTATAGCAAAAAGTAAAAAATATTGTTCTTTTTTCAAAATCATTGCTCTTTGTTTATAGCGCAAAAAATAAAAACCGCAGAAGAGAGCAAATACCACCAAAAGAAAACTCTACTTGTGGGGAAAAAAATGACAAAAATGTTGTTTGGGTACAACGTCGCACGACCGCGCAAATGTCATTCAAAAGACCCGCCGCATCGTGCCCGTTCCGTGCGGGCGGCCCGGGGTAAACCCCCCTTTTTAGCGCCCTTTACCGGATGGGATTCCGCAGGGCGACTTTGGGCCTGCAGCATACCGTCCATGAGAGGGTGGAAAGTCTGCAATCGGGTGGCTACCCGCGGCGTCGGAGTGGTAAGTGAGCGCCCCTGCCTTCCCCCCTTCACTGGGTAGCCACTGGTTGGGACGCGTATAGCTCCCGTTTACCCCCTACCTCACCCCCGCGCCCCCCCAGCACCACCGCGATCTTTCCGGCGTTGGCATTAAAAATCGCCATGCGCCGATCGGCCGCCATTTTGCGGCAGACCGCCGCCATTTTGCCGTAGCTGCGGACATTTTGGGCCTATGGGGCTTTCCCTCTAGTGCTCAGAGCGGCCATTTTCGGTACTGCACGTTAGCTGAAGGGTGTGTTTAGCCTCTAGTGTTTAACGGTGGCCATTTTGACTGCATGCTCTGCAAAATACACGTGTCTGCAGCTTCTCCCTTCTCCTGGAACGGCGGTGATTCAGGCAGCGCAGCTCTTCTGACGAACTGCACTGTAACGGGCAGCGGAACAGCAAGTATAGCTGGGCTCCCTCATCAGCAGCGGCGCAATCTGATCAAGGGGCTTTTCTGGACCAGCTGCGGGTGGTCTTTTTTTTCTCTCGTGCGGAAGCCGCTCAGCGGGTCCCCAAGAAGCGTCCCCCTCCCCCTCATTATTCCTCAGGGGAGGATTCGGAGCTGGATGTGGCCTCAGGGGTCTCAGGGACCCCAGCGGACTTGTCCGATGAGGAAACGGGACCAGCGGACGGCGAAGGGGATCAGGGGGCGGCAGCTGCGCAAGAAAAAGCACTAGTTGCTGCCATTATCATGGGCATTCGCACTAAGTTGCAGCTGGATCAAGATGGCGAATCACGATCTGCTGCGTAGGTGTGTAGGTCCTCTAGGCCCCCCAAGGCTTATCCTTACAATGAATTTTTTGACCATTTCCTTAATCGTGAATGGCAGCGTCCACAGCGTTCCTCTTCACTGACAACACGTTTTGCTGTTCGCTATCCCTTTGAGGAAAGCTTCCAAAAGAAATGGGAATCACCTGTGGTAGACCCACCGATTGCACGCCTTACTAAGGCGACTACTATTCCTATGGAAGGGACTCCCTCCTTTAAGGATCCCGCTGATAGAAAGACAGAGGCAATTTTGAAGTCACTGTTCCTGGGTGCTGGTTCTGCTGTGCGCCCAGCCCTAGCTTCTGCCATGGCGGCACAGCATTTATCTGATTGCATGGAAGAACTCATAAAGGACCTAGAAGGCGGTCGCCTGATGGAGGCGCCGCAGAAGGCTGAGTTTTTACTCCAAGGGTTCAAGTACCTTTGTGATGCAGCCATTGATATTCTGCCCCTGTTATCCAGAATATTGATCTCGGCCGTCAGACTCCGACGAATTCTTTGGTTGCGTTCTTGGTCCGGTGACCATGCTTCCAAAAGAGGTCTAGCTGACCTCCCTTTTCACGGTGGGCGTCTATTTGGCCCCCGTTTGGATGAGATTATCAAGGATTTCACGGGAGGTAAGAGTACCTTCCTTCCGGAGCCCCGCAGGCGTGAGTTTAGCCGTAGACAGGGGCCCCCTCCCTCGGGTCAGAAGAAGCTCTTTCACGCCCCGGGCGCGACAGGTAAAGGGACCCGTTCCAGTAAGGTCGCTGCAGGGGCCAGAAGACGGCAGTGGCAGCACAAGACCGAAAAGACGGAGGACTAGTCTTCCTCAGCCTGATGGGTTGCCCCCACCCGAGTTTCGGGTGGGGGGACGTCTTCTGGGGTTCGCAGAACGGTGGCTGGCTCACATTTCTGACCGCTGGGTCCGGGAAGTGGTGTCCACCGGGTACAGGATAGAGTTCATCACTCTACCCCCAGACAGGTTCTTCCCATCAAATTTAAGCCTCCCGTAGGAACGCAGGGAGGCCCTATCTGGGGCGGTACAGGCTCTCTCAGACCAAGGAGTGATTGTACCAGTTCCCCCAGGAGAGAGGTTTTAAGGTTTTTACTCGAATCTTTTTGTGGTACCCAAAAAAGTGGGGGGGTTTCGGCCCATTCTGGACCTGAAGGCCCTGAACCGGTATGTCAGGACGCGAAGGTTCCGGATGGAGCCTATTCGTTCGGTCGTGGCCACCCTTCATGAAGGGGAATTTCTGGCGTCGCTGGACATCAGGGATGCGTACCTCCATGTACCCATCCATCCGAGACATCAGCGTTTCCTGCGTTTTGCGGTAGGGGACCGTCATTTTCAATTTGTGGCACTCCCTTTCGGTCTGACCTCAGCACCCCGAGTCTTCAAGAAGTTGCTAGCCCCGGTGTTGGCGTTGTTGCGTCAGAGAGGCATTGCGATAGTGGCATACCTGGACGATCTGCTCCTGCGAGCGGACTCTGCCTCGGCTCTGGAGGAGAATGTGAGTATCACTATGACCTCACTGCTGGACTTCGGCTGGTTGCTAAACCTGAAGAAGTCGTCGGTGTATCCATCCCGCCGCCTGGAGTATCTGGGTCTCATTCTAGACACAGAACAGGCGAAGGTGTTCCTCCCTCCGGAAAAATTGCAGTGTCTACAGTCGGCAGTGCGCACCCTTTTGTCGCACCGTCGGTCTTCATTGCGGTTCTGTATGAGGGTGCTGGGACTCATGGTCTCGTCGTTCGAGGCGATACCTTTTGCCCAGAGTCACACTCGTTTTCTCCAGCGAGCAATCCTGACTCGGTGGCACAAGTCCCGTCGGTCGTTGGACCTTCCGATCCATCTGAGTCCCCAGACCAGGGCGTCTCTGACCTGGTGGCTTCGGGACTCGGCCCTAACTCAGGGGAAGACGTTCCTGCCCCTTCAGTGGGTGATCATCACCACGGATGCCAGCCTGGCGGGCTGGGGTGGAATCCTGGGGCAGCTATCTGCCCAGGGCTGTTGGTCGACTCAGGAGGCTCGCCTCCCCATCAACGTGCTGGAGCTGAGAGCAATCAGACTGTGTCTTCTTCACTGGACGATGAGATTGCAAGGTCGTCCGATCCAAATTCAATCGGACAATGCCACAGCGGTGGCTTATGTGAACCATCAGGGCAGCACAAGGAGTCCAGCGGCTGCAGCGGAGGCAGCTCTGATACTGCGTTGGGCGGAACTTCACGTTCCGGCGATCTCAGCCATTTACATTCCAGGCGTGGAGAACTGGCAGGCAGATTTTCTCAGTCGCCAGACACTGGACCAGGGAGAGTGGTCCCTCCATCCGGAGGTGTTCAATCAGATTTGCCGCAAATGGGGAACGCCGGACGTGGATCTCATGGTGTCCCGGTTCAATCACAAAGTGAGAACCTTTGTGTCCAGAACGAAGGATCCGTTGGCAGTGGCCATGGACGCTCTGGTGGCCCCCTGGAGCCATTATCGTTTCCTGTACGCTTTCCCTCCGATAAGACTGCTTCCGAGATTGGTACGCAGAATAATGGCGGAGGGGATACCAACAATCCTGGTGGCCCCAGATTGGCCCCGGCGCACTTGGTACGCCGACGTGGTGCAAATGGTGGCAGACGCCCCTTGGCGCTCCCGCTGCGGGACGATCTTCTGTCTCAAGGACCCATATTGCACCCTGCTTTACCCTCGCTGGCTTTGGCGGCTTGGCTATTGAGTCCCAGGTGTTAAGGGACAGGGGAGTCGCCGACTCCGTAATCCCTACTCTGTTAAAAGCTCGCAAGTGTACTTCTCGCAAGATTTATCACCGCACCTGGAAGGCTTACATAGCTTGGTGTGAGGCGGAGGGTTATAACCCTCGCTCTTATGTTGTGTCCAGGGTCCTGACCTTTTTTGCAGCAGGGCCTGAATAAAAATCTGGCTTTGAGTACTCTCAAGGGCCAGATTTCGGCTTTAGCGATACTCTTTCAGAGAACTTTAGCTTCGCACTCGCTGATTCGTACCTTTGTACAAGGTGTGCGACATGTGACGCCTAAGGTCTCCGATGGCTCCGTGGGATCTGAATCTGGTGCTTTCTGTTCTTCAGAAACCACCTTATGAGAAAATCAGGGAGATTTCCTTACAACTGCTGTCCCAGAAGGTGGCCTTTTTAGTCGCCATCACTTCCGACAGAAGGGTGTCGGAATTAGCTGCACTATCGTTCAAGTCTCCCTACTTAGTAATGCATAGGGATAAGGCGGTCTTGCGACCCTCTCCTTCTTTTCTTCCGAAGGTAGTCTCTTCTTTTCACATTAATGAAGATATTGTTCTGCCTTCATTGTGCCCTCGTCCATCGCACCCAAAGGAGTTTGAGTTGCATGCTTTGGACGTGGTGAGGGCCTTACGAGTGTACCTGGCTGCTACAGCTTCTTTTCGAAAAGCTGATGCCCTGTTTGTACTGCCCGAGGGCCCGCGTAAAGGCTTGGCGGCCTCTTCGGCTACGATTTCTCATTGGATTAGAAAAACCGTGATCCATGCGTATTCTGTTCGGGGCAAGGTTCCCCCTTTTCCGGTCACGGCTCATTCTACCCGGGCTGTTAGCACTTCCTGGGCTTTCAGACACCAGGCCTCGGTGTCACAGGTGTGCAAGGCGGCCACTTGGGCCTCGGTTCACACTTTCACTAAGTTTTATAAGGTTGATGTGCTTGCATCTTCGGATGCTGCTTTTGGCCGCAAAGTTTTGCAGGCGGCAGTGTAGGCGCGTCTGGCGCCTCCTCAGAGGTTCAGTTAGGTACTGTTGTTAGTGTTTACCCACCCCTCTTTTTGACACAGCTTGGGGACGTCCTTACACATCATGATGAGCTGTGTCTGTCAGTGAACGATAGGAGAAAAAGGGATTTTATTAAAACTTACCGTAAAATCCTTTTCTCCGAGTTCACTGACAGACGCAGCACCCACCCCTCTGGGCTCTGTTTTGCTACGGCTTGTGTACGAACTGAAGAGCTATGCTGTGAGGGGGTTTGATGTAGGAAGAGAGGACGGCCCACAGGGGAGGGGCCAGCTGTTTCTTTTCCCTGCCTAGTTAACTCCTAGTGGGACGAACATAAAACCCCACAAAGTCAATGAAGAGCTGCGTCTGTCAGTGAACTCGGAGAAAAGGATTTTACGGTAAGTTTTAATAAAATCCCTTTTTTTTAGCAGAGACCCTAGAACAGTGGTTCTCAACTCCTGTCCTCAGGACCCACTAACAGGCCAGGTTTGCAGGATAACTGAAATTCATCACAGGAGATATAATTTGCTGCTCAGTGATTGCAGTGTTCTAGTCTGCATCTCCCCAAGGTAATACTTAAAATCTGACCTGTTAGTGGGTCGTGAGTACAGGAGTTGAGAACCACTGCCCTAGAGAATAAAATGGAGGTTGTTGCAATATTTTATGTCACACTGTATTTGCGCAGCAGTCTTTTAAACACATTTAAAAAAAAAAAAAACTAAACAGCAAAGTTATCCCCATTGATTTTGTATAAAGATGACGTTACACTGCGGGGATCGTGATCTTTATTCTAAGCAACAAATTTGTGATTCTCGTCTTAGCCAGAATCGTCAGCTCTACTGTGCGCTGTGAGGTGGAGGAGGGGAGATGAGGCAGCTGGATATGCTTTAGAAGAGTCTTTCTTTCTATGTCCTCTAATAAAGCCCTGTGTACCATCAACAATTACCACTCTTTATGTGCAGCTGGGCTCCAGTATTTCATGGTGACTGGAAACCCACCAGGCCAATAAAAAGTCACCTGGGGGGACACACATGTAGGCAGGAAGTGGCTGCAAAGAGGCAGCAGAAGATCAGCAGCCCTGGAATACTTCTTTCACCTTTTTTTTTTGTTGTATTTTATTTAAAGTGTCAATAAGGCTTCATTTAGATGTGCAGTTGGGTGGTAAAAAATATGCAGTAGAGACGTGTTTTTGCCACCCACCAACAGCCACCCTTAAGCTGCATTAGGCAGCAGATGAGGGCGTTTTACATGCCGCAGTCACCATGCATTCAGCATAATAAGGAGTTTCCCCCATAACAGGCTTTTCGTGTCACTCTTTCTCACCAGCCTGTAACACTGATGTAACGGTGTTATGTTGGAGTTATTGACTGGCTGCTCTGCTGTGAGTAAGTTAGGGTTGGGGGGGGGTGCGCAAATTACTTTCCTTACCCCGGGGGGGCGCTGACAACCCCACACTATGCTAAAAAAAATGGCTCCTAACTTTTTTAGCTGGCTCCAAGATTCAAAGCAAATTTTTCAAGCCCTGGTTTAATAGACCCCAGATCCCTCCATAAAGAGGACCCGTCACTGCCTATTGCTGTCAGTCACAAGGATATTTACATTCCTTCTGACAGCAATAAAAATGATTAAAAAAAAAATCAAAGAAACAAAAAAAAAATAAAAGTGATAAAAATTTGCTCATGCACAAAGGCGAATGCATATGTAACTTGCGCACACATATGTAAACGGTGATTGCACCATGCATGTGAGGTATCGCCACAAACATCAGAGCGTGGGCCATCATTTTATCACCAGACTTCCTGTGTGACTCTACACTGGTCACCTGGAAAGCCGTTTAAAGCGTCTCCTATGGAGAATGTTAGGTGTAGTTTGGTGCCATTCCACAAGCGGCGCTAGAGTTGCGCCGATACCACTTTTTTTAACTGCTTAAGGACTGGGCCTATTTTTTACACTTTGTGTTTACAAGTTAAAATCTGTTTTTTTTTTTATTTTGCTAGAAAATTACTTAAAGCCCCCAAACATTATATATTTTGTTTTTTTAACACCCTAGAGGATAAAATGGTGGTTGCTGCAATACTTTGTCACACTTTATTTGCGCAGCGGTCTTACAAGCACATTTTTTTTTTTAAATTAAAAAAGAGCAGTAAAGTTAGCCCAAATTTTTCCATACTGTGAAAGATAATGTTACATAGAATAAATTGATACCCAACATGTCACGCTTCAAAATTGTGCCCACTAGTGGAATGGCAACAAACTTTTGCCCTTAAAAATCTCCATCGGCGATGTTTAAAAATTTCTACAGGTTACCAGTTTTGCTATACAGAGGAGGTCAAGTGCTAGAATTATTGCTCTCGCTCTAACGATCGCGGCAATACCTCACATGTGTGGTTTGAACACCGTTTTCATATGCGGGCGCCACTTGCGTATGAGTTCGCTTCTGCGCGCAAGCTCGGCGGGACGGGGCGCTTTACAATTTTTTAACTTATTTATTTTATAGAAAAAAACATACCAGGACCTCTGAAATGTGAGATCTCAGAGTCAAAAAGACGTCACATCTCATATTTACACTAATATGCAATACATAAAAAATATATATATATATCAAAAATGTTTTTTCTCCTTTAAGAGCATTGGGCGGAAGTGATGTTTGACGTCGCTTCTGCCAGTCAATGCTATGGAGCCGAGTGGGCGCCATTCTTCTTAGATGTAAGGACCCCAGCGGGGGTCGTGCGATTAACTGCGACCCCTCATGCAGCGATCCAATGGAAGCGATCATCTCTGGGCCCAGACTGCCTGCAACCAGGGCTGATCGCTCACATGTGATCGCTGCACGGATGATAGAGATTGGTTCTTGACCCAGACTGCATGAGGAATTGGCTACAGGAGCCGGAAGCCTCACATTGTTGTCAGTGGGGGTGCCTCTTGCAGCCGTTCACCGACAACCCCTACTGGGGTCCCTGCATCTACCTAAAGGCGGGGTTCATTCACAGGTGTGACCACACCCTCAAGTGTATGATTGGCTTTTATTGTGGCCCAAGATATCTGATTGGGTAGCAGTGATCTTGTGTCTGTGGGCCCCCACATATATATGAAGGCATGATTTCATTATCATCACTACAGAGCTGGAAGCGGATTGGTTTACTGGGGGCCACTAGTCATGTAATCTGTGTACTTGTTATATACACAAAAGATTTGATACTTTGGTTTATGTGGAGATTAATACTCTATTCCCTGCAGGTGACTGGAAGGATGGAAAGCAAGGAAATTATGATGAAGCTGAAATCGCAGTGCTGCTGGAGCGGGACGAAGAGAAATCACATTCTGCGTATGAATTTTTCAGGGTGGCAGAGTATGAAGTGTGGGGGGTGGACCAGGGGCAGCTTGTCCATTAAGGGCGCACAGGCGCCACCCCCTCTTTCCCTGACACCCCCCTATAGCATGAATCTATCCATGGCCGCTGCGACCACCCCCTATTCATGTGTCCGGCCCCTTTCAGAACGCCGGCCGCATGAATTACAGCTGCAGGGGTGTTTTTTTTTTTTTTTTAGCACCTGATTAGAGCCATAGGCTCGGCTTCATAATAGAGTGGACTCTGAGTGTAGAGAATGGCACTCGTAGCCCACTTGCATGTGTTAGAAAAGCAAATATTCAGTTGTCTTTCTAACACTGAATTGCCTCCGCCAATCAAGAAGCGCGGGTCTTTTACCCGTTTCCCGAGAAGTGCGAGACTTTGATGTCCCCGACTGCCCAGGCACAGGGGTGGGTGCTGTATATACCCTGGCTGTGATGCTGTATAGACCTTATCTGTGATGCTGTATACACCCTGCCGTATATACCCTGCCTGTGATGCTGTGTATGTAATGTGCCTGTGATGCTGTATACACCCTGCCTGTGATGCTCTATACACCCTGCCTTATATACCCTGCCTGTGATTCTGTGAACACTATGCCTGTGATGCTGTATATATCCTACCTGTGATGCTGTATACAGCCTGCCGTGTATATCCTGCCTGTCCTGCTGTATACACCCTGCCGTATATATATCCTGCCTGTCATGCTGTATACACCCTGCCGTATATATCCTGCCTGTCATGCTGTATACACCCTGCCGTATATATCCTGCCTGTGATGTTGTATATATCCTGCCTGTGATGTTGTATATATCCTGCCTGTGATGCTGTATATATCCTGCCTGTGATGCTGCATATATCCTACATGTGATGCTGTATACACCCTGCTGTATATATCCTGCCTGTGATGCTGTATACACCCTGCCGTATATATCCTGCCTGTGATGCTGTATATATCCTGCCTGTGATGCTGTATACACCCTGCCGTATATATCCTGCCTGTGATGTTGTATATATCCTGCCTGTGATGCTGTATATATCCTGCCTATGATGCTGTATATATCTTACATGTGATGCTGTATACACCCTGTCTGTGATGCTATATTTACCCTGCTGTATATATCCTGCCTGTGATGCTGTATACCCCCTGCCGTGTATATCCTGCCCCTCATGCTGTATACACCCTACCGTATACACCCTGCCTGTGATGCTGTATACACCCTGAGGCGCAAACGACAAAAATTTACAGATGTCAAACAAAGACTGCAACGCCTCCAGATTACCTATGCTATCCTCTACCCAGCCAAACTCCGAATAACGGTCAGGGGACAGGTCTCTTTCTTCGAGACGGCTGCTGAGGCCGCCGATTGGCTAGACCATAATGAACAAAACCTTCAGCATAGGCGCCAAGACGACAGGGGAGAAGACGGCTAGCAGGGTGCGGAACAGGCGGCAAGGACACTTGACTTATGAATCTCCGGACTCATACACTAAACTAACGGGATGAGTTACCAGTATTATCATCAGCGTACCAACCTTCGGTCCTTTGGGTGTGCATCACACCTGACCAGCTCCTGGACTTAATGCGGATATCCAAGTTAGTCCACAGTTTGGTAGAGATGAGGACTCTACTACAGTTGTTTGGGTGCCCTGTTGGCAAAAGTTTGGTTGACCTGGTGAATGAGCATGGTGGGCCGGAGCCTACCACCTTTAAACCACAGTTAAGAGATTTAACGTCTTCAGTTCATGGAAAAGGAAGGAACCAAAATATCATCTCTGCTGCGCAAATGAATGGATTAATATTGAATTGGCTGGTAGTACCCCGAAGACCAAGACCTGCCCTGTCTCGCTTTTCTCCCATCACATTAAGACTGTCTGCTGAACCCGAGATGCAAGTTGGAAGAGACGTGCCCCCTGATACAGTAGAGGTGACAGGCCCCCCCGGTGCCTCCTATTGCTCCCAAGTTCTGAGATGGCTTCTACAACAATAGTCTCCTGGAACGTCAGAGGAGTGCATGACCCGCTAAAAAGAACCATGATTTCCTCTTGCCTTAAGAAGTTCCAACCAGCGATTGTGTCTCTCCAAGAGACGCATCTTACCAAAGACTTGATCTCCTGCTTGAGGTATGCCTGGGTGGGCAAGGCATATCATTCCACTCACTCCGCTTACTCCCGCGGAGTGAGCGTACTGATACATACGTCCTTGGCTTTCCAGGAAATAGATGCTGAAATAGACTCTCTGGGACGCTATGTTTTTATATATGGTAAACTTTCTGGTATGACTCTTATTTTGTCTTTCCTCTATATACCTCTCCCATTTTCTAGAGAGGTGCTTCAGCTGCTCCTGTCGTACCAGATGGACAAACCTGATGTCCCTACTCTGCTAATGGGGGACTTCAATGGTTATGTGCACCCCCAACTCGACAAGCATCCTCTGGTCGTGGGCCCGGTGGGCGGACGGGGCACTGTACTGGGCCGTCTGCTGGCCGAGGTGGGCTGGACAGATGTTTGGCGATTGAGGCACCCCGACACCAAACAGTTTTCTTGCTTTTCCAAGACACACGGGTCCCTCTCCCGAATAGACCTTTGTATAGGGTCGACAAATATTCTTCACGCAGTGGCTGGGGTTGAATACCATCCCAGGGGGGTATCGGATCACTCCCCTGTGGTGGCACGTCTGGTTACGGGCCCCCGCTCCACATTACCCAGGGCTCCCTGGAGGCTTAATGCCTTCTGGCTCAAACTGCTCCCAAATCGGGAAGAAGTGAACCGCCAAATAGCATCATTTTTCAAGGACCACCTCGACCATGGGGACCCCTTGATCAAATGGGACGCCTTTAAGGTGTACCTGAGAGGGGTCTTCATCACGTAAATTCAAACAATCAAACACAACTTTCAGGCTCTGAGAGACCTAATGGAGAATCAGGTAAGCAGCCTAGAACTTGCATACATTACAAACCCCACAGACTCGGCAAGGGAGGCATGAATGGCGGCCCAGGATTCTTTGGACCGTTTGAGATCCTCCACTGCGGAGAAAAAACTCTTCTTTACCAAAGCTGCATTCTATGAGGAGGGGGAGAGGACGGGACGACTATTGGCTAAAATTGCCAGATCCCAGGCCCCCTCCCCCACCATAGGGGCGCTACGAACCGCGGCGGGGAGGGTTGTGAATGACCCGGACCATATAGTCCTAGAGTTGGCCTCGTTCTACACTGACCTATATAAACCCAGGGAAAACTACTCGGATGCCTCATTGGAGGAATTTCTTGAATCCATACCCCTCCCTGCATTGTCCCCAGAGGACAGGAGGGATCTGGATGCACCATTGTCACTGGAGGAGCTGCGGGAGGCGGTGGGTACATTTGCCGCAGGCAAGGCTCCGGGGGATGATGGTATCCCTGTGGAAGTATATGCGGAATATGGGGACGAGACCCTTCCCAGGTTTCTGGAGGTTTTTAATGCATCCAGGGATCTCTACTCTCATCCATGACTAGGGCGACAATAGTTTTCATACTTAAACCAGGAAAAGACCCTCTCGACCCCGGCTCCTACAGGCCTATATCGTTGCTGCAGAGTGACATTAAGATCCTGGCTAACGTCTTAGCCTTAAGACTTAACAGAGTTATTCACACTATTGTCCACCCTGATCAGGCAGGCTTTATGCCAGGCAGGTCAACAGCTACCAACCTCAGGAGACTATTTGTTAATATGCAGACCAGGGCGGACAATACCGGACAGAGAGCACTCCTGTCACTGGATGCAAACAAGGCATTCGACAGTGTCGGCTGGAGGTACCTGTGGGCAGTACTGTCTAGACTGGGGTTTGGGGACACGTTTATATCCTGGACGAGACTCCTGTACAAGACCCCACAGGCGGCAATACGAGTCTCGGACAGAATGTCGCCCCCGTTTACTCTGGGTAGGGGGACTAGGCAGGGATGCCCCCTGTCCCCCCTGCTCTTTGCACTAGCCATCGAGCCATTAGCCGCCCAGGTGCAAGACGATGCTCAGATAGTCGGATTTAACTATGGTTCACTACAAGAAAAAATCATGCTGTACGCTGACGACATGCTCCTATTTCTCGGAGATGTCTCAGAGTCGCTGACAAAAGCCATGTCCCTGATAACTCGATTTGGACATTTCTCTGGCCTTACCATAAATTGGAATAAATCTGCGATGTTAATACTAGATGAATTGCCGGAGGGAGAGAGGATATCCCAGAATCAAATTCCCCTAGTTACCAACTTTAAATACCTGGTGGTCCAGATTTCGTCTAAACCAACAGATTTTGGCAACCTGAATATAAACCCACTCCTCACCAAATTTAGAGATAAAATAGACATCTGGAATAGGCTAAAAATGTCCTTGGCAGGTAAAGTAAATCAAATTAAAATGATCTTGATGCCCCAACTTTTATATATGATACATAACACCCCGGTAGTAATTCCTCTTAAAACCTTTAGGGTAGTGAACTCCCTGTTTCGACGCCTTCTTTGGTCCACAAAAATCCCCAGAATAAAACTAGAACAGTTGCAATACCCCAAGGATGGGGGAGGTTTAGCACTGCCCAACCCTTGGCTATACTATCTGGCTGCACAGCTGCAGCAGCTGGTGGGGATGATGTCCCAGGAACCAGAATCTCCCACGGCCAAACTGCTACTCTGGGGCACACGGGCAAGGTCCATCCCGGAGGGGTTGGAGGCCCAACAATTCCAGAAACCGAATAAAAGAATGCCCACATATGCCTTATTACAAAAAATATGAAATAAGGCCAAGCAACTCCAGGGGGTGTGGGGGTTTACTGAGTTCAGCCCCATATGGAACAACGCCTCATATGGGGAACTGGTCAAGCTAACTCAGGGACCGAAGTGGTGCGCATATGGTATTACCCACCTCGCCCAGATTTTTTGTAATGGCAAACTGCTCCCCTTTCCTACGATGCAAGAGCGGTATGCTCTGCCAACCAGTATGGCCTTCTACTACCTGCAGCTACAACATGCGGTTAGGGCACAGGGGGAGGGCACAGAGTGGTCCCATTCGCCCACCCCAATATTTCACATAATCAAGACAGCCACTGTGACTAAAGGTTTTATCTCATTGTGTTATGGTATGCTCCTACGTGATTACCTGGACAACTACCCTATGAGGGCTAGGCAGAGGTGGGAGGAAGACCTGGGAGAGGTGTCCGGGGATCAGTGGGAGGACGCCCTACAGGCCCTTCCCATCTGCTCCCTGAACCAAGCACAGAGAATTTCACAACTTTTTATTTTAACACGGTCCCACCGCACGCCGGTGTCATTACATAAAATGGGGGTACTGGCAAGCCCCCTTTGTAAAAAATGTAAGGTGGGAACCGGAGACCTCATCCACCTTTTATGGCGGTGCCCGAAGCTTCACAGATATTGGAGGGGGGTCCCGGACACTATAAACAAAGTGTTCCTCACAACCATACCGCTGAACCCCATTCACTGTATATTGGGATCCTTAGAGGATGTCATAGCAGTTGAACACACCCGAATCGCTGTCTCCAGGGCCCTCTTCCAAGCTAGGAAACGAATAGTTCTGAAGTGGACACTAGACACGCCACCATCAACCAGGCTATGGATTTCACATATGGGAGATACCCTTAAGCTGGAACACTACATTTACCAACACAGGGGCTGCCCCGGTAAGTTTGAAAAACGATGGGCGCCGTGGCTGGACACCCTGGGGTTGAGCCCTTTAGAACTGGTTGGTCAGCGGCTGCTGACCGGCCTATAAAGATTACAGGTCCTTGAAGACCTCAGGACCATTAGTGTGGAGCGGCTAGGAACGGGTGGCCATGGGGGAGACCCGGTTGCAAAGGGTGGAGAAAGGTGAAGCAAAGAGACCGAGGTAATAAACAATTTTGGTTTTCTGTTTGAATCTTGTTGGCATGTCCTTCTGTCCTTTTCCCGTTTGAAGAAAAGTCTGACTAGCCGAAAAGGTCATGTTGGCCTATATACAGGAATGGAGGGGTTTTGATAGTAACTACCACATTAATCAAAGAAATGTTCACAACCTGATAACATATAAGCCTTATGTTGTAAATATAATGTCAAGATGTAATGCAAAATGTAAAAGTTCCAGATATGCCTTTATCTTATTCTGTATTGTTTTTCTATTTGGTCAATAAACACCAGTCTGATTTAAAAAAAGATGAACTGGGCCAAATCCTCTATTCTACCAATAGATAAAGACGCAAGAACAGCGGCAGACCCTGATCTTCCACTTCAGTGGGTTACATCTTTTACCTTCCTGGGTATAAAAATAACAAATAGGGTACAGGATTATATGACTCTCAACCTCCTTGGGCTGATGCTGATCATATTTTCTGGCTCGACGGTATGTGACCAATGGCTTATCACCTGTGTATTTCGCCACTATGGGGTCATCCAATAAGAGATGCCAGTGCTGATCCAAGATATTTTTGACCTGGAGAACCGGGTGATAATCCGTGTAGTTTTTTTTAAAATACATTTCTATTTATTGTTTTTGTAATAATTAGGTGCCAACAATTTGGTGCACACATTGACCACACAGGGTTTAAACAACCATACTTGCATCTAACTAACATTCGTCTTTAACTATCATCCCAACAGTACCCCCCCCCCCTTTCCCATACATCGTCATGCTATTTATTCAACCAATATGTCCACACTTACATTGGTTTTTGAAAGGGACTGAAACTGCAAAGGTCAGAGTTACATATGACCTATACCGGATTTCTGATTTATCCTAATGTCCCAGGCTTCTTATTACCCAGCTTACCACTGTGTGAGGAGCATTCTTCCCATTGACCATCACACTAATAATGTATCATGAGTTGTAGATTTTTTTCATTTTTAGTAGGGGTTCCCCGAGACCGGAGAATTATTTCAAGGTTTCCTCAGTGTTAAAAAGTTTGAGAAAGGCTGTTCTAGACTATCTGGCTGGGGGTGTGCAATCGGAGAGGTTAGGGATTTGCGGCCTTGTAGCATGCTTTTATAGTATGCTTGTAGTTTTGTGTGATCTCCCACCGGTGCACAATGATGGAGGGACTATCTGGCATTATTGTGTTGGAGAACTAGTGGCTGCTTGGTGGCCAATCTCCTCCACTAAATATGTACATGCCCATAAAAAGCCCTTGTTATGTTATTGTAAGTTCCATAGGATCCTAAAATTAGAGCATCTGGTGGTTTTAACACCAGAGTGGATGAAACATACATTTAGTATTATTTAATGATTAAATTTAGTATTGACCCTTCAATATTTAATATTTTTCCCCTTTTTTTTTTATATATACAACTGTATTGACATCTCTAATTAACAAATGTATATTTTTGATTTTTTTACAAGTGGTTTTTTCCTCCTTTTTTTCTTTTTTATTACTGTGGGAGATCGTGGCGGGACACAAGCGGCTTCATGGGTCGATCCAGGGCTTGTTCCCTCGGTTCCCCTCTTTTTGCCATCTTAACCCTATCCCAACCCTTGTTGCGGGATGATGGGGGTTAGAGGATTTATGCATCGGGGGGGCAACCTTTTCCGGACTTATGGATCTGCCGTCACGTCCCGCCATTACACCAGCATTGCGCGGTAGTCGGCACCTGATTCACTTCATAAGAGGATGCCAGCCCATGCTCTGTAGCACACTCCGAGGATGGAGTCGCACCCATATGATGTCACACATAGGCGATGAGTTCCGTGTTTTTGGTGTCAAATTGACGCTTATAGTGGCGGGACGACTTCCCGTCCGGACCAGACAGCTGCTCACTGTGGCGGCAGCTGCAGCAGCATTCAGGCTGGCTCCTCCTGGCATCCCCTTTATACAGCTATACAGGTAGGACATCTGAATTCTGGGCACTCGACCCACTATGTTGGTCCCTGACATGTGCACTTATCAGGATCTTTTACTACACCTGTTTAGGGATTTTGGGCAGCATTATTTGTTGGCCCCTACATCCGGGGTACATGTAAGGAGTCTCGTCCGCTATTTTGGGGCTCAGACCGCTACCCTTTGGTGGTGAGGTACTCCCTTCGGATATAAGGGAGTATGTGAGTTTTGGTATTATTATATTGAGGGACCCAGCCCCAACTGTGTTTGGGTCACTCATTGATATCAGTAATATATATGAGGTGGGGGCTATTTACCCTATTAGGATCAGTCTACATCAAAATTTTGACTTTTGATTTTCTCTTTATTACTACTTTTGCTATTTGATTTATGTACAGCCTACTAATGGTCTGCATGTATATTCTGCTTATAGATGTCTAGTCCGGGTGTATCCTTGCCTCTATAGCTGCTCCCCTCCTCTCCATTTAGCATGGGCCCACAAACCAGATGGTGCCTTGGTAACTTTTTCCTTGAATACAACTTATTCACGCGCTCTTAGAGGTTCACCAGGGAAACGGTTTTCTGGCATTCAGCCTCAAAGTCCTTTCTATTAAGCTCTATTGGAAGTCCTCATCCTCGCATTCTCAATCCTTCTTTTCAGGTACATAACTAGGAATGTGTTAGATGGAAAAATAATTTTTATAGTTACTATGCTGTAACTACATATTTGTTGCTGATTTCTGTGAAAGAATGTTGTAATACAGATGTACACATTCACTATATTTTCTTTGTATATCTGGATCTTTCTCTGTGACTGATTTTTGTATTTATTATTATAGTGATTATATATCACGGTCCTCCTTATGATCCCCTGAGGAAGCCCTTCCAGGGCGAAACGCGTCCGTAGGACAGGACCGCTGGACCATTCATGGGACTGTATTCTTCAACTGCCTCACCCTTGGCCTCTCTCAGCTTTATCTTGTTGTGTTAGTCAGGTCTTTGGGTCATATATATTTGTCCATGAATTGGTAGACTGTACTAACATGCAGTACAGAAAGAGGGATATATAGTCACATTCTTTATGTTATTTTGTCGTATTTATTGGGTTTAGTACTCCAACCTCCTGGTGGAGCTGACCTAATGTTGGTTTTAAACATATACCTATTAAATTTTGTATTTTTTAATCCCATGTGTCGGCTGTGTCTTTTCAGTTAGGGGGCATACCAGCACCTCTAAAAGTCCCACTGCTCTCTGTCCTTTTGTGTTTTATCTATTTTGAATAGGGATGTGGTGCTGGTTCAGTTCGGCCGTTCTATCAATGTTATGAATCTTGTTTCAATAACCTTACAAGTTTCATATTATACCAAAGACAATTTTCAGGTTGAGTAAATGCCTTATCTGAAATGCCTGTTCACATAACTCATTAGGGTTAAATATTGGACCCAATTGAAAAGACATGAACAATAGATATTTTACTTAAACCTTATATACATGGCCAGCTTTAGGTGTCCTGTGCAGAAATGTTCCACATCCCCCTACATATTTAAACACACACTGATTTAACCTTAAGAAAATTTATTTTAAAAAAATGTAATGATTTAGGTAATAATTTAGATTTCTCTGAATAGGTAATACTCAACTTGTATTGGCTTTGGCTCCGAAGCATACTATAACAGACATGTTATTTACTTTTGTTTGTGTTTATTTCATTTTTTCCACAGTTAAAACCCTGTGGGCTGCTGAAGATGTCAACTTGGTGGAAACAGAAGTGGATCCATATAAGCTGTACGTGTCTTCATTTCAGACTCTGCGTGAGAGACAGTGGTTGGTGGATGAGGTAAGATACTACACATATTTTTACTAAGTATCAAAACCAACATTTGAAAACGTCATCTGTGACGAAACATGTCGGGCGGTCCTACGTGTTTACGACATTGCGCCCCACGTGACCCAGAAGCACGGGCAATCTGTATGAGACAGCCAGCTTGATGTTTTTAATTAATATGCACATTTTTATCTGTTAATATGTAAGTAGCCACTTGGCATCCTTTATGTATTTTAATAAATACTAGCAGTATTACACTATTTCTTTCTTATATATATACTGTGGCGATTTGGATTCCATTGAGGGGAACAAACAAATCTATCCTGATGTAAGGGTTGCTCCGCTCCTCCTAATATATGCCCGCAGAGGCCTATCTGCTTGCCGGTGAGGCTGACCTAGAGATAGGTAGCTAACTAACTCTGGTAAGAGTTCTACGTATAAGAGTGTGTGGTGACATCAAAGCTACATCTTATTCTTTCTGTACCCGGTGGAGAAGTCTGGACTTTACCTTATAATTCACCATTATCATTATCCATGGAAATCCTGATTATAGTGGACTGTATATACACCTTCTAAAAGGGGATAAAAATATATAGCACTGTATTGTTTTATTAAGTATGTTGTATGCATTAGCACTTTAATGATTGGACTGAATACCTCAACCGGCTATACAGGTTATAATAGTTTATGGTGTCTCATCCATAAGCAATATTACAGAAGAAGGGTAGGGGCTCCCCAACCCATACCCAAGAGTGGACACAAAAACTGGACTATTGCGACACCATAAGATAATTGATGCATACAAAATTAAATATACATCGAAATCTTTATTGATAGATAAAAGGTAGATCCATTGCCGAAAAGCAATATACATAGTTCACAGACATTTAAAATGTTTACACCATGCTGCCTTATATCTCCCATGTGTAAGCAAAGAGGGAGATGATGGATTCAGGTGGTGTCGGAATGTGGATACTATATGGCCTCTACATGTTTCGCGGGTGACCGCTTCATTGGGAGGAGTATCTACAGTGATTGAAGGCATGACATTAGTAAACAAAATTTACAGGAAATATAATAGCATGTTACTTTGCATATACATTACATAGAGGGGGGAATATAGTAGTGGTGGCTTGCCGCTTACCCACAGTTTTTTGCTGTAAATTGTAGATTTTAAATGTCTGTGAACTATGTATATTGCTTTTCAGTAATGGATTTACCTTTTATCTATCAATAAAAATTTTGATGTATTTTTAATTTTGTATGCATCAATTATAGTCCAGTTTTTGTGCCCACACTTGGGTATGGGTTGGGGAGCCCGTAGCCTTCTGTAACTTTAATGATTGGGGGCTCACTGTTTCATATCTTCTTGCACTATTTGCAGCTTTTAAATTAACTTATAATTGGTACTGCACAAGTTCATTGAGTATGTTTTAAGCAAAAGCCCCTAACCACTACGGTGCTTATTTTTATGGTATAATTCTTTGTTGATTTTGATTCAATTGGTTAAATATTTTTTCATATATGGTTTTGCAACAGCACTTAATTTTTTTTGGTTGATTTTTTTTTTTTTACGGCTAGACTTTGGGTGGTACCCCAATTAATTGCTGCAACCACACGCAATTATTATTCCTAATTTTGCTTATTTTTAGCGCAGTATATACACTATTTGAATTTTATTCATTAACTTAATTTTTTTCAATTTAGGTAATTGATGCTTATCTTTTCCAGTTGATTAAAAAACAGCAGGCAAGTGGGAATCATATTTATTCTTGTGTTATACCCTTCTTGTCATTCCCACGCGCGTGTCATTCAAAGTCCCAACCCCTTTAATTATTTTTCTTGTGTTATATGTTTGCTGCTTTGTTATTTAGCATTTTAGTATCATAAGTTTTGATCCTTTTTTTTTTCACAGGAACCTATTCACCTAATGCCTGCTGTCATATCTACGGAACTGTTTAGTGGACAAACTCGTAGCCTTGCTAAGGTTGGTCACAATTACAGCTATAGAGGAAAAAATATATAACAAACTTTTTTTTAAATTTCACTAAGCTTACTTTCTACCTCCCTTTCAGATGAGGATTCTAGCCAAAGAACTCTGGCTATGTCCAACCAACATTGGATTTTAGTGGTAATTTATTATCGAACACAGTTAATTCACCAATCTTAATAGTGTTATCATGCACTATAATATGTTTATTAGATTTGTTATGTATGCAGATATTTTACAATAACCTACAACACCATAGAGTGCATATTCTCTACATTGTAATGTAAGTTGCGTGATATTTCAAAAACTTTTTTTTTTTTAGATTATCGTGATGTCAGAAGGCCAATATAGTCATCGACCCCTTGGGAAACAAAGTTTCCTATCATTCAATGTTGCATGCCAACTGAAGGTAAGTGTGCCTTTGGTAAACAATAGACATAACAAACGTGTACGATTTTCAACTTACGTGCGTTTTTTTTTTCTTCTTTTATTTTATATATCCTAACCAGTCACTTCTTGAGGATGAAATCACTTGACGACCAAGGAGCCAACTGGAATACCTGGATCATGGAGCACAACAAACAGCAGGATTCCAGTAGTTGTGGTGTCTTAATCTTGATGGTAAATGATATTTTAATTTTTTAGTTTCATTTTTTTTTGATTGTTTAAGACTAGTTATAAAAATGTTAAATTCTGTAACTAATGATAAATGTTATTTCACAGTTTGCCAAGGAATTCCTTAAAACGAGGACCACCAAAGCAGTCAGTACCTCTGCTGAAGCAGTGATGGATGCACGTCTTGAAATAGCTTGCGATCTACTCCAGTACAGTATATAAGGTAAATTATATAACACCCTGCATGAAAGCCATGTCAATCAAAATTATATTACTAATCGTAATCAATACAGCTTCAATCATCGACCTGAAAACATGTTCATTATGAAATCATTAAAAGAACAATAAATGTAAAAATACACAATGCCAGACATTAACATGTTCTACTGTCATGAAACATTGTTTTTATTTATTTTAGTAGGTGCAACCTGAGTCCATTTAACCTCTTGAGATCCGCGCTATAGACGAAAGACGGCTACAGCGCGGATATCAATTTCCGGGACGTCCGCCCCTTTGCACGCTCCCGGCGCACATTCACAGGCAGCGGTATAGTGCGCGGCCGCTGCACGCTGCGTGGGCGTGCCCACGGGTCGGACGGACTCGATGTCTCTTCTGTGGAGCTGCAGAACGGGGAACCGCCAATGTAAACACGGCGGTTCTCCGTTCTGTGAGAGGGGGACATGACAGATCTACTGATCCCTGTCACTGGGATCAGTTAGATCTGTTATGTCCCTGCCACCCCATCCCCCCCACAGTTAGAACACACCCAGGGAACACAGTTAACCTCTTCACTGCCCCCTGCAGGTTAACCCCTTCACTGCCAATGACATTTACACAGTAATCAGTGGACATTTAAATTTCTGATCGCTGTATAAATGTCATTGGTCCCAAAAATGTGTCAAAAATGTCTGACATGTCCGCTGCAATGTCGCAGTCCTGATAAAAATCGCAGATCACCGCCACTACCAGTAAAAAAAAATAATAATAAAAACGCCATAAATCAATTCCCATAGTTTGTAGATGCGATAACTTTTGCGCAAACCAATCAATAAACATCGGCCAAAACCATTTTTGGATATTTATTAGAGCAAAAAGTAAAAAATATTGTTCTTTTTTCAAAATCGTGTTTGTTTATAGCGCAAAAAATAAAAACCGCAGAGGTGATGAAATCCCACCAAAAGAAAGCTTTATTTGTGGGGAAAAAAGGACACCAATTTTGTTTGGGTACAACGTCGCACGACCGCACAATTGTCATTCAAAAATGCGACAGCGCTGAAAGCTGAAAATTGGTCTGGGCAGGAGGGGGGTTTAAGTGCCCAATAAGCAAGTGGTTAATATCGCCCTCTTCATCGGCTTTGTATCCCATGGAAGAAGATGATGCATATGTCCAGGAATGGAATACTGAACATAAGGTGGTATTAATGGAGATATGAAAGGTTAGTATGGGCAGTAGTTTGTTGAAATTAATGATGTCTGTAAAGAATATTGTGTATTTCTATGTGTAAATGGTGATGTGTTTATGTTTATTAGTAGGGTATGCTAGTCTTGATGAATGGAAATTATGGTATATAAATGGTGATGTATGCATAGCTAGTAGCATGGATAGCAGCCTTGATGCATGGAAAGAAATTTGTGTGCTTCTGTGTGTGAATGGAGATATGAATGGTCAGTAACAAGGGTTGAAGCCTTGATGTGGCGTTACTGCTCACTTGAATAACCAGGTGCCAATTCAACCAGTATGAGTGATTATAATAATTATGGAGTCAACCAAATTGTGTTCTTTTATTAAAACACCTCAACATAAATGACTCTGCCTGCTGGAACAAAGGGAACTGAGCCTGGGGGCCGTGTAAGATATGGCTTGCTCCATCATGGAAAAAAGGTTAAGGGATTCACTTTGGGCAGGGGGGCTCCTGGAACCCAATTTACCTTAGAGGGGTGAGAAAACTCCTTAGTCAGCTCCTCAGGCCCCTCTTATGTACAAGTCACCTTGCGTCTATTAGGGGCACAGGGTGACTGAGAAAATGACAGAAAACTAGTTAATGGACACTCAGATCGTGGTTTTGTTTACTTATCATGGGTCAGAAATATTTCTCAAATAAATACCTTAATGCGTCTAAAAATATAAATATTAATTCTACTTTAATCAGACTTTGAGACACGTAACACGCTTTAATATAATTAGCAAGCCACCAGTTACGGTTGTTGTCCCGCTATAGTCTATTATTAAAGTTATTGTACAGTCTATTTAAAAATAACAAAAAATAACAAACGTGCCCATTCACATAGGGGCGACTTGCGATCCGACTTGAGTTGCCTCAAGTCGCCCCAAGTCGCTTGACATCTGAAATCCCATTGAAATGAATGGGAGCCGTCTTAATATACGCGACTGAAGCCGCTCCGACTTCAAGGCGACTTCTGAAAAGGTTCCTGTACTACTTCTAGGCGACTTCTATCCGACTTGTGCCCATAGGATTCAATAGAAGTCGCCTCCAAGTCGGATCCCCCATCTACATGGAAGCGACTAAAAGAAAAGAATTTATCCAGGGCAACCACCTCCCTCCCCGCTCTGATTGGCCACAGGCAAAGTCGCCTGGCATAGTCAAGCTTGAAGTTGCCTGCAAGTTGCCTCCAAGTTGCCTAGCAAAGTCGTGCCTGAAGTCGGATCGCCCCTGTGTGAATGCAGCCTTATATTTACTTTCTCTGTGAAGTTGGTTTTACACAGAGCTCTTCTCAGGCTGTTCTTTGTTGCTCTTGGCCCCTCCCTCCTATCAAGTTCCCCCTCAGCCAGCAGCTATCTATGGGGGAACCCAAGCCGAGTTAGAGCTCTGTATATCCATTCAGACATGGAGACATGCACTGGCCCGACCCCTCTCTCCCCTGATTGGATGACCTCTGCGGGAGGTAATGGTGCTGATGTTTCTCAGCTAATCAGGAGGAGTGTCACAGACATCACTGGAGAGAGATGGGTCTCAGGTAAGTAATTTGGAGGAGTGCTGCTAAACACTGAAAGTTTTTTATCTCAATGCTTAGAATGCATTAAGATAAAAAAACAAAAACAAACCTTCTGCTTTTATAACTCCTTTAACGTGTTAAGTACACCTCTCCCATTGTTAATGGTTCTGACTCTGTTCTCATATATGTGTTTATACTTTTAATAATGTGTAATGTACACTATTTTCTATCAAGGTTTGTAGGTACTAGGCATTGTAGTCACCTAGGCTGGTTTCACCTCTTCTTGCCCACTATATAGCAGTGGTAGTGAGGAGCAATAGGTGAGGGTATGTATTGCACTCATGGAGTGGGCAAAGTTCCAGGGACTCAGCTCTCACCCAGAATGAGTCCAAGGGCCTAAATTTGTCTCAAAAGGAAATAGAGGTCTTCCTTTACCACCCAAAAAATTTTGGGGTCGCTACCCCCATATTTCCCAGTCAACTTCCATCTGTCTTACTGGGATGATGACGGGTGCATCTACAGGCATCATCCTAGTAATTTTTTTTTCAGTCGGTTATTCCCTGTGATGTTAAAGCCATCCTAGCAGCTGATTAGAAGCTGGATTGCTTTTACAGACAGCAGTAGGGGGTCGGGGACTCCCACTCCATACCCCACCCCCTACCCGGGCACTCTTGTCTGATCAGCGAGCCCAGTATCAGGTTACCTGATAAGAGTAAGTGCTGCCATGTTACCATAGAGATGGCCATAGATAGGATGGTCCCTGGTTATCTCTATGGCCCAGGGAGCCCAAAAGCGACGTCCTCATGTTCCGCCATTTTTTTTTTTTTACTGTAAAGTAAAAATTACTTTTTTGTCTCATGATTTTCAGGGTAGAGGAGAGTCCTGGGGTCCTTGAGACGCCTGATGTCTCAATAAAGAGGATCTCTCATGCCTTATTTTTAACTAAAGGGAGGTTTATATTCCTTGTGATGGGAATAAGTGATTATACAATTTTTTTTTTTTTTTTTTACACTGTACCTGTCATTTTTTTTTAAGCGCACCCCTCATGCAGAAGCAAATGCTTAAGTAGGCCACAACCACATATGTAAACAGTGTTCGCACCACACATGTGAGGTATCGATGCAAACATTATAGCAAGAGCAATAATTATAGTGCCAGACCTCGTCTGCAACTCTTATCAGGTAACCTGCAAAAATTTTCCCTGCAATTTTAACCAGTTCCCTACCGACGTATAGTGAAATGATGTCGGCAGGGACTGGCCGTCGATCCGGGAGGACGTCATATGACGTCCTCCGCTTCTCGCCGCTACTGCAGGCCCCCAGGGGCCCGCACAGCGGCGATCGCGGATCGCTCGTCTGCCGGGGGGTTGTGTCCCCCCCAGATCGGGGTAAAGAGCCAATAAAATTGGCTCTTTACCCCGTGACCGGCTGTGTCCAATCACAGCCGGTCACAAACGAGCCTCACGCGCACGCCGCTCGTGCGCGCCCCTGGGGGCGCGCAGCGCGGCGATCGGAGCTGAGGCTTGTCCCTCGGACAAAGCCCAGCTCCGATCCGTGTAAAGAGCCAATAGATTTGGCTCTTTACCACGTGACTGGCTGTGTCAATCACAGCCGGTCATGTGATGTAAACAAACCGCGGTAACGAGCCGTT
>BLSH010381838.1:107554-122502 GCA_018402905.1 Glandirana rugosa | reverse complement strand
CAAAGAACGAGATATGTACAGTACTAAAGACTCGGGTCTATGAGACCTCAAACCGGTTGAAGGGTGTCGTCTAGTCTTTTACGTGATTTAAAGGGGTAAAAGACGTGGTCAACAAAAGAACAACTCCACGTTAAGTACGTGTGTTAAAAGAATACAGCGTACAAAAAACGCGTCGTCAAAAATTTTTAAAAAAAAAACAATTTTTTTTAATTGAAATTACACAAATTTACGTTTTTTCTGGGTGTTATATATTGGGAAAAAAAACCCATTTCATATTTTCTACAATACGTCTCATTTAATTTTGTTTGGGTGCAGTGTAGCATGAGAGAGTAATTGTCATTCAAAGTGTGAGAGCGCTGAAAGCTGAAAATTGGTCTGGGCAGGAAGGGGGTGTAAACGTCCTGTATTCAAGTGGTTAAAGCGTGACATGTTAGGTGTCTATTTACTCTGCATAACATCTTTTATACTTTACCCAAAAAAAAGGGTTATATATTGTGGGTCTTTTTTGCATTTAAACACATTAAAGTTAATTTTTTTTAACAAAAAAAAAATTTTTAAAAACTGCTGCGCAAAAAACATGCGACATAAGAAAATTGTGTGCATGAATTGCACCTCAACAAGAAAACAACTGGTGCAGAAAATGGGGAAATTTAGTGCATTTTCTGATCTGCTGTGGGAAGTTGGCCAAACTCCAGAGTATCTGGGCTCAGAAATCATGACATGTATAGAGCAAGAAACACATTCAGGCGTATTCCGGGGAACACTTATGACACTTTTCTGGTGGTATAGCCCCTTAAACAGAATCTGCAGCAGATTGAAAAATAATCCCTTTAGCAACACGTGCAGCAGATTCAGGTAGTTCTTAACAGTACCAGTTTAGCAATGTGGTGTTTTGTCTACACTAAAATCTAAAATAATCATCTCCAGTTCATAATCCCACAAAATTGGAAATAATTAAGAAAAATTCAGAGTTGAAGTACGGAGACAGACAGGGTCCAGCGTTCGGAATCTAGGGTACAGAGACAGGCAGAGTCCGGAGTGTGGAATATAGGGTCCATAGACAGGCAGAGTGTTGAATATAGGGTACAGATACAGGCAGGCTGCAGAATATAGGGTGTATAATTTAGGGTACAGGTAGAGTGTAGAGTACAGAAACAGACAAGAGGCAGAGTACAGAATATAGGGTGCAGCGGTAGGCAGGGTGCAGAGCATGGAGTGCAGAGTACAGAGCCCAGCAGAGCATGGAGTGCAGGGTAGAGACAGGCAGAGCATGGAGTGTAGGGCACAGAGACAGGCAGAGCCAGGCAGAGCGTGGAGTGTAGGGTACAGAGACAAGCAGAGCGTGGAGTGCAGGGTAGAGACAGGCAGAGCGTGGAGTGTAGGGTGCAGAGACAGGCAGAGCGTGGAGTGTAGGGTGCAGAGACAGGCAGAGCGTGGAGTGTAGGGTGCAGAGACAGGCAGAGCGTGGAGTGTAGGGTACAGAGACAAGCAGAGCGTGGAGTGCAGGGTAGAGACAGGCAGAGCGTGGAGTGTAGGGTGCAGAGACAGGCAGGGCATGGAGTGCAGGGTAGAGACAGGCAGAGCGTGGAGTGCAGGTTACAGACAGAGTACAGAGACAGGTAGAGTACAGAGACAGAAGAGTGCTTCCTTGATGCTGAATGGCAGGAATGAGCAAAGAGCGTGACACTCCACCCAGCAGATGAGATCAGTCCCTCACCATTATCCTCATACCCAGTAGGAATTGTGGAGGCACTGTACATGAGATTAAACATCTGGTGACAGCAACATAAGATAATATATAGAATTTTATTTTTGACTTTGAAAGACAGAGTGAAGTGTATCACTGAGACAAGTCCGACAGTACATGGTCCCCCCCCCCCCCCCCCACAATTTGACCAGACCACACCCGCTGTGCACACACCAGATACTATTCCAACAGAATATTATCATTCAAGTGGTATAAACCCCAGAAGAAGTTTGTATTAAACGAAATGCGTTGGGTCTTGTCCCCCTGGATCACTGCCTTTGCAACTATATATGATGAGCTTATTTTATCGGCATTATATGTAAGTGTATTTATACCACACTTTTAATAAATATTGCACTAAACTGGATTACACTATGGAGTATTTCCTGTTCTTTGTCCAATAATACCATCCCTTTGAGTGACAACACACACCCACAAGGAGGCTGTGCTGAACCACAGAAAAGGACGCAGATGGGATTTGCCCTTGACCGGGCAAGAAGTAGCAGAAACTCCATCCATAACAACACCACATTGGATCTTTTATTATATGCTGGTGTCTTACCAGCTTCTGGTAAACACATTCACCCCACCAGTGTGGATTCTTCTACAATTTGCTATTTACTCTACACAGATTCACTACAATTGATTGCCTGATCCTCTCGGATCATAGTTTGGATACAGTTTGGATTCATTTTATATATACCATATTGGACTATTCACAATGTATTCTTTATGTACTCTATAAAAGACTATAAGCTTTATTCAGTTCTAATACAGACAGCAATGTTTTTTCATGAGATATTTGCTCAGCACTTTTTATACCACTTGAATGATCACATCACCTGTTTGTATATAGCGCTGCACTCCTTTTCCCTGATCTTTTCCAACGTGATTCCGTTGTCGTGCTGGCAGCTAGTACATAATATTGTTTAAACAGGTAGTGCGGTAACTGTCTATTTAGAATATTATGATTTCCTCTATAACACAAGCAATATGTTTGGGTGATGACACACTAAATGCCCATTGCTTTCTCCAAGGTCCAGAGAGCAGCTCTTCTACATCTCAGATCTCAATCATCACTTGACAATCACTTTGGACAGACCCAAAGTGATAGAAAGAAGGGACATCATCCCTGGTAAGTTTTTTACTGGCACCGGAGTTGGGGGGCACCCGCCCACGAGTACCCTGTGCCTATATTTTTATTGATTGGGGTCCTGGGAGTGAAATGAGAGAGGTGGGAGTCTCAGACGAGTTCTGTTGGGTGCTGATTTAGGTACCCTTCTTTCGTACTATACCTCTTCTAAGAGCACCCAGAATGCTCCCACAGAACTCTCTGGAGCTAGGTGCCCTGTTAGATGGGATCACTGACACTCAGGAATTGGGCTTAGGCTATCAGCTACCAGTGCCCTTCTCCCTCCAGGTACCCGCGAGACTGGTACCTGGAGAAGAGTGCTTACCACATGCCATGTCAGGGTCATGGCAAACCCTGGGAGGGCACACCATGGTGTCCATGACGTGGGTGGCAGGGTGTATCCTCCCCTCACCCCTGTAGCCCACCTTGTCTCACAAGAAGTGCAGACAGGCGGGGCAAAGGAGACTGAGGGAATACTGCAGTTAGGGGTCATTCAAGGAGCTCGGACAGCCTGCACACCCCCAGTCGTCTCGGTTCCTAAAAGGAGTCAGATGACCAGGCATCCAGGCTGACCAGGAGTCCTTGAAATGCAGAATGCCTGCCCTGCGGTTGTGGTCTTCCCCATGCCCAGGAACCATGAAGTGCCAGAGCAGCTGGCCGATGCCCGCTTTCTCACCATCATTGACCTGAGTAGGAGGCGTGGACAACCCCTCTAACACAGAAGGCTCAGGATGAGTCAGCCTTCATTACCTCATGTGTCCTACGGGACGGGATGGAACCTTGGGAAGTGACCTGCTTGAGGGGCCTGCAAGGGATTGGCCCTGTCTAGGTGGAGCACCTGGTGCTCCTGTCAGCAGTCCTGAACAACCTGGCAGGGCCCACTCTGACAGTTCCCCCTAATAACTGTTGAACGGGCATGTCAGCGGTTTGGTACTAGGAACAGCAGGGAGAAGAAAGCACCCAGAGGTTAGGAACTGGGAAGGTTGAGGCTAACATGGCCTGGCCTACTCCTCAAGCCAACATACTGGTTATGTCAGTCCTGGGTACAGCTGGCTACAATAGGATGCGGGAGTGCCCCTATAGGGGCCCAGCTGAACCTGTGACTGACCGACCAACCTCAGTACCATTGGATATGGTATCCTTAATGCCAGTGTAACTCCAGTAACCCACTGAGATCCACAGTCAGTCAAGGATTGCACACCATGGTGGATGATGACACGGGTTTGTTACGTTTTCTGTTTTGCTAGGTTTCGTTACGTTTTCTGTTTTTGCTATTCCTAGGGGACTCAGAATCAAAAAAACTGTCAGCAGAATCTTTAAAAAAATCCTGGACTGACGCATTGTCCCTATGCTCACTTGAGCTCATGAGGATAATAGCCAAATCAAAGACAGAGGAAATTAATAGAACCCAGAAAGAAATTGCAGTCATAAAGGTGGAGATAATACTGTTTAAAAACACTACTTTATTCAAGGAGTTGGACTTAAAACTGAATGACAAAATAGATCGAATGAAAACAAACATAATTGACATTAAAAAAGAAAAACTATTGCGTGATCGATTTGATTACGAGCATGACTTGGTTTATGTCTGGAAAAATCCACAAACACAGCGGAGGCCAAAGAAATCACCAAAAGGAGGCAATAAGAACAAAAATAAACATGTGAGTTTTTCTGACACCGAGGTGGAAGTCCTGGATTATACCTTGGGAGACACAGGCTCGGAGTCCTCACCTGATAGAAATGATTAATCACGTCCAGTTGTCTCCACTCCAGCGAGTTTAAACTGCCAACGAGGTCAACTAACCAGGAAAAAGAAATGGAGCAAAGACAAGAAGAGAGGATTTCAAATAAGAAAACCCAAAGAGGGAGAAAAGGGAGGCACCGGTTCATACAATTTGAGAGCAAAACGATCGGAGCGTGTACCAACATCCTAAATCTTTCAAGCAGGACATTATCGTTGGCAGAAAGGACTCTTAAGTAAGGGTTTACATTTTTCACCTACCAGAAATTTTAATTTATTTGATACGTTGATAGATGTTAATAATTTTGCTAGAAAGCTAACATTACATAGACATTATCATTGGGAAGATGAAGATAGGCTCTCACAAACAATAGACAAGTCACTAGCTGTTGAAATTTCTTTGCCATTCAGTATTAGGAAAATTTGTGCTTTACAAAATCTAGAGGAGCTGGAGGAGGAATCTGGCAGGGGTCAAATAATGGAGGGCTCCGCACCGGTGGAGGCTCCTGTTTAGACTCAAATCAGATTTCTACCCGATTAGCTCCAGGGGCAAAATATTAGATACATTTCAGAAGCGAGTCGAAAAAGATCTAACGAGGCTAGCTACACAAATAATGAAACAAAGGGGTATACATAATGATCATTTAACTAGAGGTGAACGGGAGTCTCTCCAGGTTTTGAAACAGGATTCATCTATAGTCATTAAAAGCTCTGACAAAGATGGCCTTATAGAGGTTCATGAGACAATGAGACAACTTTCAGATGACAGCACCTACAAACAGTTAAGGAGCAACGCCACTAAATACAAGATTATCCTTGAGCAGCTAGTGTCTAAGGGTGTTCGTCTTGGCATTAAATCCAAGAGAGAAGGGGAGGCTATGATACCTGACTTTCCAATTCACCCAATTTTCCATCACCTTCCAAAGACCAATAAGGGACTGGCACCGCTACAAGGCCATCCCATAGTGGCAGGGATCGCATCCTTAAATGAAAATTTGGGTTTTTGGATAGATTGTCAATTACAACCGCTAGTGAAGCAGTTACCTAGTTATCTCAGGGATAGCAAAGAGTTATTGGAGGTATGTAGCGGAGTCGAATGGAAAGAGGGAGATAGGTGGATCACCAGTGATGTGAACAGGCTCTATTCATCGATACCGCACATCCAAGGTTTACAAGCGGTTAGCTTTTTTCTGGACAAACACAATGAGTACTCTTTGATGCACAGGGAGTACATCCTTGAATGTCTGCAATACATTCTTACACACAACTTTTTTGCATTCGATAAGACCTTCTATCTCCAAGCATGTGGAGCATCGATGGGAGCACGGTTTTCACCCTCTCTCGCCAACCTATACATGGGTTGGTGGGAGAGGATCTTTGTCTATGGTGATGGAAACCCCTTTCGGGGCTCCATCAAATTCTATAGACGGTATATAGACAACTTGTTGTTCCTTATTTCGGGTCCAGCAGAACAATTGAATGACATGCTACGATATTTCAATGATAATAATTTGAATCTTCGTTTCACGGGAGCCACCAGTAGCGAATCCATCCCGTTCCTAGATGTGGTATTGGCACACAAACAGGGGCGAGTGGCTTCAAGCATATCCCGAAAACCATTATCAGGGAATACTCTACTCAGAGCCGATTCAGGACATCCCGGGCATGTTACCAGGGGTATACCTGCCGGTCAATTTTTAAGGTTGCGCAGAATCTGTAGCGACATTGACGATTTTCATACTGAGAAGGCGTCGATGTACGACAGATTCCTTAACAGAGGATATCATGTCAAAGTTCTGCATAGAGCCATGGCTATAGCAGAAGAAACACCTAGGGAAGATCTGATACGTAACAAAGCGACATCTTCGGCAGTATCCCCTAGTGTCCCAATTTTCTCCACAGCCTTTAGTCTAGAATCGTCCAAAATTAGGAAAATTATTGAACATAACATTCCCATATTATATGAAGATGAACGTGATTATAAGATTCTAGCAAAAGGTTTCAAAACTGTGTTTAGGCGAGCGCCCATTTTGGCTAATGCATTGTCACCCTGTTATTTTTCCACACATAAACATCAGAAAACGTGGCTTGATTTTGTGGGACTATTTAAATGTGGAACGGATGGGTGCATTTGTTGCCCAAGACTGATTTGTGGTAATCAGTTCTGATCCGCAGTGAATGGTAGGTCCTACAGAATCGAGACATTTATTAACTGTAATACTCGATATATTATATATGTCATCACGTGCAAGGAATGTTTTAAACAGTATGTAGGTCGCACCACACGAAGATTGCGAGACAGATTACAGGATCACATTTATGATATCAGACAAAAACATAACACAAATGTAGCGAGACACGAGACACATGCAGGGGACACATCCCTCCTACAAATTCAAGGTATAGAAAAAATGAATACACCTAGGAGGGGAGGAGATGTGTTCAAAACTGCAGATGTGAAGTCTTCTGGATTTTCTCATTACAAACGAGAATTCCAGAGGGAATGAATTATGAGTGGGATTTAACACATTTTTATTCCTAGCAGTGTCATTGTTAAGTGGGCACAATAAGAGGCCCACAGCATGGGTTTGTGGTCACCACAAATATTAAAAAAAAAAAAAAAATTTGTGAGTTTAGGTTATGGCCCCTTTAAGACGCGTGGGGTCTGTTACAAGGCTTGTCACGGGGCTTTTAGACGGGAAACACATTTTCCTGCACGTGTATAGGGCTATATAAAGCCCTCACATGTAGGCTTTTCCTCAGTTGTCCTGGTCTCGGCTTTGCGAGCTCACTGGCTATAATACTGAGCTCGCGAGCCGTGACGGGACATGAAGTCGCTCGTGAGGCAAGTCTTGGAGAAGGCGGCGTCGGATGGAGGGGACGAGTGGCTGCGGCAGTGCCTGGTGATGATGGAAGAAGAGCCGGCGTTGGACACAGAGGCGGCCGAACATCGGGAGCCGCAAGAGGCAGCAGAGTTTGTGACCGTCCAGACCCAGCAAGCAAGTCCTCCCCCTGTCCAGCACTCACAACCCGCAGGCTTCAGCGGAGTCGTCCGTGTGAGCAGCTGGGATCTTCAGTGGCATTGCGTCAGAGGGACAGGACCCGCCCACCAGAAACTGAGGAAGAGGTGGCACAGCGGGCGGGACAGCGGCTGAATAAGAGAAGAAGGGTTTTCTCGCCCTCTCCGATCCCCACAATGAAGGAAGAGGGCGGTCTCAGCCTCCCCCGCCTACTCTCATTCTCATAATCTCATGATTATGCATCAATATTAGGGACAATTGAATACGACCTCCTAGTAAAACCATTCCCTTGGCAGCCGTGGGAATGGATTGCTTTGTGTCCCGGCCTTGTGGGCGTGTATTTTGGCCTGTAGACACTTTGGTATGTAGATGGGGGCGGTCTGACCTCTCTGATTTCAGATCCGTGCCGACGAACCCGGAAGTGATCCGGGTGTGATTTAGCCATGTGAGCCTTACCAGGTGCGTCACTCCCATGCTATATAACCCAGTCTCATAATGTGTGTGAGCTGCAGACATCACTGAAGTGGGGACAGACAAGACGACATAATTACAACTCAGGTACTTTTCCACTTATAACTTTCCAAACAAAGCTCTGATCCTAAAATTCCTTCCTTTGTGTGTTTTTTTTTCCTTGCTGCTTTATTTGAAATGCTTGCCCACATCTATGTATGTGCACCATAGGCTCTAGACACTATGTATGTCCCTATTCTTTTTCTCTGACAACAGGATGACCTATTGTAATAGGTCTACGCCAATGGTGGCCCACTTTTTCTCCCATAGGGGAACTGTGACACTATATCTGTCCTGTCTGCCTGTGTAAACTATTAACTAGTATCATACTTTCCTACCATACACCTGTTTTTTTTTTTTTTTTGCATTTGCTTTTCTCACCCATGTGTATTCATTTCTTTTTCTCCCCCTTCTTCCTCTTTCTGTCCCCCCCCCCTTCTTCTCTGTTCGTTAATCCTGCAGAATCGAGGGGCTGACAGGGGAGACACCTAGAGGGGACCGTAGGTAGATCCCTCGGTCGGCCACACCCTAGAAGGATTAGAAGCAAAAAGAATAGAGGAATATATATACATATACTCATAGGCTTCTCCCAATCCGGTGTTTTACCCCTCTTGAAAAACTACTACTCATATACTCTCTTCCTAAAGAACCGCGAACGGTGAGTGGGTTTTTTTTTTTCCGTGTTCTACTCCATTTCACTTATTCATGTTTCACAGGTCGTTCTGTCCACCCGAACGCTGTGAATTTTAGGCCAGTTCCCCCACCTGAAGTGGGGAGATTTTTTTTTGATATCAACTATTTCAAGGTAATTTGTGATTATCTGAATGCTGTGCAAATCCCAACAACATAAGATTTTTCCTAGAAAGAGATGAGTCCTGTATAAACAAATAGCTTATGTAATATACCACCATGCACTATGTGATTTGGTTATATCATGTTTGACATTATATTACCATGTTTTTTCGTTTTGTCTCTTGCGTTTTTTTTTTTCTTCTTCACCCTCCTCAGAAAAGGACTTTCCATTATAATATACAATCATCTGCCTCAAGCCGTTGTGCAGCCGCCCCTGATGAAGGGCTTTTTTCTTTATGCTCCGAAACGCATGTGTTGGGTAACCGCATTTCAACACGGAAGGCTACCGCATTCCATCTTGCGGACAACGGACTCCCAGTCATGCTCTTGTGAGCAATTTACCAACAAGACAACATTGGCGCAGTGACAACTGTAACTTACTGTATTTATGATTTACCTTTTTTCATATAGAAATATTGATGTCATTTATACGTGAAATAAATATATTTTATATACACTTATGTGGTTGACGACCTATTTAAAGTCCCTTATCTTGGGGGAAAATTCATTTTTGTATCTAACACTGGGATGAGGATACCACCACATCATATCCCACAGATTTCTCGGTTCACTATACGCGCCTACTCTCATTGCGTCATCACCGCAGGCTGCTTCAGGTGACAGACGAGCCAGAACAGTGACATCACAGTCATCCAGGCAGGAGTCTGTGAGGGCCTCTCAGCATGTGACAGCGGAATCGAACGTTGCAGCAGGCAATCGGCCTGCGCTTGAAGAGAGTATTTCAGTGGTCCCTATACACTCGGAGCCTATTCAGGCGGGTGAGTCCTCTCATAATATTTTAATCAGTCAGTTGATTTCTTCTTTAGAGAAATGTAATGCTTCTTTATCTACTCCAGTCAGACCTGCATTGTCTCCTGTTAATGTTTGGTTTAATACTATTCCAGCTTCCAATGTTAGTACAGCTGCTTCTATCCACACTCCTGTTATTCCTGTTCCTGAAGTCATTTTTAAAGAGGTTTTGCCCTGTGAAATGTCTCCATTAGGATTTCACCTGGCTCCCTCTATTAAAGAAAAAATTTGGAAGGGTGAATTTGTAGATCTCTTGTTGCTCTTGCCAAATTCCAAAGAGTGTTCTAGTAAACATGACGTGAGGGTTGATGAGGGTGGAGATGATTATAGGAGACGTCCAGTGAATATATCCTTTTTCAATTGGTTAGTCTTTTTGCATTTTTTCCGCAGTAATGGGTGAGAAGCATCCAGACAGGTGAAGTGGACTTTTTCAACATTTAGAACACATACTTGAAGCCTATAACAGTATACAAGAAAGGCGTTTGTTACGCCTACAATGAAGCTCAATGTAAATTGTTAAATTCATGCCATTACCCGCACGAATGTTCATTCTGTTTTGGTAATCATCCGGTAGTCAAGTGTTTTAAAAGGACCTCAAATAGTCAGTTTCCTAGGGACAATTCAAAAAGCCTGCACGCCAGTTAAATGGGAAAACATGTCTCATTGGCTAATGCTATACCCAGAAAAGGGGAAGGCGCAACTATTAATTGAAGGTTTTTCTTCAGGATTCACGCTGCCTGTTTTTTCAGGTTCTGGTTGTCAGGTTTTTAAGAATTTGAAATCTGTATTGATGCACTCAGACATAGTTAGGATGAAATTGATAAAAGAGATTTCTGCTGGTAGGGTTGCAAGTCCATTCATTTCTCCTCCTTTTAGGAACTTCCGAGTATCTTCTTTAGGTTTAGTACCCAAAAAAGAGCCCAATGCGTATCGTTTGATACACCATCTTTCTTTCCCAGTAGGTTGTTCTTTAAATGACGAGATTGACCCTTTGTCAGCCTCGGTAACATATGCAACATTTGATGATGCGATTGAGCTCATCAAGAAGTTTATTAGCTTATTAGCAAAACCTGATATTCAATCAGCTTTTAGACTGTTACCAATAGCCACAGAATCCTTTTGTTCATTAGGTTTTTGTTTTGAAGGTGTCTTTTTCTATGATATGTGCCTACCTATGGGATGTTCCTTATCCTGCCATTATTTTGAAATTTTTGCTTCCTTTTTACAATGGGTACTTATTTTTGGATCCGGTTATGATGGGGTGATACATTACCTGGATGATTTCCTTTTTGTTGGTCCAGCTGATTCCCCTGTTTGTGCTCTTATATTGCCCTTATTTTTTCTTATTTCAAAGTTTTTTGGTATTCCTCTTGCTATTGAAAAAACAGTTTTTCCATCTACGGTTATAGAATTTTTAGGTATCACTATTAATACTTCAGTTTTTCAATATCAGCTTCCTCCCCTTCAAATTTCCAGGCTTCTATCTTTGATTGCGATTTGAGAAGGAAGAAGATCTTACTAAAGGAGTTAGTCTTTTTTGGGTCTTCTCGCATTTGCAACCCGTATAATGCCAATGGGTAGAATTTTTTCGGGAAGATTATCATTAGCTATGTCAGGATATAAGTCACCGTATTCACATATTTGAATCTCCACTGAGCTTAAGGATGACCTGCTGGTATGGTCTCAATTTTTAATTGATTATAATGGCAGGTAATTTTTTGGATCTATATACTGATGCTGCTGCTTCTGCAGCAATCTTCTGCAGCCATTGGTGCTGCGGGGCTTGGCCTTCTGCTTGGATAGCAAACAAAGCTACAAAAAATATTGTTTTGCTGGAACTTTTTCCAGTCATTGTCGCCCTTGGTGTTACTATGTTTTTGTGCCAGGAAAGCAGAATGCTATTGCTGACGCACAGAGGCGTAACTAGAACCTTCAGGGCCCCGGTGCAAGAAATTATGAAGGGCCCCCTGACCCCTGGCCAGGGCCCTTCCCTCTTCCCACTGATCCCGGAGCCCTTTACTCCTATCATGGTTCCCTTTATTATGGTACTGCAGTGGGGCCCTTTCACAAGTTCTGCAGCAGGCCCCAGGGGGACCAGGGAAGCACACAGGGGCCCTGGGAACAGCAGAAGACAAGTAAACTGGATAGAGGAAAATGGAGGAGGGAGGCACATGGGCCCCCTGGACCATGGGGCCTGGTTGCAATTGCAACCCCTGCAACCCCTATCGTTACGCCCCTGCTGACGCATTATCTCGCTTCCAGATGGCTCGTTTCAGACAGCTTTTTCCGGAGGCAGACATGGCCGGTTTTTCCTGCCCGAGTCATCTGTGAAAAATAAACTAATGCCAGTGGTGTCTGTTATTCAAAATTCTGTTGCTCCTAAAACATGGACAGATTATTCTGTCGCATGGGAGAAGTGGCTATCTTTGAACAGGGAGCTAGGTCGCCCAGGTTTTTGCCCTACGGAACAGTTAATTTTAGCTTTCCTCTGTTCGCTGATGCAGATGAATTTCTCTTTTAATCATATAAATAAAACTTTAGCTGGTGTATCTTTCTTTCTTAACCCCTTGCCGACCGCCGATCGGCATTTGACGGCGGCAAGGTGGCTCGTGAGCGCAAATCGCCGTCATATGAGCTCACTGTGTTCAGGGAGGGCCGGGGAGCGGGTGCGGCGGCTTCGATTGCCGCCGGCCACCCGCGATGCCCCCCCCCGGAGTGAAAGAGCGGAGGTCCGTGTATGTAAACACGGGCCTCCGCTCTGTGTGAGGGGGAAGGGCTGTGATCACAGCCTTCCTTTACGTGAAGGTTGTGATAACTTCCCTTCCCCAGATAGGCAGTCCCCCATACAGTTAGAACACACCCAGGGAACATAGTTAACCCTTAGGGCGCCCCCTGCAGGTTAACCCCTTCACTGCCAATGGCATTTACACAGTAATCAGTGCATTTTTATAGCACTGATCGCTGTATAAATGCCAATGGTCCCAAAAAAGTGTCAAAATAGTCCGACATGTCCGCTGAAATATCGCAGTACCGCAAAAAATCGAAGATCGCCGCCATTACTAGTAAAAAAAAAAAACAAAAAAAAAAAACCCCAAAAATGAATTCTCATCATCCGTAAACGCGACCACTTTTGCGCAAACCAATCAATAAACGCCGATTGCGATTTTTTTTATCGCAAATATGAGGAAGAATATAAATCGGCCAAAAACGGTGAAAAAAAATGTTTTTTTTATATTTTTTTTTTGGATTTGTATTCTAGCAAAAAGTAAGAAATTTGGGTTTTTTTGCAAAATTGTCGCTTCTTTTGTTTATAGCGGCGATCAGAAATGACCCAGAGGGGATCAAATACCACCAAAAGAAAGCTCTGTTTGTGGGAAAAAAAGGACGCAAATTTTGTTTGGGTACAACGTCGCACGACCGCGCAATTGTCAGTTAAAGCGACGCATCGCCGAATCGCAAAAAGGGCTCCGGTCCTTAAGCAGCAAATCCTTCCGGGGCTGAAGTGGTTAAATTGTTTGGCTTGCCTGCATGCAACAGTTTTTTTTCTCTGTGAGGCAGGCTCTAAAGGGATTTAAAAAAACTAACTTATCTCCAGATGTACGCAGACCAATATCGTTGGATATTCTATCCAAGATTTGTTCGGCTACTTCTGTCATTTGCATTTCTGAATATGAAGCATTGCTTTTCCATTCGGCATTTGTCTTGATTTTCTTTGTGGCGCTTCGTATTTCAGAAATGTTGGCTAATAATAAGCAAGGTATGTCAGGATTAAGGTATAATGAGGTTACTATTTTAAAGGATAAGGTTCTTATTTTTATTAGGAGATCAAAAACAGATCAAGCGGGCTCTCTTTATATGCTTGTGGCGACTCCATTTTTTGTCCTCTTTCAGTATTAAGAAGATACCTTTCTCATAGACGGGTCTATTTTTGTTCATTTAGATTGTCTTCCCCTAACAAAATTTCAGTTCTCAGCAGTTTATCACTGTTGCCTCACTCATTTAGGCCTTTCCCATTTAAAATTTTTTCCTCACTCTTTTCATATTGGAGCCGCAACGGAAGCCGCTTGATTGGGCCTAAGTGATGCGGTTATTATGAAGTTAGGTAGATGGGAGTCTCGAAGGTTTATCAGTTATGTTCGTCCTAACCTGTCTCTTTAATTATAGGTTGCAAGTCCTTCATATGGATAATTGGACACTCTTATGTATATTGGGCTCATAAGCGTGCAGCTCAACGCTGTTATACTTCCAATTTATCATTGCCTTCAGATACGTTTCAGATTCTTTGGAAAGGTATTAGAGGTCTGCAATGGACAAAGTTGTTCTTTCATCTTTCTAATTTGTTTCATTCTTGGCCTATTCCATCTATTTTAATTATTCACCTAGGTGGAAATGACTTTGGAAAATTTAAAACGCTAGATTTAATGTTTCTGATTAAGCAGGATCTTCAACGTCTTAAACTCGCTTTTCCTAACACTCGGATTATATTTTCTGAAATGGTGTCCCATTTGAGTTGGTTGTCTTCCCTGGCTGGGAAACCATTGGAGAAAATTAGGAGAAGAGTCAATAGATCAATTGAAAAAATCATGCTGTCGCTGGGAGGGTTTCCTTTCCGTCACGTTGATTTGGAGGGAGGCTTCCCTGGGTTGTACAAACAAGATGGTGTTCATCTATCTGACATTGGTCTGGACATTTTTAACCACTTGCCGACCGCCAACCGCAGGTTGACGGCGACAAGGTGGTTCGTTATCGCAAATCGCCGTCATACGACGGCGGCTGCGATAACGCGCACTGTGAGCGCGCGCGCGCCGCCGGAGGCGCGCCCGCGCGCTCACTGTGTTCGGGGAGGGCCAGGGAGCGGGTGCGGCGGCTTCGATTGCCGCCGGCCACCCGCGATGCCCCCCCCCCGGAGCGAATGAGCGGAGGTCCGTGTATGTAAACACGGACCTCCGCTCTGTGTGAGGGGGAAGGGCTGTGATCACAGCCTTCCTTTACGTGAAGGCTGTGATAACTTCCCTTCCCCTGTTAGGGCATCCCCCATACAGTTAGAACATGCCCAGGGAACATAGTTAACCCTTAGCGCGCCCCCTGCAGGTTAACCCCTTCACTGCCAATGGCATTTACACAGTAATCAGTGCA
>BLSH010381838.1:71195-95649 GCA_018402905.1 Glandirana rugosa | reverse complement strand
TCGGGATGTTTGGAGTCGTTCGGGTAACAGTAATTATTTCAAATGTAGTGGTAGGACGTGTGTGCGACATGGACGAACGACACAACAATGGAGACGTTACAGTACCGACTACCACCCTAGTCTGAAAGAGGATCAACAACATCTGAAGTACCACTTAGAACGAAAGAGGAGTCCAGAAAGAAAGTGTCGTGAGAAAGTGGGCCTGGAGGATGAGCCCAGCTCTTCAACACCTCAGACATCTGCTGAGCCCTTAATGGCGGATGCCTTTGTCCCCCTCCCTCTGCAACAGCAATATGGAACATCTGAGCAGGAGGTTGAGGGAGGTAATGGCATGCTGGAGTTTGTCACAGAGCCGGAATCCCCTCAGGATGGAGGTAAGTTCCATTTCTCTGCGGATTCCTCAGATGATGATGATGATGAGAGGATTCCATGCCCTGTGAAAGAAAGACCTGAGGAGAAAGCAAGATTCACCATGAAGTCTACAACAACTAGGAGAAAGTCTGATCCCACCATCAGCCATGACATTGCAGAGGTAACAACACAGCAAGCAGGTACAGCGTGTGTGCAGGATGGTGATGTAAACTTTATTAATGACAATGGGCTTGCTGAGGTTTGTAGGGCTATGGGCAGTCAGCCCAGACCCATAGACAATGTACAACATGCAATACAGTCTGATTTACCTGCTCAAAACAAAGCTTCCAATTTAAATGAAAGTTGTGAGAGTGTTTGAAATAACTGTCAGTTTCTGGGGAAAGAGTTTGCAGAGAGGAGCACCATAGCACCATGGACAATGCAGTGACTTGCGAATGGTGGAGGGGGTGCTGGGAGCAGTGGTGCTACAACTATCCAGGTGTCTCACAGAGATGTTATAGGCTACAAAAACCAGCAGGTGTATAAATGGCAAACGGATGAAAACTATGGAGGGGGAGAAAACATAGACGCCTCCATAATTGGGGACTCCAGTGAAACATCTAAAGAGAGGGAGGAGGAAGAAGATGAATGAACAGCAGTAGAACAAAATGCACAAAGGACACCCAGATCTATACAAAGAAGAAGGGATAACCCCCCCGCATATGGGAACAGGACAGATCAAGACCATAGCTATAACAGGAATTACTCACATTACACGCACACCCCCAGAACACCAAGGATACCCAGACATCCTCTTAGGAACACCTATCAAAACACACCATACAGAGAACCATCATATAGGAGGGATTTTCCCAGGGGACCCAGAGGCAGACCGCTGAGGTACTGGGGAGATTATGGTCCACCGAGACGTCAAAGTACATGGTGCCCGCCCCAAAAAACAAGGATGGTAAAACAACTGGCAACCCCAAGACCTACACAACCATATCGCAGAGAGGTCAATTGGGGACAAAGAAGAAACCACTGGGAAGAAGAACGAGGGGATCTCCGCAGACCACAGGAATGGGAAAGAGAAAATGGACAAGGGGCAAAAGAGGAGGGAAGAAGAAAAAGAAGACAAGAACAATAGGAGAAGGAATATTTAACTTGAGTGACATTCAATGATCTGGATAAATTTGAAGCATATATTGATTTACAAAATTTCACAAGAAAGATAAACATCAGGAAGTGTTTTGCTTTAAAGAAAACCAAAAAACCCCCCCAACCGCTGTCTACAGGGGTCAGTCCTTGTCCCATCATGGTGGCAGGTGGCGGGCTCAGGTGTCCTCCAGAGTGAGACGGGCAGGTGTCCTTATGGAGTGCTGGGCAGCTGAGGAGCAGAGCTGATGTGGCCATCTTCCTGCCCGGTCCAGTGTCCTTAACCCCTTGCCACCCGCCCACCGTCTAATGACGGCGGGCAGTGCGGCTTTCGTTCTGGGACGATGTCATATGACGTGATCCCAGAAAGGGCGCTCCTGCGTGCCCTAGGGGGCGACCGCGGCTCTTTAACCATGTGATAGGCTGTGACCAGTCCCAGCCGGTCACATGTAAACACCGAAGTGCCGGTAATCGTCGCTCCTCGCCTCACACTGGCAGAGTGTGTGGCGAGGAGAGCCGATCAGCGGCATCTCCTCTCACAGAGGAATTCTAGGGATGTAATTAGGGCACTGATCACCAGTGTGCTGATTACAATTGAAAACCAGTGCCCCCCCAGTGCCAGCAATCAGTGAACAAGTGCCCACCAGTCAGTGCCCCCAAGTGCCAGCAATCAGTGCCCACAAGTGCCACCAATCAGTGCCCATTAGTGATGCCAGTCAGTGCTGGCTAATAGTGCCGCCTATCAGTGCTGCCAATCAATGCCCATCGCTGCTGCCAATCAATGCTGCCCATCAATGCTGCCCATCAATGCTGCCTATCTGTGCCCACCAGTGCCACCCATCAGTGTCACCTATCAGTGCCCATAAGTGCAGCATATTAGTGCCTCCTCATCAGTGCCACCTAATCAGTGCCCTCAAGTGCCACCTCATCGGTGCCCATAAGTGCCACCTCATCAATGCCCATCAGTGCAGCGTATCAGTGCCCATCAGTGCCGCCTCATCAGCACACATCAGTGAAGGAGAAAAATTACATATTTACAAAATTTACTGCCAAAAATTAAGAACGTTTTTTTTTTTTCCAAATTTTCAGTTTTTTTTTTTTTTAGTAACGAATATAAAACCCAGCAGTGATTAAATACCACCAAAAGAAAGCTCTATTTGTGTGAAGAAAATGATAAAAATTTCACATGGCAACAGTGTAGCACGACCGCGCAATTGTCATTCTAAGTGCTACAGCGCTTAAAGCTGAAAAATGGTCTGGGTAGGAGGGGGTGAAAAAGCCCTGTATTGAGGTGGTTAAGCAAGGTGGGCTCAGGGAAAGCTGCTCTCCTGGAACAGCTTCTGCGGTGCGTCTCCTCTATGCTCCTCCTGGCGCAAGGCGTCCAATAGGATCACGCAATGTTTTGGCCAATCGGGTTTCAGATCAGCTTCCCGATTGGCCAGGAAGAGGATCAATGTTGCAACAGCGAATGTTCATTCGCTGTTGCAACACACCTGGATGGGCTCCGGATGCAATGCTCTGCCCCCCCCCCCCGAGCCCATCCTATTTTGAAGCCTATTAGAGCCTTTGGCTGTAATCAGTGCTTCAAAAAACACACCCCCATCCTTGCCATAGTAATTCATGCGCCCAATGTCCTGAAAGGGTCCGGTCGCATGGATAGGGAGGGCAGCAGTGTTGGGGGGGGGTGGCACCTGTAGGCTACAGTGCACAGGCTGCCACTGATGGAAGGCACTTTCGGCTGGGTGGTGAAGGTTCAATAAGGTTCCCTGGTAGGTAGGATTAGGTGAACCGTTACAGCCAATCAGAAAGTATGTTGCATCGCCGTCCTCTCACATCTTTGGCACAGGCTTTCAGCAGGGCGCTCCGCTGCGGCCAGACAAAGAAAGTCATGATTTACAGATTGTAGCCTGGGCATCTGTGGAGGAATGGATTGCCGAGGTCACAAAGTCTAAAGTAGTCCTGACCCAGCTAGTGGTGCGTCCATGGAGCGGATCCAGGACCCGGCGCATGGATAGGGAGGGCGGCAGTGTTAGGGGGGTGGCACAGGCTGCCACTGGTGGAAGGCACTCTTGGCTGGGTGGTGAAGTTTCAATAAGGTTCCCTGGTAGGTAGGAATAGGTGAACCATTACAACCAATCAGAAAGGATGTTACATTGCCTTCTTCTCACATCTTTGGCACAGGCTTACAGCAGGGCGCTCCGCTGCGGCCAGACAAAGAAAGTCATGATTTACAGACTTATGACCCCGGCGTCTGTGGAGGAACGGATTGCCGAGGTGGCGAAGTCTAAAGTAGTCCGGACCCAGCTAGTGGTGCGTCCGCAGAGTGGATCCAGGACCCAATCACTAACAAAGCAAGAACTAAAGAACATTGTACAGTTCGGAAGGGAGGAGCTATTTAAGGATGATGTGGAAGCGGATCCAGGACCCAATCACTAACAAAGCAAAAACTAAAGAACATTCTACAGTTTGGAAGGGAGGAGCTATTTAAGGATAATGTGGAAGGTAAGGAGAGCGTCCCCTTTAGTTGCTTTAATGATGTATTTGGTTCACACATTACGGCTTGTCCACATGCCCTGCTCTATGAAGAGCGATCCACATGACATGGTACAAAGAGAATACTATGTCCAAACAAAAGGCGTAGCAATAATGGGGGCAAATTACGCTCCCGGTGTTGCTAACATTCTCATGAATAAATGGGAAGAGGAACAAATTTACAGTATAAATAGACCAAACTTAAAACTGTACAGAAGATATATTGATGACATTATAATGGTGTTGGGGGGCACAGATGAGTCATTACAAGAATTTTTAGAAAAAATCAATCAGAATATCAATGGACTGTCTTTTACGTGGAATTGGAATGTAGACAACATAGAATACCTGGATTTCCAAATTTTCAAAGGAAATGAAGGACTACAGACCAAAACTGTCTTCAAACAGACAGAAATGGGTATATACCCACCATGAGTTGCCATCATCCTAAATGGATAGGACATATACCAAAAGGGGCAATTCATACAACTGTATAGGAATTGCAGCAAACAAGAAGATTATGAAGCCCAGTCAAAGCTACTTATGCATAGATTCATGGAAAAAGGCTATAAAAAAGGAAAACTGGAAATCCTCAGAAATTAGGTAAAAATAATGAATAGATAAACCATGGTAGACACAAAGAAAAATAACAAAAGTTTTGAGATGGTGTTTTTAACAGGCTTCAATAGACAATACAAAACACTACAAAGTTGTGAGCTGGAGCGTGCTGCAGTGTGAACCCATGTGTGGCAACGCTCTGCGCCCCGAGCCCACCCTATTTTGAAGCCTTTTAGAGCCTCTGGCTCTAATCAGTGCTTCAAAAAACACACCCCCATCCATCCCCACCATAGGAATTCATGCCATCTGGCATCCTGAAAGGGGCCGGGCGCAAGGATAGGGAGGGCAGCAGTGTTAGGGGGGTGGCACAGGCTGCCACTGGTGGAAGGCACTCTTGGCTGGGTGGTGAAGTTTCAATAAGGTTCCCTGGTAGGTAGGAATAGGTGAACCATTACAGCCAATCAGAAAGGATGTTACATTGCCTTCTTCTCACATCTTTGGCACAGGCTTTCAGCAGGGCGCTCCGCTGCGGCCAGACAAAGAAAGTCATGATTTACAGACTTGTGACCCTGGCGTCTGTGGAGGAACGGATTGCCGAGGTGGCGAAGTCTAAAGTAGTCCTGACCCAGCTAATGGTGCGTCCGCAGAGTGGATCCAGGACCCAATCACTAACAAAGCAAGAACTAAAGAACATTGTACAGTTCGGAAGGGAGGAGCTATTTAAGGATGATGTGGATGGTAAGGAGAGCGCCCCCTTTGGTCTCTTTAATGACGCATTTGGGTTACACATTAAGGCTTGTCCACATGCCCTGCTCTCTGAAGAGCGATCCACATTTGGATATGACAGGCAGTTAGGAAGAGTTGTATCGCCTCCACACTGCCTGTTTTACTCCCCCTAATTGCTGGACTACCTTACTGGAACCATGTTGCGTTGCATTTAGTTGCAAGGTGGCCCCGCTCACTGGAATGGGCTGAGCTTGGCATGTCCACCAGAAGTGACTGTGGGTATAATTTCTGCCACAGGTGTAAAGCAAAGCATTGTGGCTGTGGCATGTGTAGCGCCCCCCCGCTGCTGCCTCTGCAGCTAAATTGGGAGGGGCAGTAAAAGCACAGCTCAGTCGCGGGGTTTTCATCACCCCCAAACCACTTGTGTGAATGAGCCCTGAAGGACGTGCATAGAATTAGTGCTGTGGAAAGTTCCGTCACCAATACCTTTTCATTTTTAAAATAAAAAATGTAATTACTATTTTTATCTACAATGTAGTTATGTATAGTTGCCCTTTCTCTCTTTTACAGAGAACATCATATAGGAGGGATTTTTACAGGGGACCCGGAGCCAGACCGCCGAGGTATCGGGGAGATTATGGTCCACTGGGACATGAAAGTACGTGGGACATGACACCACACCTGGGGCCCCCCAAAAAAACCAAGGATGGTACAACTGGCAACCCCCAAGACCTACACAACCATATCACAGAGAGGTCAACTGGGAAAAAAGGAGAAACCACTGAGAAGAAGAACGAGGGGAATGCCACAGACCCCAGAAATGGGAACGAGAAAATGGACAAGGGGCAAACGAGGAGGGAAGAAGGAAAAGAAGACGAGAACAATAGGAGAAGGAATATTTAACTTAAGTGACATTCAATTTAATGAGGAGGAAATTAAAAATTAAAATTTGAGGTTAAAATATGCTCCAGATAAGGATCTGGATACATTTGAAACATATATTGTTTACAAATATTGACAAGAAAGAGAAACATCAAAAAATGTTTTGCTTTAACCACATCAGTACCGGGCACGAAAACCCCCTTCCTGTCCTTTGAATGACAATTACTCAGTCATGCAACACTGCACCCATATGAAATTTGCGTACTTTTCTTCACACAAATAGAGCTTTCTTTTGATGGTATTTAATCACTAGGGTTTTTTTTTATTTTTTGTGCTATAAATAAAAAAAGATTGAAATTTTTTTGAAAAAATGCCTTTTTCTTTGGTTCTGTCATAAAATTTTGCAAATTAGTAATTTTTCTTTGTAAATTTTGGCCAAAATGTATACTGCTACTGCTACCAATCTTTGGTAAAAATAACCCAAATAAGTGTATATTATTTGGTCCTTGTGAAAGTTATAGAGTCCACAAGCTATGGTGCCAATCACTGAAAATTGATCACATCTGATGTACTGACGGCCGATCTCATTTCTTGAGACCCTAACAAGCCAGGAAAGTACAAATACCCCCCAAATGACCCCTTTTTGGAAAGTAGACATTCCAAGGTATTTAGTAAGAGGCATGGTGAATTTTTTGAAGTTGTAATTTTTTCCCACAATTCTTTGCAAAATGAAGATTTTTTTTTCTTTTCTTTTTTTTCCCACAAAATTGTCATTGTAACGGGTTATTTCTCACACACAGCATATGCATACCCCAAATTACACCCCAAAACACATTCTGCTACTCCTCCTGAGTATGGCGATACCACCTGTGTGAGACTTTTTCACAGCCTGGCCACATACAGAGGCTCAACATGCAGGGAGCGCCATCAGGTATTCGAGGGACATAAATTACACATCTAATGTCATGACGACCTATCACATTTTTGAAGGCCCTGGAGCACCAGGACAATGGAATTGCCCACAAAATGACCCCATTCTGGAAAGCAAATACCCCAACTAATAATCTATGAGCCATAATGCGTCTTTTGAACAGTTCATTTTTTTCCAGTAGTTTTTGGAAAATGTGGGAAAAAAATGAAAACGCATTTTTTTTACACAAAGTAGACCATTTATAAGATATTTCCAACACATAGCATGTACATAGTAAAAATGACACCCCAAAATACATTCTGCTATTCCTCCTGAGTATGGCGGTACCATATCTGTGAGACTTTTACACAGTCTGGCCACATACAGAGGCCCAACATTGAACTATCACCTTCATGCGTTCTACAAGCATAAATTACACATCTCATTTCTCAACACCCTATTACACTTTTGAAGGTCCTGGAGCACCAGGACAATGGAATTGCCCACAAAATGACCCCATTTTGAAAAAAAAACACCCCAACGTATAATCTATGAGGCATAATGAGTCTTTTGAACATGTCATGTTTTTCCAGTAGTTTTTGGAAAATGTGGGGAATAAATGAAAACGCATTTTTTTTTACACAAAGTTATCCATTTATAAGATATTTCCAACACATAGCATGTACACAGCAAAAATTACACCCCAAAATACATTCTACTACTCCCCACGAGTAAGGCCATACCACATGTGTAAGACTTTTACACAGTCTGGCCACATACAGAGGCCTAACATTGAACTAGCACCTTCAGGCGTTCTACGAGTACAAATACAAATTACACACCTCATTTCTCAACCACCTACCTATTACACTTTTGAAGGTCCTGGAGCACCAAGACAATGGAATTGCCCACAAAATGACCCCATTTTGGAAAGCAAACACCACAACGTATAATCTATGGGGCATAATGAGTCGTTTGAACATGTCATGTTTTTCCAGTAGTTTTTGGAAAATGTGAGGAAAAAAATGAAAAACGCTTTTATTTTTACACAAAGTTGTCCATTTATAGGATATTTCCAACACATAGCATGTACATAGCAAAAATGACCCCCCAAATTGCATTCTACTACTCCCCCCGTGCATGGCTGTGCCAAATGTGTGAGACTTTTACAGGTGATGTTTACTCAGCGACGTGCACTTCCGGAACAGTCGATTCCACGTGCGCGGTGGCTATGATGGGATGCACCTGCAGGGGCGTCCGGCACCATATTTGGTCCCCCTGCTCAGTAAAAATGACACATACTGGCAGGGGGGACAGTGTGCGGAAGGCCCGCAAAAGTACAGGTAGAGTGAGGCAGTTTATTTCCCTCTTTTGTTTCTTATTATTGGGGGCACTCTGGATCTTTGTCCTTACCCAAGCTGCATCTATTTTTTAGGCCTTAGAGGACCCTCTCCTCAACGGTATATCCCGCCAGATCATATAAGGACCAACCATCCTCCTTCTCCGTGGGACATTCATATACAGGTAAGGACCCCTCATTTTCATTCATATTGTGATTCATTCACATTTAGCCACCAACGTCAACTGTATTATTGTATATTCCCCAATCCCCTGTCTTTGCTCTCTTCCCTGTGCAGTGAGCATTGTGAGGATGGGGAGCGTTGAAACATATGCTCTCCTCTCTGTTTGCCCTTACTCTGTTTTTTGTTATAGTTGATGCATACCAATTTGACGTTTTAAAGCGACCCATACCTTGAGAGGAATCCCTGTGGGCTTGTCCATCTATCCTCGGGCCACGCCATGCTGTCCCGTTACCACACCACCATTGGCAGTGACTGTTTTGTCCCTGCTTGACTCATATCCACAACTGAATACTGCATATGCTAGTGTACTTGGTAGGTACTCTTGAACAACAAAGGGGGACTTGCCCATAATATGCTATCTGTGTTTATATCACAACATACTCATGTGTTTTTTCTTTCACCAGAAAATTTACTGTTTAAATATTCTCCTGTAAAATACCCTTGACAAAAGGCGTGGCCCTAAAACGCGTTGAGTACCGAACACTGTCTTCCGATATTGGAGTACAACATTGTCTTTTTGTTATATATGTACATCCATGCACTATATCATTGTAATATGTTCAAGCAAATCATTTTCTGCTTTATGCATGTTTTATGAAATTCTGCTCGGATGAGCAATGATATTTTTAATAGGATTAATAAATCTTAATTTTAAGTCCCATCTAGGGGGTATTTCCTTTATTCCAATGTTTAGGGATGTGGTAACCACAACCTAATTTTGCAATGGTGGAGACAAATCTATAAATGGGTTGTTGAGATGCGGGTCTCAGGCTGAGATTCTTGGCGGGGCGGGGCAATTTGGTCTTCCGTTGCCTTCCTTCCCCAACACCCCCCTCCTCTGGGTTGTGTGGATATGTGAGGGATAGGTGATGATTTGCGGCTGCGCATCTTCCTCCTGATTCTCTGCCGATCCCAATTAAGGATTCATATGGGAGATGCATCTATGGCACCGCCCCGTCATTTCCGGACATGCTCTTTTTGAGCTCCTTTGTACCGCATGTCCGGAAACGCACCCGCTCGTGCCATTACTGGTGGCCGCGCGGTACACAGCATGGCGGGCATGGGGAGGAGCCTTACCCAGGGAAGCCATCTTCTTCCTCCCTGCACATTTAAATAGGAGAGGAGGAGGCAAGACAGTCCATGTGGACGTCTTGCTGTCCCCATCTGTGGGTCTATTTGCAGCCAGGATCAGCGGTGGTCAATTTTTGTTACCTCATATCAGGTTGGTACCAAGGGATGACATAGGATACCACTATACCTTAGATATTCGGCCATGGTTTTGGCACTGATATATTCACACATTTGCCTCATAGGGAGCAAATATATTAGACCCTTATCCCTGGTGGGAGCTTCCCTGATTGGCTCCTCATCTCTCAACCATGAGAACTCTGATGGTATCCGTATTTGCAAGTGAGTTTCTGCACTGTATTTATTTGTTCTCATAGAGAAATGTAAAATCATATATACACAGATATATCAATGACTGCAATAACCCCCGGGCTTTCCATGGGTTATCGATGGGACTCGTCTCCCATGAAGTTAGACGGGGTATCTATAACAATCTTTGATCTCTTTATTTTGTTATATAGTTTGGACCCTGACTGGGCTCCAGACATACATGGAGCTGATAGGGAACAAATTCAGCGGAGAGCATACATAACAGGGTAGAAGGAGAGCCAGGCATAAGGTGTTAAATAATTCAGAGGGTATGGCTAGCACAGTCTCTTACCTGATTGGCCCTGGTGATGGGGTGAAGGGGAGGAGTCGGAAAGTATAGTTGCCAGGGAGGAGTGGTTTAGTGCAGTTGCAGAGCAGAAATTGGTGGGTAAACATCAGGTTCTAGCTGTATTGTGCGTTTCTTCCCCTGTGGAAGTCATGAGTGAGCTTGAACAATTATTGGCTCAGCTTTGGGCTGCTGCGGATATCCATGGCTCGGCATGGGTACAGAGCCAGGTTGCTGCATCTCTACAAGGGGTCCGGCAAAGTCCCCTTGAGCCAGGGCCTGCTCCGCCGCATGCTCAGAGGTCCATGTCTCCAGAGCACTTTAGCCCAGACAGGACCCCTCAGGCTCAGCGCCGCATTGGGAGCCCACATGTGGACCCTCCAGGCCCCCCTGCCAAGCACTCACAGGCTTCCACAGGTGGGGACCCTGGGAGGAATTCCCAGCTTATGTGGAGCCCTCAGGAGGTGGCCATTCACCGGCACTCAGCAATCGGTCCCATCCTCCATTATTGCGATTCCGGAGAGGGCGGCTGATGCTGCTGGCGATCTTCCGGCCAGCATGACAGCCCGGCGGGGGAGAGTGAGCTTGTCAGGAGACGACCTGTCTCCAGGTATGGCCAGTGGCCCTCCTCTTGGTCGGGAGGAACGGCGTGGGAGGGCAGGCACATCTGCCCGTGGAGTGAGTAGGCCTGAAGAAAATACCTCTGGGTCTCGGCCGGCACACGGGAGAGCAGCGCATGGATGACGTCAGAGGAAGGAGGAGGTTGGCTGAAACTAGGACTCCACAGCGCATAAGACCGGCATCTCAGCAGGGATCGCCTGATGCGGCTAGAGGGAAGGGAAGGTCTGAGGTCCAGAGAGCACGTGTCCCTGCTCCTGCAGAGATCTGGTCAGAAAGGAAGGTCAGCAGCTCTGAGGATGGGGAGCAGGAGGAAGACATCCGGGGGGCAGCGAGGGAGTCTGGATCTGTGGTTGGGGGGCCCCCAGGTCTGCCTAGCCTGGTAAGTGTCATACTGCTTTGCCTCCTTTTGTCTTCTTTTGTGTTAGCCGGGTCGGGGTCAGGGGTCCCGGGGAGAAGAGGCCACGTCGTCAGTTTCATATATATATAGTGTCGGTGATTCCCTTCTCTCCGCCCACTGTATTCCAGGAGTGACGCCTCTTCGCGCTTTGTTCAGGTATCTGATTAAGCAATGGAGCATTTGTACAAGTACTTGTGCAAGTGCTCGGTATTGGCACCGATACTAGTATCGGTATCAGTGCAACCCTAGCGTGCGCAATTTTTAAAGTGTGACATGTTCTTCTAATTAGACACGCATTGCAAAACCAGATGAGGACATACACTCTAGTCCCTACAAAGCACCCCCTTATGAATGGAATTCTTATGGAAAGAGACAAGAAGGGTATGATTTCCAGAGGCTACTCCATCCTCCTCCACTACTGATGACACTGCTTCACTCTCATGCAGGAGGGGATGGGAGAAGGTTTGGAACCGATAGATTGGGAAGTTTGAAACGTGTGTCTGGAAAATGCGCTGCTGGTTTCTGTGTCGGCATCCCAGAAACTGTCCAATATATACCTTCTACATAGGAGTTACAGAACTCCAGTCCAACTCCATAAATGGGGAAGGAGAGCCTCGCCACTCTGTCCAAAATGTGAAAGAGATGAAGGAACACTGATGTATATGCTGTGGCGATGTCCCAAATTATTTTGCTACTGGACTGACATCATTGCGACTATAACCCAGATATATCAGTTCCCCCTTTCTAGAGACCCATTGATGTGTTTGCTAGGGGCAATGGAGAAGGAACTCATGATACCACAAGCACACCTAGCGGTGATCAGTTTACTGTACGTTGCACACAAATTAATATGATATATTGATTCTGGATTACAGATAGCACTCCTCCTAGACAAATGTCTATAGAACAGGTCAATAACTTATTAATAGGAGAGAAATTCACATACCTACACAGGAAAGTACCAAATAAGTTCTATAAAATGTGACAGCCTTGGCTAGATACTCCTGGCCTTGCGCCACACCAGCTGCTTAGAGATAGGATTCTACAGGGCTTATCATAAATTAGTGGAGTTGACCAACGCCAGTGCATGCTTTATCCAGTATTACTTACTGAGCATACCAGCGGCGGCTGGTCCATAAGGGGTGTTAGGGCGCTGCCTCCCCACTGGGAAGGAAGAAAAAAGTTTTTAAAAAAACGCAGAGCGTGGTCTGGACATGGCCGAGTGAGGCAGCAATTCTGCGGAGCTCCCGGACCTCGTCTATCTATACAGACTTACGGCAGGGAGAAAGAAAGGAAAGAATGCTAAGAAGACTTCCAGGACTTCAGCAGCCGGTGGAATTACCAAATTCCTGGCAGGCTCACAGGCGGCAGCATCTTCCAAAGCTAAGATGGCGGAGCCTACACTCTCACCCCACGTGGCACTTACAGCTAGAGGGCTCAATGCCTCCCTGACACCATCGACTGCATCGGAGATGTTCTCCGATATTCCAGCAGCATTTAACTTGGACACTCAGGGAACCCCCATCCCGCCACTCACATTAGTGGCAGATGCGGAGCTCCGGGCTCTCCTGCAAGCCTTACCAACGAGAGCAGACATCGAGGCTCTCATCGGCAAACTGGAAGCTACACACCGCAAGGAGATCTCGGATGTCTGTCAGGAGGTTGGCGCATTGGCTACCCAATTGGACACGGAAGAGTCCTCGGTGGCAGCGTTAGAGAATAGGGTGTTGTCACTGGAGGCACAGATGTCTTCCCACACATGCACCGCGGTGAGTCTGCAGCTGCAGTTAGAGGAAATGGAAAACCGGAGCCGGAGGAGTAATCTGAGGCTGCGGAGCTTACCGGAGGCTACTGGGTCAGAGGAACTAGGAGCCACTGCAATGGCTATCTTTAGGGATATTGCGAGCGAGTCCTTCCCAGCTACCATGACTTTTGAATGCATACACAGAGCTCTGGGACCCAGATCTGCAGGCCCTGAGAGACCCCGGGATGTGGTATGTAAAATACATCATTACACCCACAAGGAAATAATTCTGCGGAAGGCCTGGGAGGCAGGGGAGATAGAGTTTAATGGGGCACAAGTCCAAATACTTCCGGATCTCTCCAAAGCAACACTGCAGAGACGCTCCATGCTAAAACCGGTACTGGAAGCTGCCAGGCGGGCAGGAGCTACATACCGATGGGGGTTCCCCCTTTCGTAAAGCCCAGCAGTCCTTTACCTTGCGCACACCAGAGGACCTCCCGGCGCTGTTCTCCTTCCTAGAAGTGGCGCCGGTTTCAGTACCTAACTGGCTTCAACTGCTACCCCGGCCTTCGCTTAGGCAACCAACCTTGGAACGTCGCAGACCAGCATCACTTAGACCTCAGAGATCCTGGCGACGCTCCCGCCCCACTTCAGTGGAGGACACACGGGAGGCATAACTTTACCTGACAAGCGGTAAGCAACATGCCCTCACAGGACTTGCTGTAAACGGCATATTAACCTGCATTTTACTTATATTGACTGTGGGCATTAGGATTTCAAAAAGTTGCAATAACAATCTTCCATAACTTTTTGGTATGCCGTTACTCATACAAACTGTCATATTGAGTCTGGGGTCCTAAGAGACATCTAGGTGTTACATACAGCCCACTTGCCCATAATAGGGAACTGTGCCCCCATCCATACTTGCGCCATGAAACCTACCTTGAAGCTCTCTCACGCATTGACTGGCCCAAGAGAAAACATTTTCATAACATAACTGGCAAAATAGATTTTATGTACACAATAGCTGTTAGCTTATTGTACCTGAGTGAAAGGGTGAAGGTTTGCCCATCCGTGTTAGTGGATTTTTTGAGAAACATGCACAGTTCCTCTGGATATAATTTAAACATCTGCAGGAACCTGGATATGCTATGTTTAGTGCGGAGCTGCCTACTGATACATGGTACACTTTGGAGCACAGAATGTAAGCTTGATACCACAGTCGGGATCTTTACACCCCTAATTCTGGATCTATAGAGGGCCTATAAAGTTACTCCGATTTAGTTTTTGCTTGCTGCCCGGGGGTTACGGAATCATCCCCAGGAGTGTCTTCAATTACTTATTTCTGTAACTGATATTTAAATGTCACTAGTAGGATAATCCCTCTTGGGGATACGAGGTTGAGACTTCTCTGAGTCTAGCCACTGAATTGGGAGACATTAGTCAGAAGAGACACGGGAAATGGAGGGAACCCCAGGTTTTGTAAAGAAACTTCATACCGGAGGCCTTTACCCAGACTTTGCGCCCCTAGGGGTAGTGACTTCTTATGGGGAGGATAACGGACAACACAGGTCAAAATTTATCAACAATTAGGTTAAGTTCCAGATACCTTAGACTTAGATCTGGTGCTCTCCTTCTAAATATCCTGCACTCTGATCATTTTTTATGTGGGTGGGGGGATTACCTATAGTTGGTGGAGTAGCTGATGTAGATCCCTAGCTCTGGACCATGGAAACTCTCAGCTGTTTTCCGGCAAACTGCTGGAACAGGCCGCCTACAAAGTTTTCTCTTTTTTCCACCTAACCTTTTGTCGGACCTGTGTATTGGTCCTATTCCCTCCCCCCCCCCTTTTTTTTTTCTTTTTATCTCACTTCCTTTATTCCTTACACTTGATAACTCCACCCTCACACTTTTCTTACTCTTCATTGACTTAAGACTCCACTTTCCCTTCCCCCTCTTTCCCTTTCTACCCTGAGGGGCCCGGGTGGTGATGGACTCTCTTAAGATTCTCTCACTAAACGCGAAGGGACTGAATACCCCAGAGAAAAGACGCATGTTGTTACATGATTTGCGGTACTCACGTGCTAACGTGGCCTTCATACAGGAGACGCATTTTAGAACAGATAAAACGCCATCCCTAAAAAATAGGTACTTTCCTCTTGCTTACCACGCGACAAATGTAACTGCCAAGACTAGGGGGGTTACTATACTTATATCCGGGCACGACACCGTGGAAATGTGTAGACATGATGGCTGACAAGGAGGGCCGCTATGTGTTTGTTAAGGGCTTGGTTGGTAATCTGCAAGTAACCCTAGCGACCATTTACGCTCCTAATTACATTTTCGTCCTGACAGGGTTCAAAGAAGGACAGTTGATCCTAGGTGGCGACTGGAATGTACCCTTGATACCCACAGTTGACACATCGACAGGAGTGTCCTTGATCCGCACTGGTGTTCACAGGAACATATCGCACTACATATACAAAGCTCGCTTGATTGATGCATGGAGGCTTCAGCACACAGGAGAAAGGGACTATACCTTTTATTGGGCTCCACATAAGGTATATTCTAGAATTGATTACTTTTTGATACCACACAGTCAACTACAAGCGGTGACCGAGATGTCAATAGGTAACATAACCTGGTCGGATCACGCTCCAGTTGCAATCAGATATATACTCTCAACAACCCCGACCTCTAGGACACGCTTCTGGAAGATAAATGAAAGTCTCCTACAGAACCCAGAAGTGGTAGCTGACGTGGAGAAAGAACTGAGATATGATCAGACGGATAGTGACCCGGGGATACTGTGGGAGGCACACCAGGCGGCGATTAGGGGAGTCCTAATAAAACACGGCACCAGAATCAAAAAGGAAAGAGAAGCGCAACTGATAAAACTGCTAGACAAGCTGCACCAAATAGAAAGACAACATAAACAAACCCCACTAAGCGCTTTAGCGAAAGAACTGACTATGCTGCATCAGCGAATAGTAGATCTTCTTCAATATAAAGCAAAAGCAGAGATTCAAAGGGGCGAAGAATAGGATATGAGGCAGGCAATAAGTGCGGGAGAATATTAGCTAATACCATGAGGGACCACAAGCTTGCTACTTACGTTCCACACATTGTAACGCCATCAGGCACCAAAGCCATGTTACCAAACAAGATCGCACATACATTCAGAGAGTTCTACTCTACCCTGTACAATCTCCCCAACCAACATGAAAATCTGAGAGCTTTGGAGGAATATTTATCCTCTTCTCTACTACCACAGCTTCCTACGGAAGTGTGTGAAGATCTGGAAAAACCCATTACGCAGGATGAGGTGTCTTTAGCATTGAAAAGTATGAAGCCAGGCAAAGCACCAGGCCCGGATGGCTTCATGTTACAATATTTTAGAACTTTTTTCCCCACTTTACACCCCTATATGGTGAGACTTTTTAATTCACTAAACACCGACACTATCCTGCCCAGGGACATGTTAAGACCCCACATTTCGGTCATCCTAACGAAGGACAAAGACGCCTCGGCATGCGGAAGCTATAGACCGATATACTAAATATAGACTTAAAGCTCTTCACAAAAATTTTAGCCACCAGATTAGCAGCCCACCTGCAAGACATTATCCACCTGGATCAGGTCGGTTTCATCCCGACTAGGGAGGCGAAGGATAACACCACCAAGGCCCTGAACCTCATACACATAGCAACGAAAACGAAAACGCCATCTGCCTTCCTGAGTACAGATGCCGAGAAGGCATTTGATAGGGTCAATTGGAAGTTTATGCTGGCTGTCCTTAGACATGTGGGTCTAGGGGAGAAAATGATAAATTGGATATCGAAAATATACATCAACCCAACAGCACAAGTAAAGGTTAATGGCCTACTATCGGAGCCGTTCGCTATAATGAATGGTGCTAGACAGGGATGCCCTCTCTCTCCCTTGCTCTTTGCCCTCTCACTTGAGCCTTTTCTATGCAAGATCCATGCAAACACGGACATCAGGGGAGTGCACACACCCCCATGCGGGGGTTGCGCGATTGACTGCGATCCCTCATGATTGCATGGAGGCAATCAGCTTTGGGTCCAGAATGCCTGCAGCCGGATGGATCACTCACATGTAAATGCCTCTTGCAGCCATTCACCTAGAACCTCTCTGGGGTCCCCACATCAAACTAAAGGCAGGGCTTAATCACAGGTGTGACCACACCCGCAAACGTACAATTGGCTTTTATTGTGGCTCAAGATATCTGATTGGGTAGCAATGTTCATAAATGTGAACCAGTAACTACCAATAAGAAGCCTCCTTTCACTGTCATCTCTACAGAGCTGGAAGCTGTTTGAAATGCTTGGCTTGATAGGGCCCCTGATGTGCTTGTCATACATGCTGGGGGTAACAATCTGGGGCTTAGGAGTATGAGGGAGCTCATACAGGACATTAAATTTTATTTTCTATGGCTTCGCACAGCTTTCCCGGACTTGTTAATCATCTGGTCCGATATGGTGGCTCGTACACAATAGCGATTGGCTAGGTCAGTTTATAGTCTTAACAAGGCTAGGGTAAAGGTAAATCAGGAAAAGGTGCAAATTTTTCTGCACAATGGGGGTTTGGTGGTGAGCCATCGTGAGTTGGAATTGGAACCCTGGAGATGTTTATCTGGGGACGGCGTTCACTTGAATGCTGTTGGTATTGACATGTGGTGTCTTGGTTTGGAAGATGGTATCCAGAGGGCCCTACGGGTGTGGAGGTCCGCACAAACCTAAGGAGTCAGGTTTGTGTGGCGGTGGTGGGGTGCAAGGTCCTCTTAGGTTCATATGGACACAAAAGGTCTGGTGTAGGGACCCGTCTGACGTACGGCTCCCAGTTGGTGTATGTGTACCTGCGAGTTGTCTCAGAGCTGGTGGGTTTTGCGGCTGGAGGTCTGAGAAGTGACAAGCAAGTACGGTTTGGGTTTATATCAATTAGGACCTTGTGGCTCCTTTTCTTTATGTAGCGCCCCTTACCTTAGGTAGATGCTTAGGGAGGATTTGTGTCAGAGTAGGCAAAATTTAAGCAGACCTAGCCATTGCTAGCCTGTTTGTTTTTGTTTCTGGGCAGGGAGTGGCCTAGGGAGTTGGCTGTGACCGTGGGTAGTGACATCTTTTCTGGGCCCCTCCTGCAGGTTTCCAGAATGTTCTGGGAAGGGGGAGTGGGTCAGAGAGGTGGAGCTACCTGGGCATTTGGGAAGCCCTGACCAATCCCCAGTCTGGATTGGCAGGGGGCAGGCCTTCTCAAATATCCTGGGACGGGGTGGGAGGAGAGTTCGGATGGAAGTGGTCGGAGATGGAGTAGTGTGGAAGCTATCATGGCCCCCGGGGAGCCCCCAGTCTGGGGGAGGACCTTGGCCTGGCAGAGCTTGGGTGCATCTAGGACAGCAATAGATCATGGTGGAGAGGCACAGTGAGAGAACGGAAAAGGACAGTAGGAGGAAGAACACTATCAGAGAGCTCTCCGGAAGGAACTACAAGTAACAGGTGGCGGTGAGTGGCACAGCCCAGGGAAGTGGAGATGGACAAAGCAGATTGGGAGGAAGACAGTCTGGAAGGGGTGCAGGAAGAGACTGGGATCTGGTGCCATGGGCAGTGTACAGATGGGCTGGGAGTTGTAGTCCATCGTGGCTAGCTAGCACCAACAAACTAATGTTCTACACTGGGGGAACCTCAACCCCAAACCTGCAAAGGGTGGTCCGAAGGCCTGGTAAATTTACCCCAGGTCTCACATGTGCTAGCTAGGCAAGAAAGAGACTGTTTGGAGGCTTGGTAAATATCCTTCCAGGTCTCACTGGGGCTGAATAAGAAGTGTGCAGGAGAGAGGAACCAGGAGAGGTCAGAGAAGCAAGAAAAGTACTGGAGTGAAGTTGGAGAAATGAATATACTGGCGAGTGTATACAGTGGTCCTGTGTACAGAACTGTTCAATAGCTGTGCCTCCCATAGCCACCCTTTTCCCCATCCAAGTTGAATCCCCAAATAAAACAATGAAAACAAAGAACCAGCTTGCTTTCTGACTCTGGGTGCCAGTAGGAGTGTGATTGAGGGCAGTTGTGACCAGGTGAACCACTACTTCCAGCCAGCCCTGCGGGGCCGCATTTGACACACTGTTCTGTTTTTTATGTTATTGATCTGTGAATTGTTTGTTATTTATATTTTGGTAAAAAAAGGCTGCTATATATATATATAGCCAATTTAACTCCAATTTGTTGTGGTGTGGTTATTACTGGAAGGGTGAGAGTTTGGTTTAGCAGTCGACAAGCCATATTTAATACCTATAGTCATGTGCGAAATAAAAATATGCAACGCCCACCAATTTATTCTCTGGGGCCTCTGCTTAAAAAATATATAATGTTTGGGGATTCTAAGTAGTTTTCTATTAAACAAATGATTTTTCCATGTAGAAGAGAAATGTCAGAATAAGTCTGGGAAGGAAGCGGCAGCCAATGGTATATTACAGTTTAGTATGCAGCTCCTGCTATCAGCGTTGCCCTGGAACAGATGTGGGTTCGGGATGAGCAGCGCCTCTAGTGGCGGGAAGGCAGCAGTGATATGAATTCCTGGGTAGGCAACATCTCCAATGAGGTTGTATTCACACCTGCACATGCACCCTGCCTCCCGTTAGATGCAGGGGTTGCGTGATTAACTGCGATCCCTCATGATTACACGGAGGCGATCAGCTCTGGACCCAGAATGCCTGCAGCTGGATGGATTGCTCACATGTAAATGCCTCTTGCAGTCATTCACCTAGAACCCCTCTGGGGTCCCCACATCAAACTAAAGTTGGGGCTTATTCACAGGTGTGACCACAGAACAGAAGATCTCACCATGTGCTAGCTAGGCTGGAACCAAGTTTGTGCAGGAAGGAGGGACAGTGGTCTGAGAAGCAAGTGTGTGCTAGAAGAAGAGGAGTTTATATACAGGATGTGTATATCGTTGGTCCGATTCAAGTTGGAATCTATTCACCAGGCATCCCATAACTATCCAAGTTCAATCCCGTAATAATAAACAAAAATAAAATAAAGTACTGGCCTAACTCTGGATGCGTGATGGATGTGAATGAGGGCAGTGTGTCAGGGATCGTGATTGTCTTTGCAGCCACACGGGCTTGTTAGCATGCATGCGTGGGATCGCACAGGGATTCCTCTGGCTGGTCAGCGTGCACCCTGATCTGCTTGGTGCCCAGGGGCCTTTAAAAGGACAGCAACTGCACTTGTGCATTGCTATCTGAGCTGCAGCTTGTCCCATATTTCACTAAACCTGCAGCTACCTGTTACCTGATTTGACCCTGGCCTGTTTGACTCTTCTGCCTTCTCCTCTCCTGACCCAGTTTGCCTTGACTCTGCTTATAAGACTTTACCTGCCTGATATCCGTTGCCTAATCCAGCTTGCCTCTTGACTACTCTCTGCCTGCCTTTTTGTCTTATATGTCTGCATGTGTTTGACCCAGCTTGTTTCACCCCGCTTCAGTCTGCCTCTGCCTCCAGCTTGCTGCGCTCCCGAGACCACTGTCACCACTCCCATGGGTTCAGAGCAAGACCTGTATGAGAGGCCTCCCCCTACAAAAGACAGGCTCTACTACCAGGTATATAAATTCATGTGACACAATGTGAAGGGTGGAACCACTACATTCAGCAACCCCAAAGTGGGCAATGGCTACATTTGGAAGCTCGGTCCTGCCAGTCGTTACCCCTAGCAAACAAAATTAACTGAGCCAAAGAACTGTCTTTTTCTACAGTTAGTAAGGATTTAACCGGCGGAAAGGACTTATGTGTTTGCCTGCTATTAGTACAAAAATTGTAAGTGCCGTTGCCCATAGCAACCCGCAGGAGCTATCACTAATTATTGCTGCCTGCATGCCCAGTTGCCCCAATCAGCGCTGGGGTGGACACTTACACTATCCTGCAATTCAGTGACTTTGTCATCTGTTATTACCCATGGCAACCACAGCGGGAGATTGCACCCATGGATTACAAATATGTTTAGCGCTCTGCAAATACTGGATATTCCTCACTGGATTACATATATGCCTAGCGCTCTGCAAAGGCTGGGCATCACAAATTTTTACTCCAAACTCCGGCTTTCAGTAAAGCCTGGAACTGTTTCCTGTTGCCCGGGATGAATGGAGTAAGCCTGTGGGTGCCTGCGGGCGGGACTGTGCTAAAAGTTTTCCTTTCAGGAAGACAGTGGCTACTATAATTACTGTTGCTACCGTCAACCACCGGGTAAACCAAAGTGCATCTACATACAGTTCCTTGGGCACAGTCGGTGTCAAGAAACATAAAAAAAAAAACTAGATATTTGGGGGGAACACCCTGCCAAACGCATGGTGCTGCTCGTAGCGACTAACAAACAAAAAATCTATAAGTTACAGCGCACACATGATACATACTCCTGTCAGGCTATTTTAAAAGCATCTAAAACGTATATAGCAAAAAATGCAAAAATACGGGGGTTTGGTCACACTGAATGGCCATGAAGTGCTTAAGCCCATTGACTGCTGCAAAGTACCCCTTTACCAGTGGGAACCTACACTGACCTTAGAGTGAATGCTCATATCTCTTAAACCATGGAAGCTAACGCCTCTCTTTATGGGAGACCAGAGGACACATCCCATGGATCAGGTGGACACTGATTGGGGCTAATTAAGGAGGATGGGGTTCACCAACCCAAAAAGGTCTGGTCAGGACCCAAGCATAAAGCATACAAAAAAACTAGATATTTGGGGGGAACACCCTGCCAAACGAACGCATGGTGCTGCTTGTAACGACCAACAAACAAAAAATCTATAAGTTACAGCACACACATGATACTGACTCCTGTCAGGCTATTTTAAAAGCATCTAAACGTATATAGCAAAAAATGCTAAAGAGAGGCGTTAGCTTCCATGGTTTAAGAGATATGAGCATTCACTCTAAGGTCAGTAGAGGTTCCCATTGGTAACGGGGTACTTTGCAGCAGTCAATGGGCTTAAGCACTTCATGGCCATTCAGTGTGACCAAACCCCCGTATCTTTGCATTTTTTGCTATATACGTTTAGATGCTTTTAAAATAGCCTGACAGGAGTATGTATCATGTGTGCGCTGTAACTTATAGATTTTTGGTGTCAAGAAACATGCCTGCACAAGTTCTGCTAAGGTCAGCATGCCTGCAAACTTTAGTGTTCGACAAGGGGATACAGTAGTGTGCACAGGGAAGAATCTGCCTATCAGATTCACTGGCGCTATCCCATCTGGAAGCGAGGGGGAGGTGCCACGCCCTGGAGGAGACATAAAGTTTCTTGCATGCAGCAGAACCCACAAGGCGGAGGAAGATGGCAGAAGGTAGTCAGCTGCTACCCACCCTAATGTGGTTGCCTGAAAAGCAGGATGCTGGTTGATACCAGCGTTCAGTTGGAGCCCTGCGGGGACTCACCCTGGGAGTGATTTATGGGACTGGGCGGCTGGCTGTGTTTGCTGTGTCCAGCATGCCGGATTCTAACAGCGGAGGTCTCTGCCTGGGCCCGGTGTGGCCATTGCGACAAACCTCTGACCCGGCTGGTGTCAGGACAGCAGAAGCTATGCTACTACAACGTGGATCCACAAACCGGAGTGGGCCATCCACATCCATTGAAGTCCCGGAAGGTCGGAGCGGGCAGAGAATCACTGCGCAAAGGCGGAGAGGAGTTGAGGCCTGGCGACTCCCTCATGAAAGTGGAAGACATGGGGAAGGAAGAGACTTTTATGACCTGTGGCTTGGCCAGGGACCTGGTAACTAAGTACTGTCATGCAGGAACCAGCTAAAGTCCCTAAAGAGCCGGCCAACCCTAAGTCCCCTGCTTCCTTAATCCCAGCCAGGAGAAGGGGAGGATGCGCTCTAAGGTGAGCTGGATGAGGAGTGTGAGTGCCTGGTCATTGACCTAGGTTCCCCCTGATTGTAAGCCAAGTTTGGATCTTTAGAGAGACTAACAGAGTGGTCACCTCCGGGGTCAAGCTCTGAGGAGGAGTGGGAGACTGGAGGGTCATGTATCTGGGGCTCCCAGTTAGGAGCAGAAGAGCCAGAACCCTCAGTGGGATCCGAACTGCCTGCAGGAACCTTGATCACCACCCAGCAGCTGTTTTTAGGCAGGCCTTCTACTACCCAGACCAGGGCACCCACCTATCACCAATGGGTGTTTAGATCTCCTAAAGCCTGCATTCTTCCTAGGAAGGGAATCCGAGAGAGTTGCCAAGGCTCTCCCATTTCCAGGGGGAGGTGCAGCGGAGGGTAGCCTTGGAGTGGGGCCTGGACTTTCCTTATGTCCCCTCCCAGATAATGGACATTGTGGAGAGCTCCAGAGAGGAGTGGGAGGACGACATTATCTGGGATTTCCTTCATATCTCGAAACCATTGAGGTGGCCGGAGAATTAGATGTGGATATCAAGAAGGAATGGTGGAAGGAAGGTCGTTGAAGTGGGTTGGCCGACCCAAAGTTACTCCGTCTTTCGGGAAATATATGAAGGGGGTCAGAGATGGTTGCCGGACCCTCGGTTCTAAGCTTGAGGCAGGACTGAGAGGAGCCAGCTCTTGCATAGGTCCAACCACCAGGACTGCTGAGGACTGCAGCAGGGTTTTCTTCTGTTTTTCCCTGACCTAACAAGCCAGCCTATCACCCTGCGCTCAATGGAGGAAATGCTCTGTTGAAAGGACTCTGGGGTGAGGTTTGTTCCTACAATACTTAACCTTTGAAGGTCCTGTTGTTTGGGGAGGGGCCCCTCCCATCAGGAACTTTAAAGAAGGACTACTGCCATTATTATTTATTATTATTATACAGGATTTATATAGCGCCAACAATTTACACAGCGCTTTACAACTTGAGGGTAGACAGTAGAAATACAATACACTTAAATACAGTAGGAATCAGAGGGCCCTACTCGTTACAGCTTACAATCTAAAAGCCATTATGTGTTTCTTTCCTTTTTTTACTGTATCTGTCAGCAGGTTTTATAACCACCCTACTGACAGATCAGACAGAAGAAGTGTTGTGGTGTGTGTTTATGGTTTGCTCTGCTGGGAGGTTTATAACCCCTTTTCAGCAGACTGTGATTAGTTGAATAATATAATTGCTGCGCTAGGTGAAATAATAAATCGGTGACAGCAGCCAGCACAATATTGTTGACCATCCACAATATCAAAACAAAATGCAAAATGGCGCAGCGCATAAAATGTCGAGTGTAACAGTCCACAGTTGGGGGAGCTGTGCCAATGGGGGGGTGCTTTGTCCTGG